>CM019720.1:65967810-66389338 GCA_009760885.1 Achatina immaculata | reverse complement strand
AGAAAATAGAAATAATATAAAGAAGGACAAAAAGGAAAACAAGAACAAAACAGAAAAAACGGAAAAAAGGACAAAAAACAAAAACAACAAAGTACAAAAAAGTACAACAGAAAGGAAACAAATAAAAATAAATACAGAAAACCATACAAAAAGAAAAATAAAGGTGAAAGAAGACCAAAAAAGAAACCACACAAACAAAAAAAAAAACAACAGAAAAAAAAGACAAATAAATAAAAACAAACAAACAAAAAGAAAAAATAAGGTTAAAAAAAGAACAAAAAAGTAACGAAACAAAACACCAAAAAAAGACCCAAAAAAATGAAAAAAAACAAACAAACCAACAGAAAAAAGAGTCACAAAAAGGACAAAAAACAGAAATCAAACAAAACAAAAAAAAACAACAGAAAAGAACAAAAACAAATACAAAAAAATTAAAACAAACAAACAGAAAGAAAAAAAGGTGGAAAAAGGACAAAAAAGAAATTAAACAAAACCACAAAAAAAACAACGGAAAAGACCAAAAAAGACCATAAAAATAACAAAAAACAAACATAAACAAACAAAAAGGTGAAAAAAAGGCCAAAAAAAGAAACCAAACAAAACAAAAAGAACAACGGAAAAGAACAAGAAAAAAAAAGAAACAAAAAGAAAAAAGTGAAAAAATGGACAAAAAAGGAACCTAAGAAAATAAAAAAAACAACAGGAAAGAAAAAAAAGACAAAAGAGGAAAAAAACGAACAAAAGAAAAAAAGGTGACAAAAGTAAAAAAAAAGAAATCGACCAAAACAAAAAAAAAAACAACAGAAAAGGAAAAATTTTTTAAAAACATACAAGAAAAAACAACGAACAAAAAGAAAAAAAGGTGAAAAAAGGACAAAAAAAGAAACCAAACAGAAGACAAAAGCAACAAAAAATATCAAAAAAAAAACACTAAAAATAAAACAAACAAACCAAAAGAAAAATAAAGGTGAAAAAGGGAGAACAAAAAGAAACCAAACAAAACAAAAAAGAAAAGAACAAAAAACACAAGAAAGAACAACAAAAAAAAGGTCAAAACAAGAACCAAAAAAAAACAAAACAATAAAAACGATAAAAAAAAGGAACAAAAATAACACCTCAACAAAAATAGGAACCAAAAAAAAAGAAAAAAACCAAATAAACGACAAAAATGAACACACAAAAAAAAAGAACAAAAGTACAAAAAAGAATAAAAACAAGAGAAAAACAAAAAAGTGCAACAAAACACAAAATAAAGAAAGAAAAGGAAAAAAGGTACCAAAATAACACAAAGAAAACAAGACAAAACAGGGGAACAAAAAGAGAAACGGAAAGAACAAAAAACTAGGAAACCAACAACAACAATTAAAAAACACGGAAAGAAACCCAAAAAAGAAACTAATTCACAAAAAAGACAAAAGAAAAAAAAAAGAAAAAAGTGACACGCAAAATGGCAATTGGGGGGGGGGGGAATTTAGAATGAGGAATATGTTTTGCAGAACATGTTATCAACCACATTTGTTAACATCAATCCTTACGTTGAATCGATACCTGCGCCTCCAATGTTTACAGCCAATTTCTCGTGCATCTAGTAAATCATATAGTAGCCATAGTAGTCAGTGTTGGTTGGAATGTTTGTTATAGACAGTTGTTTTCTTTGATTCATTTAGTATCCTCTGGCGGCTATATATTCAGATGCAAACCGTCGGAGTTTTACATTTTCTTGTCCGTTGTTTTGTAAAACGTGGCAAAAAAGAATGAGAAAAGTGTAAGAAGCAGTGTAGGCGTTACTAAGTGCCACTTTTTATGTGTATCGGTTGTTTTCAATTTCTATTTTCGTATAATTGTATGTGTTGCAGTGGAGGAGTACTGTTATCAACGCATTATATAGTGTAGTCCAGTATGACGACTTGTGAGGATTCAATCTTTCAGTTATCAGATTTTCGGACTGTCGGTGAGAAAGAGTGCACCACCACAGAAATATATCATTAAACGTCAGTATCGTCTATTAGTTGTGTACGCGGAGTCTCTCTGGCCATGTCGTTGTCCGATAATTTGTCTGTCAAGGACCATTTCCAGATCAGTGGCTACGGAATGCTCACAATTGTAGAACACTGTTTGCAAACTCGCCAATGACAAAGAAACATGTTTCCATCCACACTTAGATGGAGGACATGGCCTAATTTTCGAAGACGTCTTCGAATGATGTGTAGCCACCAGTAAGATACTTTTCAGTTACTTTTTACAGTTACTTTTCAGAAGCGTATGCTTCTTGAACTAGAAGTGTTCCGTCTTCTCATCAGATAGATAACTGCAGCCCTGTTCCAGAGAAAGGTGGTTCTAAGATGTGGCAGTTGGTCTTCAAAGCCAATAATGTTGGGAGGGAAAGGTCTGTCATTTACTGATGATTTTCTGGTGTATCGAAGATTGACGTCTGCTGAGAACTGACATTCGCATTGAGAATCTGGTGAAAGTAACGAGATCTAACTACGATGAACTTTATCAGAGATGAAAATCGTCACGAACAATGCGCCTTGTAGAGATCTGACATTCGCATTGTAAATCTGGAGTGAAACTAACGAGATCTAACTACGATGAACTTTTTCAGAGATGAAAATCGTCACCAACAATGCGAGTTGTAGATCTGTGGCAAAGATTGACATCTGCTGAGAACTAACATTCGCATTGCGAATCTGGAGTGAAAGTAACGAGATCTAACTACGATGAACAATTTCAGAGATGAAAATCATCACGAACAATGCGAGTTGTAGATCTGTTACAAAAATTGACGTCTGGTGAGAACCGTCACTCGCATTGCGACAAAGAATTTACACAACAATAAACAAAACGCAGTTGATCATTCAACCCTCCCCACTGTTTAGCGTTGGACTTTTTCTTTTTTTTTTGTGGTTTGTAATTCTTTTTGTGTTCATTTTTTGTGGTGTTTTTTGTTTTCGTTTTTTTCTTTTTCAGTTCTTTTTCTTTCTCCTTTTTCCGTTTTTTGTTCTTTTTTTGTCACAAAAAGGACAAAAAACAGAAATCAAACAAAACAAAAAAAAACAACAGAAAAGAACAAAAACAAATACAAAAAAATTAAAACAAACAAACAGAAAGAAAAAAAGGTGGAAAAAGGACAAAAAAGAAATTAAACAAAACCACAAAAAAAACAACGGAAAAGACCAAAAAAGACCATAAAAATAACAAAAAACAAACATAAACAAACAAAAAGGTGAAAAAAAGGCCAAAAAAAGAAACCAAACAAAACAAAAAGAACAACGGAAAAGAACAAGAAAAAAAAAAGAAACAAAAAGAAAAAAGTGAAAAAATGGACAAAAAAGGAACCTAAGAAAATAAAAAAAACAACAGGAAAGAAAAAAAAGACAAAAGAGGAAAAAAACGAACAAAAGAAAAAAAGGTGACAAAAGTAAAAAAAAAGAAATCGACCAAAACAAAAAAAAAAACAACAGAAAAGGAAAAATTTTTTAAAAACATACAAGAAAAAACAACGAACAAAAAGAAAAAAAGGTGAAAAAAGGACAAAAAAAGAAACCAAACAGAAGACAAAAGCAACAAAAAATATCCAAAAAAAAACACTAAAAATAAAACAAAACAAACAAAAGAAAAATAAAGGTGAAAAAGGGAGAACAAAAAGAAACCAAACAAAACAAAAAAGAAAAGAACAAAAAACACAAGAAAGAACAACAAAAAAAAGGTCAAAACAAGAACCAAAAAAAAACAAAACAATAAAAACGAGAAAAAAAAGAAACAAAAATAACACCTCAACAAAAATAGGAACCAAAAAAAAAGAAAAAAACCAAATAAACGACAAAAATGAACACACAAAAAAAAAGAACAAAAGTACAAAAAAGAATAAAAACAAGAGAAAAACAAAAAAGTGCAACAAAACACAAAATAAAGAAAGAAAAGGAAAAAAGGTACCAAAATAACACAAAGAAAACAAGACAAAACAGGGGAACAAAAAGAGAAACGGAAAGAACAAAAAACTAGGAAACCAACAACAAAAATTAAAAAACACGGAAAGAAACCCAAAAAAGAAACTAATTCACAAAAAAGACAAAAAAAAAAAAAACAGAAAAAAGTGACACGCAAAATGGCAATTGGGGGGGGGGGGAATTTAGAATGAGGAATATGTTTTGCAGAACATGTTATCAACCACATTTGTTAACATCAATCCTTACGTTGAATCGATACCTGCGCCTCCAATGTTTACAGCCAATTTCTCGTGCATCTAGTAAATCATATAGTAGCCATAGTAGTCAGTGTTGGTTGGAATGTTTGTTATAGACAGTTGTTTTCTTTGATTCATTTAGTATCCTCTGGCGGCTATATATTCAGATGCAAACCGTCGGAGTTTTACATTTTCTTGTCCGTTGTTTTGTAAAACGTGGCAAAAAAGAATGAGAAAAGTGTAAGAAGCAGTGTAGGCGTTACTAAGTGCCACTTTTTATGTGTATCGGTTGTTTTCAATTTCTATTTTCGTATAATTGTATGTGTTGCAGTGGAGGAGTACTGTTATCAACGCATTATATAGTGTAGTCCAGTATGACGACTTGTGAGGATTCAATCTTTCAGTTATCAGATTTTCGGACTGTCGGTGAGAAAGAGTGCACCACCACAGAAATATATCATTAAACGTCAGTATCGTCTATTAGTTGTGTACGCGGAGTCTCTCTGGCCATGTCGTTGTCCGATAATTTGTCTGTCAAGGACCATTTCCAGATCAGTGGCTACGGAATGCTCACAATTGTAGAACACTGTTTGCAAACTCGCCAATGACAAAGAAACATGTTTCCATCCACACTTAGATGGAGGACATGGCCTAATTTTCGAAGACGTCTTCGAATGATGTGTAGCCACCAGTAAGATACTTTTCAGTTACTTTTTACAGTTACTTTTCAGAAGCGTATGCTTCTTGAACTAGAAGTGTTCCGTCTTCTCATCAGATAGATAACTGCAGCCCTGTTCCAGAGAAAGGTGGTTCTAAGATGTGGCAGTTGGTTTTCAAAGCCAATAATGTTGGGAGGGGAAGGTCTGTCATTTACTGATGATTTTCTGGTGTATCGAAGATTGACGTCTGCTGAGAACTGACATTCGCATTGAGAATCTGGTGAAAGTAACGAGATCTAACTACGATGAACTTTATCAGAGATGAAAATCGTCACGAACAATGCGCCTTGTAGAGATCTGACATTCGCATTGTAAATCTGGAGTGAAACTAACGAGATCTAACTACGATGAACTTTTTCAGAGATGAAAATCGTCACCAACAATGCGAGTTGTAGATCTGTGGCAAAGATTGACATCTGCTGAGAACTAACATTCACATTGCGAATCTGGAGTGAAAGTAACGAGATCTAACTACGATGAACAATTTCAGAGATGCCCCACTGTTTAGCGTTGGACTTTTTCTTTTTTTTTGTGGTTTGTAATTCTTTTTGTGTTCATTTTTTGTGGTGTTTTTTGTTTTCCTTTTTTTCTTTTTCAGTTCTTTTTCTTTCTCCTTTTTCCGTTTTTTGTTCTTTTTTTGTATGTTCTTCATTTTTTTGTTCTTTTTTTGTTTTTTTTTTGGTTGTTCTTTTTTTACTTTTTTCATTATTTTGTCCGTTTTTCCTCTTTTTTTTTAGTTTCTTTTCTCCTTTTTACCCCTATTTTTGGTTGTTTTTTATTTCTTTATTTTTGTTCTGTTTTCGTTTTTGTGTTCCTTTTTGTTCTTATTTTTTGCTGTTTTTTTCATTTTCTTGTTTTTTCTTTTTTGTGTGTTTTTTTTTCGTAATTAAAAAAAAAGATTAAAAAATTTTTGTGTCGTTTTGTCACTGTTTTGTTTTTGTTTCTTTAGTTTTGTTTTTGTTTCTTTGTTTTTTCCGTTTTCCTTGTTGTGGTTCTTTTTTTTGTTTTTTGTCTTCCTTTTTGTTCTTTTCTTGCTGATTTTTTTCATTTCTTTCTTTTTCTGTTTTCTTTTTTTTCTTTTGTGTGTGTGTGTTTGTTTTTGTAATATACAAACAAAATTAGTTTTTCATGTTTGATGCTTTTTTTCTCTTTTCTTTATATGTTTTTTTTCTTCTTTCGCTGTTTTGTGATAGATTTTTTTGTTTCTTTATTTTTGTTTCTGTTTTTGTTTCTTTGTTTTGTTCTTTTTCCCCTTTTTTTGTTGTTGTGTTCTTTTTTGTTCTTTTTTCCTGATTTTTTCCTTTTTTCTGGTGCTTTCTTTTTTTTTCATTTTGTGTGTTTTTTTTCTTTTTTTGGTACATTTTTTGGGGTTATTTTTGTACATTTTGTGGTCCTTTTTTTCTCTTTTTTATTTCTTTATTTTCCTTTTTTTCACTGTTTGTGACTGTTTTTTTTCCTTATTCTATTTTTATTCTTCTTTTTCGCTTTTTTCTTTCTTTTTGTGTACTCTTTTTTGTTGTTCATGTTTGTATATGGTTTTCTTATGTTTTTGTGTGTCTTTCCTTGTGCCATTTTTTTTGTTCTTTTTGGTCTTTTTTTCTTTGTTTTTTTTTAACCTCTTTTTCGTTATTTCTTTCTTTGTTATATTTTTTTCGTGTTTTTTTTTTTTCGTTCTTTTGTTTATTTACTGTTTTAGTTTTTTTTCGTTTCTTCTTTTTTTCCTGCCTTTTTTTCTTTTGTTTATTTCGTTTTTTCTTTCTTTGTTTTTTGTTTCTTTTTTCTTTTCTTTCGTTCTTTTTCTTTACTGAAAACAAATTTTTGTTCGTGAATTTTTTTTCTTTTTTGTCCCTTTTTCTCCTTTTTTCCTTTTTTTCTTTTTTTTTTGTTTTTTGTCTTCCTTTTTGTTCTTTTTTTTGTTTTTTTTTTGGTTGTTCTTTTTTTTTTGTGTGTTTTTTTCTTTTTTTTTTCTTGTTGTTTTCATTTGTATCTCCTGGTTTTGTTCCTTTTTTCTTTGTTCTTTTTGTTTCCTTATTGTCTTTTTAAAAAAGACTTGTTTTCTTCATTTTTTTTTTGTTTACTTTTTTTCTTTTCTTTGGTCTGTTTTATGTTTTTTCTGTTCTTTTTTGTTTAAGTTTCTTCTTTTTTCCTTGCTTTTTTTCCTTTTTTTCTTTTTTTTTTTTGTTGCTGTTGTCTTTTTTTTCTGTTTTTTCTGTTTTTTTTTTTGGTCTGCTTTTCTTTTTTATTCCTTTGTCTTTTTTCTGTGATTGATGCGCCTTCCAGATCTTGATCCTGTGGTTGGATCAAGTTGGGTGATCACGGAAGTATCTCATCGCTACACGGGAAATGTCCTCGTACCCCGAAGATACTTCACATAGCTGGGATGGCTAGGCCATACTCAACATTGCCGAGCTTTTGTTACATGTTCTTTTAAACACTACGTTCACGATGAAGACATACATCACGTTGATTCTGATCACATCCTTGCGACTCAGTCAATGTTTATAGTTGTTCAGTGAGAACCACGTCACTGATGCTTTTATCAAGTGACAAGGGCTGTAGAAATGTCAGACCAGGATTAATATGCACCCCTGATGGACCCCTTGTTTTTACATCAAACCAAATTGTTTCACCATTTAAACTTACTGCTGTCTGTTTATGTTGATGGTTTGTGCTAGTTTTCCAGTCTGGTTAAGTGTTCTTACATTCCAGCTGCCTATTTGCATCTTACGATGGGAAAGATGCTTTATTTTTTTAAATCCGTCTCCACAGCTTCTATAGTTATTTTACTTCTTTCAATTTTTCCTCATATTTTATAGTCACCTTATTTGTTTTGCCTGTTGCCATCAATTTAGAGGATCTCAGATGGAGATTTTGCTTCGTCACTAATTCTTAGGGAATGACATTCGTTTTTAATATTACTGTTTTATCACCACATTTCATAACCTAAATTCTTATAGCATCTTATATTCTGTCTCCTTCTCTAACATTCTTCAATATATTTTCACGATACACAAAATATGCACCCCTGGTGTCCACCTTGTTTTATGTCAAATTGTTTGTTTCACCATTTCTGCCTGTTGTCACAGTAGTGATATTAATTGTATGAAATGTGTTGGAAATCCTTTTTTTTTTTTCAATTTTTTCACAAAGTTTTTGGTGTTCAACTGCCCTAATTTGCAGAACTTATTTCAGAAAAAACATATTGGCAGGTACTTTTCTCGCTGGTTTGATGAAAAAAGTTACATAATACATTTTTCATTGACCGCTCAGAATGAAGTCTACAAATTTTTATTGTCTTGAAAGAAAATTATGACAAGTATGTGGAGAATAAGAGTGAGTCTAATTCACAGTTGAGAAAATCTGTCTGGTGAGAATCGACATTCGCATTGCAAACCTGGAGCGAAGCTAACGATATCTAACTATGATGAACTCTATCAGAGATGAAAATCGTCACGAACAATGCCAGTTGTAGAAACTAACTATGATGAAATTTATCGGAAAACAAGTTTGCCATTGCATGAAAGTTGTTTCTTGTCTTTGCCAACGTTTGCGGCACCTATCCCGGCCACAATCTGATGTCGAGGATTCAAATTCTTACAATGCTAGCAGTTTTAATGAAATGTTCGTCCAGTAAAGCAAAATTTCGAAATAATAATTACAGTACTTATATAAATATTGAAAAGAAGCAGATGTTGCTCATAATGTTCAAGGAGTAAAGTGTCTACACCTATGAACTTTATCAGAGATGAAAATCGTCACGAACAATGCGTCTTGTAAGATCTGTTGCAAAGATTGACGTCGTGAGAACCGACAGTCGCTTTGCAAAACTAGACTGAAACTAATGAGATCTAACTGCGATGAACTATCAGAGATGGAAATCATCACGAACAATGCTAGTTGTAGGTCTGTTGCAAAGACTGACGTCTGATTAGAACTGACATTCACAATGGAAACCTGAAGATAACGAGATCTAACTACGATGAAGTTTATCAGAGATGAAAATCGTCACGAACAATGCGTCTTGTAAGATCTGTTGCAAAGATTGACGTCTGGTGAGAACCGACAGTCGCACTGCAAAACTGGAGCGAAAATAACGAGATCTAACTACGATGAACTTTATCAGAGATGGAAATTATCACGAACAATGCGCGTTGTAGATGTGTTGGAAAGATTGACGTCTGGTAATAAAACAATAGTCGCATTGCAAAACTGGAGTGAAACTAACGAGATCTAACTGCGATGAACTATCAGAAATGAAAATCGTCACTAACAATGCGAGCTGTAGATCTGTTGTAAAGATTGACGTCTGGTGAGAACGGACATTCGCATTGCAAATCTGGAGTGAAACTAACGAGATCTAACTACGATGAACTATCAGAGACGAAAATCGTCTCGTAGATCTGATGCGACCGACAGTCGCTTTGCAAAACTATAGTGAAACTAACTATGATGAAATTTTTCGGAAAACAAGTGTGCCATTGCATGAAAGTTGTTTCATGTCTTTGCCAACGTTTGCAGCACCTAACCCGGCCACAATCTGATGTCGTGGATTCAAATTCTTACAATGCTAGTAAAGCAAAATTTCGAAATAATAATTACAGTACTTATATAAATATTTAAAAGAAGCAGATATTGCTCATAATGTTCAAGTGTCTACACCTTACAGCAAACGTTAACACTTGACAATGGCTGACGGTAATATCGCAACTAGAGAACATTCCGCACGCATTACTTACGATATTAGCCTGTGCTTCAAGAGGCGTAGAAAATTGTCTAACATCTAAACAAGATCAGGACGATTCCTTTGAGTTGTTAGTCATTGTATAATGCAAGTGGTAAAAAATCGTACATTGACGCGGTAAAGAAATCAACATGATTCACTTGTGCACCAAGCTGCTAAAGTAAATCATGAGTTCCAAGTGCTGCAGGCCGAGACAATGCCGTACGGTGCACGAAACGAAATAACAAGAATCATTCTGAGTTCAATCCCTTACTGCTGCGTCTTCAACACTCATAAGCTACTGTGAAATAATTACTGATTTCGGCACCACATAAAGTATTTTTGATTTCATAAGTAATTTTGCAATGCATTCATGCGATCTTATTTGATCTGATTTGATCTTTATTTGCTTCATGTTAAATGTTGGCGCAGTTCAATGCAGTGCGTTATTAAGTGTTTTCTTCTGTGGATTTTGTTGTCCGTTGTTTTGTAAAGCGCGCCAAAAAGAAAGGATGTTAATGAGAAAATTGTAAGAAGAAGCATTCAAGCAGTGTAAGCGTTACTAAGTGCCACTGTGTATGTGTATCGATTTTTAAATTAGTATTTTCGTATAATTGTATCTGTTATCGCATTATATGGTGTAAAGTCCAGTATGACGACTTGTGAGGAGTCAATCTTTCAATTATCAGATTTTCGGAGTGTCGGAGAGAGAGAGAGAGAGAGAGAGAGAGAGAGATACAGAGAGAGACAGAGAGAGAGAAAGTGCAGCATCGTCTATTGGTGTACGCGGAGTCTCTCTGGCCATGTCGTTGTCCGATAATTTGTCTGTCAAGGACCATTTCCAGATCAGTGGCTACGGAATCATCACAATTGCAGAACACTGTTTGCAAACTCGCCAATGACAAAGAAGGATATGTTTCCATCCACACTTAGATGGAGGACATGGCCCAATTTTCGAAGACGCCTTTGCTCAAGACGTCTTCGAAGGATGTGTAGCCACCAAGAGGCAATAAGATACTTTTCAGTTACTTTTTACAGTTACTTTTCAGAATCGAATGCTTCTTGAACTATCAGATAGACAACTACAGCCCCGTTCCAGAGAAAGGTGGTTCTAGGATGTGGCAGTTGGTCTTCAAAACCAATAATGTTGGGAAGGGAAGGTGTGTCATCTGCTGATGATTGTCTGGTGTATGGAAGAGACAGACAGGAAACTGGCAACAAATTAATCATATTTATTCCTGGTGTAACATTTCTACAGCCCTTGAGACCGTATAAAAACATCAAACTATAAACACTGATATGCCTGTTGTGAGACTGGGTGGCAAGGATTATGATCAGAACTAACTTGAGATTGAACTTTGATCGTAGTCTGTAATAACAAAAGCTCGGCAATGAAAGCAAGCTGACCAGTTTGAGCAATGATTTATAATGAAATCAGTCACCATATGTTTCAGTGAATATTTTTTGCATAGATTTTGTCACCTGTCAAATGTAGCATCGATTTGATACGGATGCTGTTGATTGAAAGCTATGATGACTGATTTAATTATGAATGCACTTGACTTATAGTATTGTCATTTTGTTCACTGATGCTCAGTTAAAGACCAAGGAATTTACACAACAATAAACAAAACGCAGTTGATCATTCAACCCTCCCCACTGTTTAGCGTTGGACTTTTTCTTTTTTTTTGTGGTTTGTTTTTGTTTTTGTGTTCATTTTTTGTGGTGTTTTTTGTTTTCGTTTTTTTTCTTTTTCAGTTCTTTTTCTTTCTCCTTTTTCCGTTTTTTGTTCTTTTTTTTTGTATGTTCTTAATTTTTTGTTGTTGTTCTTTTTTATACTTTTTTCATTATTTTGTCCGTTTTTCCTCTTTTTTTTTAGTTTCTTTTCTCCTTTTTTCCCCTGTTTTTGGTTGTTTTTTATTTCTTTATTTTTGTTCTGTTTTCGTTTTTGTGTTCCTTTTTGTTCTTATTTTTTGCTGTTTTTTTTTCGTTTTCTTTTTTCTTTTTTGTGTGTTTTTTTTTTCGTAATTAAAAAAAAAGATTTTAAAACTTTTGTGTCGTTTTGTCACTGTTTTGTTTTTGTTTCTTTAGTTTTGTTGTTGTTTCTTTGTTTTTTCCGTTTTCCTTGTTGTGGTTCTTTTTTTTTGTTTTTTGTCTTCCTTTTTGTTCTTTTCTTGCTGATTTTTTTCGTTTTCTTTCTTTTTCTGTTTTCTTTTTTTTTGTGTGTGTGTGTTTGTTTTTGTAATATACAAACAAAATTAGTTTTTCATGTTTGATGCTTTTTTTCTCTTTTCTTTATTTGTTTTTTTTTCTTCTTTCGCTGTTTTGTGATAGATTTTTTTGTTTCTTTATTTTTGTTTCTGTTTTTGTTCTTTTTTTTTCTTTTTTTCCTTTTTTTGTTTTTGTGTTCCTTTTTTGCTGTTTCTTTTTTTCCTGATTTTTTCCTTTTTTCTGGTGCTTTCTTTTTTTTCATTTTGTGTGTTTTTTTCTTTTTTTGGTACATTTTTTTGGGTTATTTTTGTACATTTTTTGGTCCTTTTTTTTCTCTTTTTTTTTTCTTTATTTTCCTTTTTTTCACTGTTTGTGACTGTTTTTTTTTCCTTATTCTATTTTTATTCTTCTTTCTCGCTTTTTTCTTTCTTTTTTTTGTGCTCTTTTTTGTTGTTCATGTTTGTATATGGTTTTCTTATGTTTTTGTGTGTCTTTCGTTGTGCCATTTTTTGTGTGTCTTTTTTGTCTTTTTTTCTTTGTTTTTTTACCTCTTTTTCGTTATTTCTTTCTTTATTATATTTTTTTCGTGTTTTTTTCTTTTTTTCGTTCTTTTGTTTATTTACTTTTTTAGTTTTTTTTGTTTCTTCTTTTTTTTCTTTTGTTTATTTCGTTTTTTCTTTCTTTGTTTTTTGTTTCTTTTTTTCTTTTCTTTCGTTCTTTTTCTTTACTGAAAACAAATTTTTGTTCGTGAATTTTTTTTCTTTTTTGTCCCTTTTTCTCCTTTTTTCCCCTTTTGTTCCTTTTTTTGCTTTTTGTCACTTTGTTGTTTTTCTGTGTTTTTTGTGCTCTTTTGTTGTTGGTTTTTTCTTCTTTTTTCTTGTTGTTTTCATTTGTATTTCCTGGTTTTATTCCTTTTTTCTTTTTTCTTTTTGTTTCCTTATTGTCTTTTTAAAAAAGACTTGTTTTCTTCATTTTTTTTGTTTACTTTTTTTCTTTTCTTTGGTCTGTTTTATGTTTTTTCTGTTCTTTTTGTTTAAGTTTCTTCTTTTTTTCCTTGCTTTTTTTCCTTTTTTTCTTTTTTTTTTTTGTTGCTGTTGTCTTTTTTTTCTGTTTTTTTTTTTTTTTGGTCTGCTTTTCTTTTTTATTCCTTTGTCTTTTTTCTGTGATTGATGCGCCTTCCAGATCTTGATCCTGTGGTTGGATCAAGTTGGGTGATCACGGAAGTATCTCATCGCTACACGGGAAATGTCCTCGTACCCCGAAGATACTTCACATAGCTGGGATGGCTAGGCCATACTCAACATTGCCGAGCTTTTGTTACATGTTCTTTTAAACACTACGTTCACGATGAAGACATACATCACGTTGATTCTGATCACATCCTTGCGACTCAGTCAATGTTTATAGTTGTTCAGTGAGAACCACGTCACTGATGCTTTTATCAAGTGACAAGGGCTGTAGAAATGTCAGACCAGGATTAATATGCACCCCTGATGGACCCCTTGTTTTTACATCAAACCAAATTGTTTCACCATTTAAACTTACTGCTGTCTGTTTTATGTTGATGGTTTGTGCTAGTTTTCCAGTCTGGTTAAGTGTTCTTACATTCCAGCTGCCTATTTGCATCTTACGATGGGAAAGATGCTTTATTTTTTTAAAATCCGTCTCCACAGCTTCTATAGTTATTTTACTTCTTTCAATTTTTCCTCATATTTTATAGTCACCTTATTTGTTTTGCCTGTTGCCATCAATTTAGAGGATCTCAGATGGAGATTTTGCTTCGTCACTAATTCTTAGGGAATGACATTCGTTTTTAATATTACTGTTTTATCACCACATTTCATAACCTAAATTCTTATAGCATCTTATATTCTGTCTCCTTCTCTAACATTCTTCAATATATTTTCACGATACACAAAATATGCACCCCTGGTGTCCACCTTGTTTTATGTCAAATTGTTTGTTTCACCATTTCTGCCTGTTGTCACAGTAGTGATATTAATTGTATGAAATGTGTTGGAAATCCTTTTTTTTTTTTCAATTTTTTCACAAAGTTTTTGGTGTTCAACTGCCCTAATTTGCAGAACTTATTTCAGAAAAAACATATTGGCAGGTACTTTTCTCGCTGGTTTGATGAAAAAAGTTACATAATACATTTTTCATTGACCGCTCAGAATGAAGTCTACAAATTTTTATTGTCTTGAAAGAAAATTATGACAAGTATGTGGAGAATAAGAGTGAGTCTAATTCACAGTTGAGAAAATCTGTCTGGTGAGAATCGACATTCGCATTGCAAACCTGGAGCGAAGCTAACGATATCTAACTATGATGAACTCTATCAGAGATGAAAATCGTCACGAACAATGCCAGTTGTAGAAACTAACTATGATGAAATTTATCGGAAAACAAGTTTGCCATTGCATGAAAGTTGTTTCTTGTCTTTGCCAACGTTTGCGGCACCTATCCCGGCCACAATCTGATGTCGAGGATTCAAATTCTTACAATGCTAGCAGTTTTAATGAAATGTTCGTCCAGTAAAGCAAAATTTCGAAATAATAATTACAGTACTTATATAAATATTGAAAAGAAGCAGATGTTGCTCATAATGTTCAAGGAGTAAAGTGTCTACACCTATGAACTTTATCAGAGATGAAAATCGTCACGAACAATGCGTCTTGTAAGATCTGTTGCAAAGATTGACGTCGTGAGAACCGACAGTCGCTTTGCAAAACTAGACTGAAACTAATGAGATCTAACTGCGATGAACTATCAGAGATGGAAATCATCACGAACAATGCTAGTTGTAGGTCTGTTGCAAAGACTGACGTCTGATTAGAACTGACATTCACAATGGAAACCTGAAGATAACGAGATCTAACTACGATGAAGTTTATCAGAGATGAAAATCGTCACGAACAATGCGTCTTGTAAGATCTGTTGCAAAGATTGACGTCTGGTGAGAACCGACAGTCGCACTGCAAAACTGGAGCGAAAATAACGAGATCTAACTACGATGAACTTTATCAGAGATGGAAATTATCACGAACAATGCGCGTTGTAGATGTGTTGGAAAGATTGACGTCTGGTAATAAAACAATAGTCGCATTGCAAAACTGGAGTGAAACTAACGAGATCTAACTGCGATGAACTATCAGAAATGAAAATCGTCACTAACAATGCGAGCTGTAGATCTGTTGTAAAGATTGACGTCTGGTGAGAACGGACATTCGCATTGCAAATCTGGAGTGAAACTAACGAGATCTAACTACGATGAACTATCAGAGACGAAAATCGTCTCGTAGATCTGATGCGACCGACAGTCGCTTTGCAAAACTATAGTGAAACTAACTATGATGAAATTTTTCGGAAAACAAGTGTGCCATTGCATGAAAGTTGTTTCATGTCTTTGCCAACGTTTGCAGCACCTAACCCGGCCACAATCTGATGTCGTGGATTCAAATTCTTACAATGCTAGTAAAGCAAAATTTCGAAATAATAATTACAGTACTTATATAAATATTTAAAAGAAGCAGATATTGCTCATAATGTTCAAGTGTCTACACCTTACAGCAAACGTTAACACTTGACAATGGCTGACGGTAATATCGCAACTAGAGAACATTCCGCACGCATTACTTACGATATTAGCCTGTGCTTCAAGAGGCGTAGAAAATTGTCTAACATCTAAACAAGATCAGGACGATTCCTTTGAGTTGTTAGTCATTGTATAATGCAAGTGGTAAAAAATCGTACATTGACGCGGTAAAGAAATCAACATGATTCACTTGTGCACCAAGCTGCTAAAGTAAATCATGAGTTCCAAGTGCTGCAGGCCGAGACAATGCCGTACGGTGCACGAAACGAAATAACAAGAATCATTCTGAGTTCAATCCCTTACTGCTGCGTCTTCAACACTCATAAGCTACTGTGAAATAATTACTGATTTCGGCACCACATAAAGTATTTTTGATTTCATAAGTAATTTTGCAATGCATTCATGCGATCTTATTTGATCTGATTTGATCTTTATTTGCTTCATGTTAAATGTTGGCGCAGTTCAATGCAGTGCGTTATTAAGTGTTTTCTTCTGTGGATTTTGTTGTCCGTTGTTTTGTAAAGCGCGCCAAAAAGAAAGGATGTTAATGAGAAAATTGTAAGAAGAAGCATTCAAGCAGTGTAAGCGTTACTAAGTGCCACTGTGTATGTGTATCGATTTTTAAATTAGTATTTTCGTATAATTGTATCTGTTATCGCATTATATGGTGTAAAGTCCAGTATGACGACTTGTGAGGAGTCAATCTTTCAATTATCAGATTTTCGGAGTGTCGGAGAGAGAGAGAGAGAGAGAGAGAGAGAGAGAGAGAGAGATACAGAGAGAGACAGAGAGAGAGAAAGTGCAGCATCGTCTATTGGTGTACGCGGAGTCTCTCTGGCCATGTCGTTGTCCGATAATTTGTCTGTCAAGGACCATTTCCAGATCAGTGGCTACGGAATCATCACAATTGCAGAACACTGTTTGCAAACTCGCCAATGACAAAGAAGGATATGTTTCCATCCACACTTAGATGGAGGACATGGCCCAATTTTCGAAGACGCCTTTGCTCAAGACGTCTTCGAAGGATGTGTAGCCACCAAGAGGCAATAAGATACTTTTCAGTTACTTTTTACAGTTACTTTTCAGAATCGAATGCTTCTTGAACTATCAGATAGACAACTACAGCCCCGTTCCAGAGAAAGGTGGTTCTAGGATGTGGCAGTTGGTCTTCAAAACCAATAATGTTGGGAAGGGAAGGTGTGTCATCTGCTGATGATTGTCTGGTGTATGGAAGAGACAGACAGGAAACTGGCAACAAATTAATCATATTTATTCCTGGTGTAACATTTCTACAGCCCTTGAGACCGTATAAAAACATCAAACTATAAACACTGATATGCCTGTTGTGAGACTGGGTGGCAAGGATTATGATCAGAACTAACTTGAGATTGAACTTTGATCGTAGTCTGTAATAACAAAAGCTCGGCAATGAAAGCAAGCTGACCAGTTTGAGCAATGATTTATAATGAAATCAGTCACCATATGTTTCAGTGAATATTTTTTGCATAGATTTTGTCACCTGTCAAATGTAGCATCGATTTGATACGGATGCTGTTGATTGAAAGCTATGATGACTGATTTAATTATGAATGCACTTGACTTATAGTATTGTCATTTTGTTCACTGATGCTCAGTTAAAGACCAAGGAATTTACACAACAATAAACAAAACGCAGTTGATCATTCAACCCTCCCCACTGTTTAGCGTTGGACTTTTTCTTTTTTTTTGTGGTTTGTTTTTGTTTTTGTGTTCATTTTTTGTGGTGTTTTTTGTTTTCGTTTTTTTTTCTTTTTCAGTTCTTTTTCTTTCTCCTTTTTCCGTTTTTTGTTCTTTTTTTTTGTATGTTCTTAATTTTTTGTTGTTGTTCTTTTTTATACTTTTTTCATTATTTTGTCCGTTTTTCCTCTTTTTTTTAGTTTCTTTCTCCTTTTTTCCCCTGTTTTTGGTTGTTTTTTATTTCTTTATTTTTGTTCTGTTTTCGTTTTTGTGTTCCTTTTTGTTCTTATTTTTTGCTGTTTTTTTTTCGTTTTCTTTTTTCTTTTTTGTGTGTTTTTTTTTTCGTAATTAAAAAAAAAGATTTTAAAACTTTTGTGTCGTTTTGTCACTGTTTTGTTTTTGTTTCTTTAGTTTTGTTGTTGTTTCTTTGTTTTTTCCGTTTTCCTTGTTGTGGTTCTTTTTTTGTTTTTTGTCTTCCTTTTTGTTCTTTTCTTGCTGATTTTTTTCGTTTCTTTCTTTTTCTGTTTTCTTTTTTTTTGTGTGTGTGTGTGTTTGTTTTTGTAATATACAAACAAAATTAGTTTTTCATGTTTGATGCTTTTTTTCTCTTTTCTTTATTTGTTTTTTTTTCTTCTTTCGCTGTTTTGTGATAGATTTTTTTGTTCTTTTTTTTTTTGTTTCTGTTTTTGTTTCTTTGTTTTTGTTCTTTTTCCCCTTTTTTTGTTGTTGTGTTCTTTTTTTGTTCTTTTTTTCCTGATTTTTTCCTTTTTTCTGGTGCTTTCTTTTTTTTCATTTTGTGTGTTTTTTTCTTTTTTTGGTACATTTTTTTGGGTTATTTTTGTACATTTTTTGGTCCTTTTTTTCTCTTTTTTTTTCTTTATTTTCCTTTTTTTCACTGTTTGTGACTGTTTTTTTTTCCTTATTCTATTTTTATTCTTCTTTCTCGCTTTTTTCTTTCTTTTTTTTGTGCTCTTTTTTGTTGTTCATGTTTGTATATGGTTTTCTTATGTTTTTGTGTGTCTTTCGTTGTGCCATTTTTTGTGTGTCTTTTTTGTCTTTTTTTCTTTTGTTTTTTTTCTTTTTTTTCATTTTTTCTTTCTTTTTTTCTTTTTTTCGTTCTTTTTGTTTATTTCGTTTTTTCTTTCTTTTTTTTTTTTTCTTTTTTTGTTTTTTTTGTTTCTTCTTTTTTTTCTTTTGTTTATTTCGTTTTTTCTTTCTTTGTTTTTTGTTTCTTTTTTTCTTTTCTTTCGTTCTTTTTCTTTACTGAAAACAAATTTTTGTTCGTGAATTTTTTTTCTTTTTTGTCCCTTTTTCTCCTTTTTTCCCCTGTTTTTGTTGCCTGATTTTTTGTTCCTTTTTTTGTTCCTTTTTTGCTGTTTTTGTTTCTGTGTTTTTTGTGCTCTTTTGTTGTTGGTTTTTTTCTTCTTTTTTTCTTGTTGTTTTCATTTGTATTTCCTGGTTTTATTCCTTTTTTCTTTTTTCTTTTTGTTTCCTTATTGTCTTTTTAAAAAAGACTTGTTTTCTTCATTTTTTTTGTTTACTTTTTTTCTTTTCTTTGGTCTGTTTTATGTTTTTTCTGTTCTTTTTGTTTAAGTTTCTTCTTTTTTTCCTTGCTTTTTTTCCTTTTTTTCTTTTTTTTTTTTGTTGCTGTTGTCTTTTTTTTCTGTTTTTTTTTTTTTTTGGTCTGCTTTTCTTTTTTATTCCTTTGTCTTTTTTCTGTGATTGATGCGCCTTCCAGATCTTGATCCTGTGGTTGGATCAAGTTGGGTGATCACGGAAGTATCTCATCGCTACACGGGAAATGTCCTCGTACCCCGAAGATACTTCACATAGCTGGGATGGCTAGGCCATACTCAACATTGCCGAGCTTTTGTTACATGTTCTTTTAAACACTACGTTCACGATGAAGACATACATCACGTTGATTCTGATCACATCCTTGCGACTCAGTCAATGTTTATAGTTGTTCAGTGAGAACCACGTCACTGATGCTTTTATCAAGTGACAAGGGCTGTAGAAATGTCAGACCAGGATTAATATGCACCCCTGATGGACCCCTTGTTTTTACATCAAACCAAATTGTTTCACCATTTAAACTTACTGCTGTCTGTTTATGTTGATGGTTTGTGCTAGTTTTCCAGTCTGGTTAAGTGTTCTTACATTCCAGCTGCCTATTTGCATCTTACGATGGGAAAGATGCTTTATTTTTTTAAAATCCGTCTCCACAGCTTCTATAGTTATTTTACTTCTTTCAATTTTTCCTCATATTTTATAGTCACCTTATTTGTTTTGCCTGTTGCCATCAATTTAGAGGATCTCAGATGGAGATTTTGCTTCGTCACTAATTCTTAGGGAATGACATTCGTTTTTAATATTACTGTTTTATCACCACATTTCATAACCTAAATTCTTATAGCATCTTATATTCTGTCTCCTTCTCTAACATTCTTCAATATATTTTCACGATACACAAAATATGCACCCCTGGTGTCCACCTTGTTTTATGTCAAATTGTTTGTTTCACCATTTCTGCCTGTTGTCACAGTAGTGATATTAATTGTATGAAATGTGTTGGAAATCCTTTTTTTTTTTTCAATTTTTTCACAAAGTTTTTGGTGTTCAACTGCCCTAATTTGCAGAACTTATTTCAGAAAAAACATATTGGCAGGTACTTTTCTCGCTGGTTTGATGAAAAAAGTTACATAATACATTTTTCATTGACCGCTCAGAATGAAGTCTACAAATTTTTATTGTCTTGAAAGAAAATTATGACAAGTATGTGGAGAATAAGAGTGAGTCTAATTCACAGTTGAGAAAATCTGTCTGGTGAGAATCGACATTCGCATTGCAAACCTGGAGCGAAGCTAACGATATCTAACTATGATGAACTCTATCAGAGATGAAAATCGTCACGAACAATGCCAGTTGTAGAAACTAACTATGATGAAATTTATCGGAAAACAAGTTTGCCATTGCATGAAAGTTGTTTCTTGTCTTTGCCAACGTTTGCGGCACCTATCCCGGCCACAATCTGATGTCGAGGATTCAAATTCTTACAATGCTAGCAGTTTTAATGAAATGTTCGTCCAGTAAAGCAAAATTTCGAAATAATAATTACAGTACTTATATAAATATTGAAAAGAAGCAGATGTTGCTCATAATGTTCAAGGAGTAAAGTGTCTACACCTATGAACTTTATCAGAGATGAAAATCGTCACGAACAATGCGTCTTGTAAGATCTGTTGCAAAGATTGACGTCGTGAGAACCGACAGTCGCTTTGCAAAACTAGACTGAAACTAATGAGATCTAACTGCGATGAACTATCAGAGATGGAAATCATCACGAACAATGCTAGTTGTAGGTCTGTTGCAAAGACTGACGTCTGATTAGAACTGACATTCACAATGGAAACCTGAAGATAACGAGATCTAACTACGATGAAGTTTATCAGAGATGAAAATCGTCACGAACAATGCGTCTTGTAAGATCTGTTGCAAAGATTGACGTCTGGTGAGAACCGACAGTCGCACTGCAAAACTGGAGCGAAAATAACGAGATCTAACTACGATGAACTTTATCAGAGATGGAAATTATCACGAACAATGCGCGTTGTAGATGTGTTGGAAAGATTGACGTCTGGTAATAAAACAATAGTCGCATTGCAAAACTGGAGTGAAACTAACGAGATCTAACTGCGATGAACTATCAGAAATGAAAATCGTCACTAACAATGCGAGCTGTAGATCTGTTGTAAAGATTGACGTCTGGTGAGAACGGACATTCGCATTGCAAATCTGGAGTGAAACTAACGAGATCTAACTACGATGAACTATCAGAGACGAAAATCGTCTCGTAGATCTGATGCGACCGACAGTCGCTTTGCAAAACTATAGTGAAACTAACTATGATGAAATTTTTCGGAAAACAAGTGTGCCATTGCATGAAAGTTGTTTCATGTCTTTGCCAACGTTTGCAGCACCTAACCCGGCCACAATCTGATGTCGTGGATTCAAATTCTTACAATGCTAGTAAAGCAAAATTTCGAAATAATAATTACAGTACTTATATAAATATTTAAAAGAAGCAGATATTGCTCATAATGTTCAAGTGTCTACACCTTACAGCAAACGTTAACACTTGACAATGGCTGACGGTAATATCGCAACTAGAGAACATTCCGCACGCATTACTTACGATATTAGCCTGTGCTTCAAGAGGCGTAGAAAATTGTCTAACATCTAAACAAGATCAGGACGATTCCTTTGAGTTGTTAGTCATTGTATAATGCAAGTGGTAAAAAATCGTACATTGACGCGGTAAAGAAATCAACATGATTCACTTGTGCACCAAGCTGCTAAAGTAAATCATGAGTTCCAAGTGCTGCAGGCCGAGACAATGCCGTACGGTGCACGAAACGAAATAACAAGAATCATTCTGAGTTCAATCCCTTACTGCTGCGTCTTCAACACTCATAAGCTACTGTGAAATAATTACTGATTTCGGCACCACATAAAGTATTTTTGATTTCATAAGTAATTTTGCAATGCATTCATGCGATCTTATTTGATCTGATTTGATCTTTATTTGCTTCATGTTAAATGTTGGCGCAGTTCAATGCAGTGCGTTATTAAGTGTTTTCTTCTGTGGATTTTGTTGTCCGTTGTTTTGTAAAGCGCGCCAAAAAGAAAGGATGTTAATGAGAAAATTGTAAGAAGAAGCATTCAAGCAGTGTAAGCGTTACTAAGTGCCACTGTGTATGTGTATCGATTTTTAAATTAGTATTTTCGTATAATTGTATCTGTTATCGCATTATATGGTGTAAAGTCCAGTATGACGACTTGTGAGGAGTCAATCTTTCAATTATCAGATTTTCGGAGTGTCGGAGAGAGAGAGAGAGAGAGAGAGAGAGAGAGAGAGAGATACAGAGAGAGACAGAGAGAGAGAAAGTGCAGCATCGTCTATTGGTGTACGCGGAGTCTCTCTGGCCATGTCGTTGTCCGATAATTTGTCTGTCAAGGACCATTTCCAGATCAGTGGCTACGGAATCATCACAATTGCAGAACACTGTTTGCAAACTCGCCAATGACAAAGAAGGATATGTTTCCATCCACACTTAGATGGAGGACATGGCCCAATTTTCGAAGACGCCTTTGCTCAAGACGTCTTCGAAGGATGTGTAGCCACCAAGAGGCAATAAGATACTTTTCAGTTACTTTTTACAGTTACTTTTCAGAATCGAATGCTTCTTGAACTATCAGATAGACAACTACAGCCCCGTTCCAGAGAAAGGTGGTTCTAGGATGTGGCAGTTGGTCTTCAAAACCAATAATGTTGGGAAGGGAAGGTGTGTCATCTGCTGATGATTGTCTGGTGTATGGAAGAGACAGACAGGAAACTGGCAACAAATTAATCATATTTATTCCTGGTGTAACATTTCTACAGCCCTTGAGACCGTATAAAAACATCAAACTATAAACACTGATATGCCTGTTGTGAGACTGGGTGGCAAGGATTATGATCAGAACTAACTTGAGATTGAACTTTGATCGTAGTCTGTAATAACAAAAGCTCGGCAATGAAAGCAAGCTGACCAGTTTGAGCAATGATTTATAATGAAATCAGTCACCATATGTTTCAGTGAATATTTTTTGCATAGATTTTGTCACCTGTCAAATGTAGCATCGATTTGATACGGATGCTGTTGATTGAAAGCTATGATGACTGATTTAATTATGAATGCACTTGACTTATAGTATTGTCATTTTGTTCACTGATGCTCAGTTAAAGACCAAGGAATTTACACAACAATAAACAAAACGCAGTTGATCATTCAACCCTCCCCACTGTTTAGCGTTGGACTTTTTCTTTTTTTTTGTGGTTTGTTTTTGTTTTTGTGTTCATTTTTTGTGGTGTTTTTTGTTTTCGTTTTTTTTTCTTTTTCAGTTCTTTTTCTTTCTCCTTTTTCCGTTTTTTGTTCTTTTTTTTTGTATGTTCTTAATTTTTTGTTGTTGTTCTTTTTTATACTTTTTTCATTATTTTGTCCGTTTTTCCTCTTTTTTTTTAGTTTCTTTTCTCCTTTTTTCCCCTGTTTTTGGTTGTTTTTTATTTCTTTATTTTTGTTCTGTTTTCGTTTTTGTGTTCCTTTTTGTTCTTATTTTTTGCTGTTTTTTTTTTCGTTTTCTTTTTTCTTTTTTGTGTGTTTTTTTTTCGTAATTAAAAAAAAGATTTTAAAACTTTTGTGTCGTTTTGTCACTGTTTTGTTTTTGTTTCTTTAGTTTTGTTGTTGTTTCTTTGTTTTTTCCGTTTTCCTTGTTGTGGTTCTTTTTTTTGTTTTTTGTCTTCCTTTTTGTTCTTTTCTTGCTGATTTTTTTCGTTTTTTTTTTTTTGTTTTCTTTTTTTTTTTTGTGTGTGTGTGTTTGTTTTTGTAATATACAAACAAAATTAGTTTTTCATGTTTGATGCTTTTTTTCTCTTTTCTTTATTTGTTTTTTTTTTCTTCTTTCGCTGTTTTGTGATAGATTTTTTTGTTTCTTTATTTTTGTTTCTGTTTTTGTTTCTTTGTTTTGTTCTTTTTCCCTTTTTTTGTTGTTGTGTTCTTTTTTTGTTCTTTTTTCCTGATTTTTTCCTTTTTTCTGGTGCTTTCTTTTTTTTCATTTTGTGTGTTTTTTCTTTTTTTGGTACATTTTTTTGGGTTATTTTTGTACATTTTTTGGTCCTTTTTTTTCTCTTTTTTTTCTTTATTTTCCTTTTTTTCACTGTTTGTGACTGTTTTTTTTTTCCTTATTCTATTTTTATTCTTCTTTCTCGCTTTTTTCTTCTTTTTTTTTGTGCTCTTTTTTGTTGTTCATGTTTGTATATGGTTTTCTTATGTTTTTGTGTGTCTTTCGTTGTGCCATTTTTTGTGTGTCTTTTTTGTCTTTTTTTCTTTTGTTTTTTTACCTCTTTTTCGTTATTTCTTTCTTTATTATATTTTTTCGTGTTTTTTCTTTTTTTCGTTCTTTTTGTTTATTTACTTTTTTAGTTTTTTTTGTTTCTTCTTTTTTTTCTTTTGTTTATTTCGTTTTTTCTTTCTTTGTTTTTTGTTTCTTTTTTTCTTTTCTTTCGTTCTTTTTCTTTACTGAAAACAAATTTTTGTTCGTGAATTTTTTTTCTTTTTTGTCCCTTTTTCTCCTTTTTCCCTTTTGTTTCCTTTTTTTGCTTTTTGTCACTTTGTTGTTTTTCTGTGTTTTTTGTGCTCTTTTGTTGTTGGTTTTTTCTTCTTTTTTCTTGTTGTTTTCATTTGTATTTCCTGGTTTTATTCCTTTTTTCTTTTTTCTTTTTGTTTCCTTATTGTCTTTTTAAAAAAGACTTGTTTTCTTCATTTTTTTTGTTTACTTTTTTTCTTTTCTTTGGTCTGTTTTATGTTTTTTCTGTTCTTTTTGTTTAAGTTTCTTCTTTTTTTCCTTGCTTTTTTTCCTTTTTTTCTTTTTTTTTTTTGTTGCTGTTGTCTTTTTTTTCTGTTTTTTTTTTTTTTTGGTCTGCTTTTCTTTTTTATTCCTTTGTCTTTTTTCTGTGATTGATGCGCCTTCCAGATCTTGATCCTGTGGTTGGATCAAGTTGGGTGATCACGGAAGTATCTCATCGCTACACGGGAAATGTCCTCGTACCCCGAAGATACTTCACATAGCTGGGATGGCTAGGCCATACTCAACATTGCCGAGCTTTTGTTACATGTTCTTTTAAACACTACGTTCACGATGAAGACATACATCACGTTGATTCTGATCACATCCTTGCGACTCAGTCAATGTTTATAGTTGTTCAGTGAGAACCACGTCACTGATGCTTTTATCAAGTGACAAGGGCTGTAGAAATGTCAGACCAGGATTAATATGCACCCCTGATGGACCCCTTGTTTTTACATCAAACCAAATTGTTTCACCATTTAAACTTACTGCTGTCTGTTTATGTTGATGGTTTGTGCTAGTTTTCCAGTCTGGTTAAGTGTTCTTACATTCCAGCTGCCTATTTGCATCTTACGATGGGAAAGATGCTTTATTTTTTTAAAATCCGTCTCCACAGCTTCTATAGTTATTTTACTTCTTTCAATTTTTCCTCATATTTTATAGTCACCTTATTTGTTTTGCCTGTTGCCATCAATTTAGAGGATCTCAGATGGAGATTTTGCTTCGTCACTAATTCTTAGGGAATGACATTCGTTTTTAATATTACTGTTTTATCACCACATTTCATAACCTAAATTCTTATAGCATCTTATATTCTGTCTCCTTCTCTAACATTCTTCAATATATTTTCACGATACACAAAATATGCACCCCTGGTGTCCACCTTGTTTTATGTCAAATTGTTTGTTTCACCATTTCTGCCTGTTGTCACAGTAGTGATATTAATTGTATGAAATGTGTTGGAAATCCTTTTTTTTTTTTCAATTTTTTCACAAAGTTTTTGGTGTTCAACTGCCCTAATTTGCAGAACTTATTTCAGAAAAAACATATTGGCAGGTACTTTTCTCGCTGGTTTGATGAAAAAAGTTACATAATACATTTTTCATTGACCGCTCAGAATGAAGTCTACAAATTTTTATTGTCTTGAAAGAAAATTATGACAAGTATGTGGAGAATAAGAGTGAGTCTAATTCACAGTTGAGAAAATCTGTCTGGTGAGAATC
The DNA here is from genome assembly GCA_009760885.1 of Achatina immaculata. NCBI lineage: Eukaryota > Metazoa > Mollusca > Gastropoda > Stylommatophora > Achatinidae > Lissachatina > Lissachatina immaculata. The sequence continues at coordinate 66,363,522 of CM019720.1, read as the reverse complement.
GACATTCGCATTGCAAACCTGGAGCGAAGCTAACGATATCTAACTATGATGAACTCTATCAGAGATGAAAATCGTCACGAACAATGCCAGTTGTAGAAACTAACTATGATGAAATTTATCGGAAAACAAGTTTGCCATTGCATGAAAGTTGTTTCTTGTCTTTGCCAACGTTTGCGGCACCTATCCCGGCCACAATCTGATGTCGAGGATTCAAATTCTTACAATGCTAGCAGTTTTAATGAAATGTTCGTCCAGTAAAGCAAAATTTCGAAATAATAATTACAGTACTTATATAAATATTGAAAAGAAGCAGATGTTGCTCATAATGTTCAAGGAGTAAAGTGTCTACACCTATGAACTTTATCAGAGATGAAAATCGTCACGAACAATGCGTCTTGTAAGATCTGTTGCAAAGATTGACGTCGTGAGAACCGACAGTCGCTTTGCAAAACTAGACTGAAACTAATGAGATCTAACTGCGATGAACTATCAGAGATGGAAATCATCACGAACAATGCTAGTTGTAGGTCTGTTGCAAAGACTGACGTCTGATTAGAACTGACATTCACAATGGAAACCTGAAGATAACGAGATCTAACTACGATGAAGTTTATCAGAGATGAAAATCGTCACGAACAATGCGTCTTGTAAGATCTGTTGCAAAGATTGACGTCTGGTGAGAACCGACAGTCGCACTGCAAAACTGGAGCGAAAATAACGAGATCTAACTACGATGAACTTTATCAGAGATGGAAATTATCACGAACAATGCGCGTTGTAGATGTGTTGGAAAGATTGACGTCTGGTAATAAAACAATAGTCGCATTGCAAAACTGGAGTGAAACTAACGAGATCTAACTGCGATGAACTATCAGAAATGAAAATCGTCACTAACAATGCGAGCTGTAGATCTGTTGTAAAGATTGACGTCTGGTGAGAACGGACATTCGCATTGCAAATCTGGAGTGAAACTAACGAGATCTAACTACGATGAACTATCAGAGACGAAAATCGTCTCGTAGATCTGATGCGACCGACAGTCGCTTTGCAAAACTATAGTGAAACTAACTATGATGAAATTTTTCGGAAAACAAGTGTGCCATTGCATGAAAGTTGTTTCATGTCTTTGCCAACGTTTGCAGCACCTAACCCGGCCACAATCTGATGTCGTGGATTCAAATTCTTACAATGCTAGTAAAGCAAAATTTCGAAATAATAATTACAGTACTTATATAAATATTTAAAAGAAGCAGATATTGCTCATAATGTTCAAGTGTCTACACCTTACAGCAAACGTTAACACTTGACAATGGCTGACGGTAATATCGCAACTAGAGAACATTCCGCACGCATTACTTACGATATTAGCCTGTGCTTCAAGAGGCGTAGAAAATTGTCTAACATCTAAACAAGATCAGGACGATTCCTTTGAGTTGTTAGTCATTGTATAATGCAAGTGGTAAAAAATCGTACATTGACGCGGTAAAGAAATCAACATGATTCACTTGTGCACCAAGCTGCTAAAGTAAATCATGAGTTCCAAGTGCTGCAGGCCGAGACAATGCCGTACGGTGCACGAAACGAAATAACAAGAATCATTCTGAGTTCAATCCCTTACTGCTGCGTCTTCAACACTCATAAGCTACTGTGAAATAATTACTGATTTCGGCACCACATAAAGTATTTTTGATTTCATAAGTAATTTTGCAATGCATTCATGCGATCTTATTTGATCTGATTTGATCTTTATTTGCTTCATGTTAAATGTTGGCGCAGTTCAATGCAGTGCGTTATTAAGTGTTTTCTTCTGTGGATTTTGTTGTCCGTTGTTTTGTAAAGCGCGCCAAAAAGAAAGGATGTTAATGAGAAAATTGTAAGAAGAAGCATTCAAGCAGTGTAAGCGTTACTAAGTGCCACTGTGTATGTGTATCGATTTTTAAATTAGTATTTTCGTATAATTGTATCTGTTATCGCATTATATGGTGTAAAGTCCAGTATGACGACTTGTGAGGAGTCAATCTTTCAATTATCAGATTTTCGGAGTGTCGGAGAGAGAGAGAGAGAGAGAGAGAGAGAGAGAGAGAGAGAGAGATACAGAGAGAGACAGAGAGAGAGAAAGTGCAGCATCGTCTATTGGTGTACGCGGAGTCTCTCTGGCCATGTCGTTGTCCGATAATTTGTCTGTCAAGGACCATTTCCAGATCAGTGGCTACGGAATCATCACAATTGCAGAACACTGTTTGCAAACTCGCCAATGACAAAGAAGGATATGTTTCCATCCACACTTAGATGGAGGACATGGCCCAATTTTCGAAGACGCCTTTGCTCAAGACGTCTTCGAAGGATGTGTAGCCACCAAGAGGCAATAAGATACTTTTCAGTTACTTTTTACAGTTACTTTTCAGAATCGAATGCTTCTTGAACTATCAGATAGACAACTACAGCCCCGTTCCAGAGAAAGGTGGTTCTAGGATGTGGCAGTTGGTCTTCAAAACCAATAATGTTGGGAAGGGAAGGTGTGTCATCTGCTGATGATTGTCTGGTGTATGGAAGAGACAGACAGGAAACTGGCAACAAATTAATCATATTTATTCCTGGTGTAACATTTCTACAGCCCTTGAGACCGTATAAAAACATCAAACTATAAACACTGATATGCCTGTTGTGAGACTGGGTGGCAAGGATTATGATCAGAACTAACTTGAGATTGAACTTTGATCGTAGTCTGTAATAACAAAAGCTCGGCAATGAAAGCAAGCTGACCAGTTTGAGCAATGATTTATAATGAAATCAGTCACCATATGTTTCAGTGAATATTTTTTGCATAGATTGATGACTGATTTAATTATGAATGCACTTGACTTATAGTATTGTCATTTTGTTCACTGATGCTCAGTTAAAGACCAAGGAATTTACACAACAATAAACAAAACGCAGTTGATCATTCAACCCTCCCCACTGTTTAGCGTTGGACTTTTTCTTTTTTTTTGTGGTTTGTTTTTGTTTTTGTGTTCATTTTTTGTGGTGTTTTTTGTTTTCGTTTTTTTTCTTTTTCAGTTCTTTTTCTTTCTCCTTTTTCCGTTTTTTGTTCTTTTTTTTTGTATGTTCTTAATTTTTTGTTGTTGTTCTTTTTTATACTTTTTTCATTATTTTGTCCGTTTTTCCTCTTTTTTTTTAGTTTCTTTTCTCCTTTTTTCCCCTGTTTTTGGTTGTTTTTTATTTCTTTATTTTTGTTCTGTTTTCGTTTTTGTGTTCCTTTTTGTTCTTATTTTTTGCTGTTTTTTTTTCGTTTTCTTTTTTCTTTTTTGTGTGTTTTTTTTTTCGTAATTAAAAAAAAAGATTTTAAAACTTTTGTGTCGTTTTGTCACTGTTTTGTTTTTGTTTCTTTAGTTTTGTTGTTGTTTCTTTGTTTTTTCCGTTTTCCTTGTTGTGGTTCTTTTTTTTGTTTTTTGTCTTCCTTTTTGTTCTTTTCTTGCTGATTTTTTTCGTTTCTTTCTTTTTCTGTTTTCTTTTTTTTTGTGTGTGTGTGTGTTTGTTTTTGTAATATACAAACAAAATTAGTTTTTCATGTTTGATGCTTTTTTTCTCTTTTCTTTATTTGTTTTTTTTTCTTCTTTCGCTGTTTTGTGATAGATTTTTTTGTTTCTTTATTTTTGTTTCTGTTTTTGTTTCTTTGTTTTGTTCTTTTTCCCCTTTTTTTGTTGTTGTGTTCTTTTTTGTTCTTTTTTCCTGATTTTTTCCTTTTTTCTGGTGCTTTCTTTTTTTTCATTTTGTGTGTTTTTTTCTTTTTTTGGTACATTTTTTTGGGTTATTTTTGTACATTTTTTGGTCCTTTTTTTTCTCTTTTTTTTTTCTTTATTTTCCTTTTTTTCACTGTTTGTGACTGTTTTTTTTTCCTTATTCTATTTTTATTCTTCTTTCTCGCTTTTTTCTTTCTTTTTTTTGTGCTCTTTTTTGTTGTTCATGTTTGTATATGGTTTTCTTATGTTTTTGTGTGTCTTTCGTTGTGCCATTTTTTGTGTGTCTTTTTTGTCTTTTTTTCTTTGTTTTTTTACCTCTTTTTCGTTATTTCTTTCTTTATTATATTTTTTTCGTGTTTTTTTCTTTTTTTCGTTCTTTTGTTTATTTACTTTTTTAGTTTTTTTTGTTTCTTCTTTTTTTTCTTTTGTTTATTTCGTTTTTTCTTTCTTTGTTTTTTGTTTCCTTTTTTCTTTTCTTTCGTTCTTTTTCTTTACTGAAAACAAATTTTTGTTCGTGAATTTTTTTTCTTTTTTGTCCCTTTTTCTCCTTTTTCCCTTTTGTTTCCTTTTTTTGCTTTTTGTCACTTTGTTGTTTTTCTGTGTTTTTTGTGCTCTTTTGTTGTTGGTTTTTTCTTCTTTTTTCTTGTTGTTTTCATTTGTATTTCCTGGTTTTATTCCTTTTTTCTTTTTTCTTTTTGTTTCCTTATTGTCTTTTTAAAAAAGACTTGTTTTCTTCATTTTTTTTGTTTACTTTTTTTCTTTTCTTTGGTCTGTTTTATGTTTTTTCTGTTCTTTTTGTTTAAGTTTCTTCTTTTTTTCCTTGCTTTTTTTCCTTTTTTTCTTTTTTTTTTTGTTGCTGTTGTCTTTTTTTTTCTGTTTTTTCTGTTTTTTTTTTTTTGGTCTGCTTTTCTTTTTTATTCCTTTGTCTTTTTTCTGTGATTGTTGCGCCTTCCAGATCTTGATCCTGTGGTTGGATCAAGTTGGGTGATCACGGAAGTATCTCATCGCTACACGGGAAATGTCCTCGTACCCCGAAGATACTTCACATAGCTGGGATGGCTAGGCCATACTCAACATTGCCGAGCTTTTGTTACATGTTCTTTTAAACACTACGTTCACGATGAAGACATACATCACGTTGATTCTGATCACATCCTTGCGACTCAGTCAATGTTTATAGTTGTTCAGTGAGAACCACGTCACTGATGCTTTTATCAAGTGACAAGGGCTGTAGAAATGTCAGACCAGGATTAATATGCACCCCTGATGGACCCCTTGTTTTTACATCAAACCAAATTGTTTCACCATTTAAACTTACTGCTGTCTGTTTATGTTGATGGTTTGTGCTAGTTTTCCAGTCTGGTTAAGTGTTCTTACATTCCAGCTGCCTATTTGCATCTTACGATGGGAAAGATGTGGCGCCAACAAATCGACAAGTGTCTCATGAACGCGGAAAGAGTGGGCAGCCATCCGGCTAATCAGAGGTGGTTGAAACGGAGGCCTCAGTCGCAAAGAATAAAAGTCCAAACCAAATTTAATGAACATCATTTTATTTTTCTTCTTCATGCGAAGATTAATTTCGTAAAAATAAAATGTTATAAAAATAAAAAAGTTGCAGTAGCGTTGCGTTTTTCTCTCTTTTTTTTTAACAGTATACATTCTCTTAATCCCAAATCACCTGATTTCTGTCTCACCATCTTTCTTTGTCGCATGAATCCAACGGAAGAATAAAAATTCCTGATGCAGGAGGCTTTTTTTAATACCAGTTTATATAGCGTTGTCTTTATAATGTCGTCACCAACAAACAACGGATCAACAACAAAGGACCTGGACGACGTAGGACGACCAGAATTTGGACCACCATTTTCACCAGAATTGCAAATCTTTGGCAAGGAGTCATGCTAGTCGAGAAGAGCAGAAATAGAACCCACAAAGACAACAGTATCAAGATGCTGTCAGCAGAATCAGGCTCAGCCAACACAGAAATCGACCCAGCTACCATGATCAGTGGCAATTAGAGATTGAAAAGCTCGCTGGACAGGAAATTGTGGCGAACAGATGTGACGTTTAGCCGCACGGGAAGGATGTAAGAAAAGAAACTGTCATAACCCATAACCAAGTGTGGGGTCGGGTGTTTCCTATTTATACAAAAATATTGTTCCTTCACGTAATTTCGTTCGTTTGTTGTTGTGTGGAGTGAAACTCCTCCCGGCCAATGAAGAAAATGCGAAAATTAGGGTTGCCGTGCAGCGCCGATGTGAAAAGGTGATGGAAAGTGAAGCTTAGTCTACATTAAATACTGCTCAGACCTGCTCGGTGGCAATGCCGAAGATTCTACAACGTCAGTATCGGCAGGAACTGCTATGTCCACGTGGTGGTTGTTATGTGAAATTGTCTTCCCAAGTTAAATAACTTTAATAATATAAATTATTATAAATAATATTTGTGTCGCATAGCATTGCCAAGAAGGGTGGGTTTTGGAAATCTGTAACAATATCCTGTATAGTACAGGAATTTCTTCCGCTGGGGTATTCTTTTTCCTCTCTGGAAATTAGTTTTTCCTTATAAACTTTGTTTTCAGTCAAGACGAAAGGCCTTATACAAACATATTATACCATAAAATTGTCCAATTTCTATTGTTGAAGCATTTTACACCTTTTTCACTTTCATTATCCTGAGATTTCATATAGAAGCTTTCAAAATCCCGGAAACAGGCCACATCCTTATCTGAATATGCACACTGTGATCGTGTCAATTTCTAAATTTGACAGTTTGTCCTGTTTTTATTCTCTGATCCGATGATCACTTCAACGCTTTTTATCTGTTAGTTTTTCACCTAGATTTTCCACGATCATTGCAGTACGGTGTGGAATACACTACAAGCAGTCCATCCATGAGTTGAGAATTTGGTGCACAAATGTAGTTTTCAAAAGACATATTCCCGTTTTCGTATATAAGTACTTGCACTCGTGCTAATGCACCAATGTAGATTGGTTTTTTTTTTGGAGAGTTTTGACAGGCAAAACCTACTCTTTGGGAGGGGGGAATATTATAGCAGTATTTCCCTTGGCTAGGAGCTTTAACCAGGATTGGTATTTAGGAAAATTAATAGTGAGTACCCTTGTTTGAAAGGTAGGTTGGTTGAGACAATTGAGTGGGGGTCTTGTGAAAAGCGTGCAGCATGGAGAAAGCTGAGTGGGTAGGGATAGTATAAATACCACTCACGATTAGTCAAAAGAAGAGCCTTACTTGTTTGTGTTGTAGGAAGAACCTTACTAGTTTTGATGTAGATGGAGTCTCGTTTAGGAAGAGTTTCTTTTGTTAGTGGCAATTTGTTGGTAGTTAGTTGGAGGATTTAGTTTTTCTTGTGATGGCTGAGGTGGAACGTTGTAAGTATGGTTTTATGTGTATAAGGACATTGTAAGGTTTTCGCCCATTTGGCGTAGAGTTCTCTCAATGCCGGGCATTGTCATTGATGGCTACGTTTTCATCCTCATGAGTTTCATCCCTCATGTTTTCCATCAATAAACGTGTGCTGTCTGAATTTATATAAACTATACCATTGGCTTTGTTGGAATTCTCATTGTTTGACAAGTTCTGTTATGTTGGAAGACTGCCAAGTTCAGTTAAGTTGTTGTATCAGTATTATTCTGTGGAGCTGAAAGCCTGGGAGTCTTGTTGGATTTTCTTAGTATGTAACAGAAAATTACCAACAAGAAGAAGAAATTTCTAAGATGAAACCGTGCTCCACAAGAAGATTTAATCAACCCAGTAGAAAACCACTTTAGTTGGCGCCAATACTATTTCAGTGGTGCTTTGGAATATAGTCATTCTGTTTACATGCGAACCTAGTACTGTTAAAAAAAAAAAGAGACGCAATACTGGTGATGTCGTAATGACACCAAATTATAAATTTCTTTCAAAATTCATTTAACAAATGTCTCAGTTGCAGATTAAATTTTAACACAACTTCTTCATGCCAAAATGAACAAATTGTCTTAAAATTAAATCTGCGACTGAGGCATTCGTTTCAATAAACTATCAGAAGTTTGTATCAGAGAACAACTCTGACATGAATCCGATTGTCGTTCGATCTGTTGTTTGTTGCCGAGTTCTCGCAGTGCAAGAGACAATTATCGGTAATTCGTTGATGCCACGTTTCGCTCGCAGACCTGTTTTGACCTGAGTTCTGCGACAAAATGCTGGCCAGAGAGACTGGACCAGTGCAGTCTAGATAGGCAACCACCTCTCACCCGACGGGGATGTATGCGTATCACGCTGAGGTTTTCCGGTGAGTTTAAACTAGATTAAACTGGTGCAACGAAAACCACGCAATCCCGCTTCTGCGGCCCAAGCCCCGTGACATTCTGAACCTCTTGCTGTCCTCTCGGGGATCTCGTGTGGTCCTTTTAGGGACCACGGGACCTATGGAGGATCGCAGGAGTAAATTCACGGCGCGGTCTTGGTAGTAGAAGCGAACGAAGAGTAAAAAAGGAGAAAAGACGAGTTTTACTGGAGGAAATTGAAAGCTGGAATGATGATAATGGATTTCTTGCCTTGGATAGGGGCTTGAAAACTGATCTGGCTCGAGACAGCTTATATCGTGCAGGCTTGGCCCTCTGAAATTTACATATGTATGCATATACATATACATATAATACATATACATATAATACATATACATATACAGACGACCAAGCGACAATTGCTACACATTGTTAAATGCTGCTGCATCTTGACATTATTAGTGTGTAAGTATTATTTATGAAGTACTAGTCTGTGCCATTTTTTGCAAATGAAATAGGAAGTATAACAGGAACTCAAAACTGAAATTAAGAAAATGATGCACATTTCTGTTTTCTACTTCTGGAGGAAGACACATTCAGCTACTACACACATTTCTGTTTTCTACTTCTGGAGGAAGACACATTCAGATAATTTCTTGGTTTTTTTTTTTTTTGTCTTGTTGTGCATGTAGTCCTCGAAAAAGGCTCACGCCGAAATATCGGATGTTGTATGTTTTTCATTTATACATTCTCATACTTTCTATTCGTTTTTTTCTCACGCTCTCCCTCACTTTGTAAAACTGCACCATCTACCTTTTTTTTTATTTAAACCAGTTTTACTGCAGTCGTCATCCCTTTTATAGTGGTTACAACTAAGCTTACAACTAAGCCTGGCTTAACTGATTTCTTCTGGTGTAACTTCTCCAATACTGTATGGTATAGTACAGCTTCAACGTTATGTGGTGATTTCTATAAATATACGTTATAACTCTAAACTTGGCACCTTTATGTCCTGCATCCAGCCTTTTGTATATTTCTATAAACCGCCTTGTATCGTAATTTCGTATGCTTGTTCCCCTATGTGCTTGTGGTACTTTCATTACGATTCATTCTAATCGAATTTAAATGCATGTCCCAAGTGGAAGGGTTGTCTGCCGCCTTCTTCGATACGTTGGGCAACGTTTTATGTTGTCTGGTCTGTAAAAAGGAGGCTGTCACACTCCAACGTTCGTTTCATTGTTTGCCCTATTGTTTTCGGGTCCGTTGTCATATCTGACATGGCGTAATTATTCTTTTTAGCAGTTTCGCAACTGTCTCACTTGTCTCATCGGGAAACAAGTGATACACACAATGAACTATATATATATATGTATTTCAGGACGCACATGTCCTGAAACGTTTGGGAGAAAACAGTGTGTTATAACTACAGTTTCCAACTTGGCAAGCTGCTCGAGTGTTTGGATGACATCCCTGGACAAAATTTACTTCGAGCGTCCTTCCTTTGCCTCCTCTGTTTACTTTTGCCTACTCTTCGGAGCGTTCTGTCTACACCCATGAGACCGGTTGTTGTCCGCTCACCTGACTTTTCTCTGCATTGTTCTTGAATTTGTTCCATTTTTAACTAAATATTTTCCTTAGACTTTGTTTCCAAAAGTCTAATTTGTTGTCTCTTTCTTTAGTTGTTTTCTAGCTTTCGCATGCATAAATGAGGATGGATATTACATTTGAATTGAAAAATCTTGGCTTATAACTTTTGAGTGCCATAAGATTCTTGAATGCTGTTTTGCAAATTTAACTTCCTTTCTGGTTGATGTTGCTGCTGATGTATGTAAACTGGTGTAATTCTTCAACAGCTGTTGCTTCTACAAATATTTTTCATTATTTTTTTTTCTTTGTTAATTTCAAGCCCTAATTTGCTGGCCAGTGAAGACAGGGTATCTGTTTTGTCTTGCTTCAAGTCTGCATTGTCACTGATAAGAATTATGTCATCAGCAAAATCAAGACCTTCTAGATGGGCCCCATGTACCCAATCAATGCCAATTTTTTCATTATGAAGTCTATGGCAATTTAAAAAAAGTATAGTATATATATCTTTGAGAGAGGAAGACCAAAGCGAAGATGGCTGCAAGATATTGTTGATAATCTGCAAACTGATAAATCAATAGCAGGCCATCTTGCTCACAACCAAGAGGCCTACAGAAATGCTGTTAGGGAGGCAAAGTTCCGCAAGGGACATGCAAGTGAATGAAATGAATGAATGAATATATCCTTGTTTCACGCCTGTTTCAATCTGAAACCATAGCTTGTTCCTTCTTCTGTGTTGACTGCACAAACATATCTGTTGTAGATATCCTTTATGATGTTGAAAATTTTAAATGGTATTCCATATAAGTCCACTCCACAATGAATCTTTGTGTATGCTACCAAATGCCTTTTTAAAGCCTATGAAGTTCAGCATTAGTGGTTTTTGCTTTTTAATATGTTCTTCAAAGGATTATTCCTTGAGTCTGCACTGCACTGTAGAAAAGAACATATTTTGCCGTCTGCAGCAAAGCCATGATCATATTTATAAAAATACTGTAATAAATTTACAAACGTTCTCCATGATGTCTAGTTACACTGCTTTGTTTTAGCCATGTTTCAGAACTTAGATGATGCTAAAATTTTCTTGACTGAGTAATCCCTTTGGTGGCCTATGGCCCCCACTGGGGTGTATGAACCCTAGGTTTTAACTGCCTTATACTTTATTTACTGTTGGTGCTGATATGCAAGGCATGTTTCCTGCTCTTTGCTTGACGAATTTCTTATGAGAGAGAAACTGGACATAACATTCTTTTTATAAGTAGTATCTCATTTTAATGTATAAAATGAAATACAAAATAGACTGCTGCATCTTCATAGAGAAAGGCTAACTGCTATTTATTGATCTCCAGTTTACCCTGTTTGTTGGTTTCAGCGCATCTGATGAAGTTGATCCCCCTTAGTACTGTTCGCTGCAGTTGCCCTTTGCTTTCTTTTCAGTTAAATGAGGTGTGTTTCATGAAACACACCTCATTTAACTGTTTACTGAAGTCAAAATCACATCAAAATTCTGTTCAAATACTAAACTTGTCATTGAAACATATTATAAGTATCAAAACTTAAACATGACACTAAACTTATATGGAAGTTTTATTTTCTTTTCAATTATTTTTATGAATGACAAACAAAAGAAATCTGTTCCAAAAAATGGGGGTGAAAACTTGAGGGGGGAACATGACAACTAATGCTGTTGGTAAAAGCCCAAATAAGTCCAAAATAAAATACATTTTAAACATGCTTTTTTTAAATCGACAGAAAATGATTAAGTTAAGAACAGTTGGAAATTAAGAAAAAATTGCTTCTGAAGCAAAAAAAAAATCACATATTTGTAACACAAAAAAATATTAAGAATGATCATCTCCCAATACACAAAAATAATCAGCCACCATCACATGTGTCAACATCTCCCACCATCTTATGTGTCAATCACTTATGCACCACTTAACAGTTTATATTTAGAAATCTGTTCATGGTTCAGCAAGCTACACTCAAAATTCACTCCCAGCACCCACAAGTCTGTGATCAGCACCAAGTCATCATCAACAAACAATACTATTTCTAATCCTAATACAAAAAAGTTGGGCCATGCACACTATCAAGTCATGACTGAGGCTTCAGTTGAGGCCACTGTCATGCTATGCTGTGGCTGAAATGATTAAGTTTGAAGGAGCAGTAATATCACATAATTTTAAATTAGTCATATACATGAAGTACATGGGCTGCTATTGCCCTCATCAGATGCTGCTGCATCATGTTGCAGTGTGGCATGAACAGACAACCAGACACTGTGCTAAAACACGAGGTTGCACTATTTCATCAATGAAACCTACTTGCACAGGATGGTGCTGTGAATTCTAGTAAATTGCTACGAAAATTCCAGTAAATTAATAGAACTCGGTATTGTTAGATCTTGAAAAAAATCATGAGAGAAAGAAAAATGACAAGAGAATTACCTGGGACTTGAGCCACAGACTCTGGTATGACAAGCAGCAGTCTAGCCATAAGAGAACAGCACATTAATGTGTTTTATTGCAAAGCCATCAATGCCTTTGGTCAAAATACTGTGACACCCAGAAAGGGAACAAGGTTATGATACATGTTCTATCACTTAGATTCAGTCTCCCACAGGTACCAAATTTCTGACACACAAAAATATAGTCTTCTGCAAATGACTATATGATCACAAATTACTAAACTTTTTTCTCTTTGAGCATAAAGGTAAAGGTAGTCCCATAGAAAATGCCACAGGGGATGAAGGGTTTCAGACCTCATTATGCCATCAGCGTATGAGGTAGGGTGGCCAGTTCCTTTCCTCACTGCCTTTCCTTCCCAGATTTTCTCTGGTATCTATTTTAGGAGGCTGGGTCGACCTTGGGACCGTATTGGTCAGAAAAAAAGTCCCCACTCAGCTGGGGATTTGAACCCTTGACCATTCGGTTGCTAGATGAGTGCTCTAACCATTACGCTAACCGGTCTTTTGAGCATCAAAAACATTTAATCATGGAACTAGAGTGGACAAATAAAACAAGTATATTTAAACATTCTATCCTATACACATTTTTTCTCCTTTAATGTCAGTTTCTCATTTTATTTCTCTTTATGTACAAATCTGTCATTACCATTTATGGTACTTCAGCTCATCTCATCATCTTTCAGTGCCATATAGATTGTATCAATGATGTTCTTCCAAAGGTTCAAAATCAGACTCCAGCATCACATATGACAGGCTCATATATGCTCTGTTGCATCCCGCAGCATTCATCCAAAAGTATCAAGTGTTAGTTCTTTATAATGCATTTTCTGCTACACACCAGATTTCCTACCAGAACCCTTAATTTAACAGACATGAAACAAATATAATGAAAAGTTATAGTGCAAGCAATAGCTAACTGGTAACTGAGGGAGTGCCAATTGAGGAAGTAGAGTGTTTCACATATTTAGGCAGCATAGTAGATAAATATGGGGGAATGGAAAAGCTAGAATAACCAAGGCCAGGACAGTATTTATCCAACTTAACAAAATATGGTCATCTAAGAACATCAAAACAAGAAACTTAGGCTTTTCAATACAAACATAAAGACTATTCTGCTATATGGATTGGAGACATGGGTTATGATCAAGACAATACAACAGAGGATACAAACATTCATGAACTACTGCTTGAGGAGATTTTAAACATTAAATGGCAGGATAATATCAGGTATGAGGAGGTCTAGGAAAGGGCAGGACAAGAACTTATGAACCTACAAATCATGTCTAGGAAATGGAGGTAGATTGGCCACACTCCGAGAAAGCCCAATACCAGCATAGCAAGACAAGCACTGATATGGAATCCTCAAGGAAATAGAAAACATGGAAGACCTAGACTTACTTGGAGAAAGACAGTGCTCAGAGACAAGGGATACACATGGAAGGAAGCAGGGAATAATTCCAAGAACAGGGATCTTCTTCTTTGTATGCACACTGGTGATGATGCGTTGTACCCTGATTTTTGCGATGCACCTTTTAGCTGGGTACCTCCAACTTCAGCACCTTTCCTTGCTAGGGCAGACTGTGGTCTGCTTGGACTGCCATGAAGACAGTAGTGTAGGCTGGCCTGGCCAAAACTTTGTTCTCCAGCCTCTGATGGCTGTACTTAAGCCCTTTCTCCACATCAGATCCAGCATGCAATGCTGGCTGGCCAGACAGCTTTGAGACAGTTCCACAGAGACATTCTGATTTTGGGATGAGGAATCTGATGAGTGCCTCAACAATATCCATTCTCTGCCACCTATACCGCTGGTTCTATTTTGTTTACATCATTCTGATAGCCATTGTTGTAAAGACCCATAGGCTTGTTACGTCCTGGATTCATTGGTTTCACACCAGATTTTCCTCATCCCTGCCAGCAATCTCCATGTCCCCATCCGTTCACCAACTTGACATTACATTTTACAAAAATAACAATTACAATTAGTGTTGACTGCTACAAGTTTCTGGGCTACAGAAGTAGGTCAGAGTTTTTAAGCAAACAGATCTATGGTCCCTGTCTCACAAAGACTATGTTAGGATAAATGTGTTCTTAACACAGCTGTTCCCAGGGGACAAGAACATGGATAAGTGGAGAGCCTTTATCCATGGCCTATGCTCTCAAGGGAGTGAAAGGCAATGATGATGATGACCCTTAATTTTTCCTAGCTCCGCCAATCACTTCACAATCACACTGTTCTTTCAGTTTTTTATCTTTAAAGCTTTCACCATATTATAACCCATTTTTGTTCCTTGCTAGTTAGTCAAACATTTCATTAAACTTCTTCCTCTGCTTATCTTCCTATCACTCCCTATGAAGTACTGTTTTGAATTACTATAAGAACTCTTTGGATTTTAATAAGTCACAAGTTAAAGTCAAAAAGAGATTTGCAATTTAGATTTGTAAAAGGAAAAGGAATACATCATATATGAGAACTCTGATAAAGAGAACTTTATAAATACAGAAATGTTTATTTGTATGGTTCACTGTCTATTTTGAAGCATCAGACATTGCTAAATTATGAAAATATTTCAGGACATTGTCCTGAAAGACTGATGATGGCAAAGATATGGGAACAATTAAGTGTACTGGAATCAGAAAGCAACCATTAGAATAAAAAATAATAATATGAAATATCAACCAGTAAAAAAAGTAAAAAAGGAGCAAGGCAAGGATGCATCCTAAAACCAGATTATTGCTCTCTGTACAGTGAAAATAAAATGACAGCAGTCAAAAACAAACAATGCATCTGAACTCAGGGCTACAATGTGAATAACCTATGATATACAGATATAGGCAAAAATTAAAACAGACCACAAATTAACAGAGCGAGTGGTTTCATGACACTTAATCATGCAACATTTAATCACATGACACTAATGACACTTACTCAGACACTAACCATAACCCTACTCCTAAACCTTACCCAAGTGATTTATCATCGGTGATTAAGCGTGACCAACAGAATAATGCAAAAAAAAAGTGAGTAGAATGGACTCAACCTGAGTAGCAAGAAAACAGAAATAAAGTTATACCATAAAAGAAGTGTCCACCTACATGCAGTGTTAAAGCCTTGAAGGCAACTGCATACGTTCAAATGCTTGTTTAATGTGACGGCATGAGCTGGTGGAAAATAATAAAGACTAGATACAGGAGTTATCACCAATGCCTGCTGGCAGGGCACTTGATGATGATAATGGAGGCCAACTGCAGCAATCATAAGATGCAGATGGGGCAGTCATGATGACGATACAACTGTTACATGTCCTTACATCTTCTTACATCCTTCCCATGCCATTAGATGTCACATAGGGCTTGAATAGTTGTTTGTCAAGTTTTCCTGCTATCAGCGCGTTTTTCAACTTCATCAAGGGATGCCCACTAAACTGGCTTCTCTTAACAATGTCCTCTTTAGAGTTTCACGTGGTCGACCTCTTTTTCTTTGGCCTGTTGTGCTCCACTTGAAAGCTTGTTTTGGTATTCTCTGATTGTTTTTTCTCATCACACGGCACACACATGACAAATGTTCATCTTCTTTTTCTGATCACCCATGGGACAGGTTGCTCATCTGTCTTATCTCTGTGTTGTTCTTGAATTCGTTCCACTTTATAACAAGTATTTTCCTTAACCATTTATTTTAAAAAGAGTCTAATTTCTTGTCTATTTCTTTAGTTGATTTCCAGCTTTCGCATGCATAAATGAGGGTGGATATCACATTTGAAATGAATAATCTTAACTTGGTTTTTGTGCTATAAGCACAATATAAGTTATAAATTTTTGAATTCCACATATTCTCAAGGTTTTTGAAGGACAATGCTGCTTTTGCAATTCTAATTTCTTTCCTGGGGTCACCATCCATACTGGTCTATGAGACTGCCAAGGTATGCAAATTGGTTTACTTCATCAACAACTGTTCCTTCTACATATATTTTTCCTTATTGATTAATGGGAAGTTTTATTATTTTTGTTTTGTCTTTGTTAATTTCAAGACCTATTTTGCTAGCCAAAGAAGACAGGGAATCTGTTTTTTCCTGCATCGATTTCATATTGTCACTGAGAAGAGTTATGTCATCTGTAAAATCATGATCTTCTATTTGGGTCCCATGTACCCAATCAATGCCAGTGCAGCATCTTTTTATTATAAAGTCTATGGCAATTCCAAAGAGCAATGGAGATAATATACATCTTTGTTTCACGCCTGTTTCAATCGGAAATCATTCACTCATTCCTTCTTCTGTGTTGACTGCACAAACATATCCATTGTAGAGATCTCCAATGATTGACAATTTTAGATGGTATTCCATATAGTCCTAAAATTCTCCACTATGAATATCTGTGTACGCTATAAAATGCTTTTTTAAAGTCTATAAAGTTCAGGATTAATGGTTTCTGCTTTTCAATATGTTCTTCAAGTATTATTCTTAGAGTAAAGATCTGGTTGAGACAGCTTCTTTTTTTTTTTCAAAATACTACTTGTTCTTCTCTCACTGCAGTATCCACTACATCTTTAATTCTATTCAGAATCAGTTTACAAAAAACCTTTGACACAGCTTATAGTTGAGTTACACCCCTCCAGTTATTGCAGACAATAAGGTTGCCTTTTTTTGGTATTTTAACAATGATTCCCTTTTTCTATTTAGAAGGGACCTTTTCTTCTTTCCAAATTTTATTAAACATTCTTTGTAGTTGGCTCATGTTGTCACTGTTAATAGCTTTTAATATTTTGACTGTTATTTCATCTTCACCTGCAGCTTTGTTGTTAGCCATTAGATTCACTGGTGTTTCAATTTCAATCAGTTTAACTTCATCTAAGTTGACATTTAGTTGTGGAACTGGTAAATCGGTTTCAAGATTTATTAATTCATTTGGGTGTAGTCAATTAAGTATTTCTTGGAAGCGTTCAGCCCATCTTTGCTTTTGGTCTTTACTTATGTTAAAAGTTGCCTGTTTTGCTAAAGACTGGTCTTTCTCTGTTAGCTTCTTCTGTATGTTATATAGAGTTTAGCTGTCTCCTGTTTTTTTTGGCATTTTCTGCTTCTTTTGCCATATTGTTCATATATTCTCTTTTGTCTCTTCCAGCTGAACTTTTTACTTTATTGTCTAGTTCTTTGTGTGTTGCTTTTGCCAAAACTTTTCCAAGATTTGTCTTTACATTCAACATGGCTAATTTAGCTGCTTTTCTTTCATGTATGTATTTCCATGTGTTACCTGACATCCATGCTTTTCTACTTGTTGATTGCAGTCCAGCACTTGCTTTTGCTGCCGCGATTATGGCTGTGCTGTATGAATTCCATAATTTATCTATATCTGTCTCATCTACCTCTTTGAGTGCTGCGAAATGTTTGGCAACTTCCAGACTGAAATCACTGTTGGTATTTTCTTCTTGTAGGCTATGACTAACGGGGTAGGGGTATCCCCTATCAAAGGAGAAGTAAGATGCCTAATTACCTCTGTCAGTCTACAGGACACCCTTGGGCAAGGTGGAGTACCCATGCAGCCCCCCGATCAGGGTGATGTGAAGCCAGGGGAGCAGGTGGTGGATGGAATGGGAGAGCAGCTGACAGATAATGTTGGTTATGGTCACTATTCTATGATGGTAGGCAGATGATCTCAATTTAGGGACAATGGCTATGATCATTGACTAGTACAGTCACTGCCCGGAAGGAAAGCAATTGTAAACTATCTTCTGGATATATACCAAGAAATCCAAACAATAACATGGAAAGTTAAATAGGAAAAAGATCTGGTGGTGACAGATCTAATTTTAACACTGGGGAAAAGTGTATACTGAAAATATAATGAGGAATGTTAGAGAAGATCTAGACAAAGAATATTACGATGCCATAACAATTGGAGGTTATGAAATACCAGAGATCAGATATGCTGATGACACAGTATTACTGTCTACAACACAAAAAGGAATGTAAAAACTAATTATGTCTGTCCATAAGAACAGCGAAGACCAAAACCTCTATCTTAATGAGAATAAAACTAAATTGATAATAACTGACAAAACAAACAAGGCAGCTGACATATGAGGAAAACCTGGAAGAAGTGGAAAGTTTTGAATATCTTGGATCACTACTAACTAATAATGGAATACAATGAGGGAAATTGAAAGGAAGACATCTATTGCTCTTCAGAAAGTAAAACAAATAAAGAATCTGTGGAGAGGAACAGACAGAACTACAAAAATAAATTTTTAAGGGCATGCATCTTTCCCATCATAACATATGCCTGTGAGACCTGGTCACTTAACAAAACAGCTGAGAAACACATAAATGCCTTTGAATGTAAATGCTACAGAAGAGTTCTCCAAATATCGTGGACACAAAAAAGAAATATATCTATACTACAAGAGCTTAATATTGAAGAAGGCTGGCTAGTAAACAGGATTAAAGAGAGAAAACTTAAATATTTTGGACACATTAAACGTCATGATAATCTAGACAAGACCGTCTTGGAAGGGTACATAATGGGAAAAAGAAAGAGAGGAAGACCCAAGGCGAAGATGGCTGCAAGACATCATTGAGGATCTGCAGATGGATGCATCAGCAGCAGGCCATCTTGCTTACAACCGGGAGGCTTACAGGAGTGCTGTTTGGGAGGCAAAGTTCTGCAAGGGACATGCAAATGAATGAAAGGCTATGAATGTTTATCTTTCTGAGTATTGATTTCTTGTGTTGGCTTTTCAGTTTAAGTCTTATCCTCCTTATACACAGGTTGTGATCACTGTTGACATCTGCACCCCTATATGCTCTTACATCTATCAGCACAATGATAAAGCCTCATGCTAATTCTGGTGCACCTGCTGCAACCATCTGTCTTGACAACCACTCCAACCCATCAGCCAAACCCTGTCCACTTTTGCCATCACAGGCCTGCAGGTGCCAGCTTCGGTTACAGCAGAGCTTGAGGAGTCCAAACTGCTCTGTAATCTCTTCAATGGTTATGCAGCTTTCTATATCCTGAAAACAGATGAAATTAACACAAAATTTGCATTTACACCTTCTGGAGTTTTTTTGTTTTTGTTTTTGTTGTTGTTGTATAGACATCTTAGAAGAAAAGGAAAATAAGAGAAATATCTGTCATTTTCTGATTACATAAAGAGGCATATTTTTCCTTCTGTGGTTATATTGCCTTCCATATTCTGTAGAAAAAAGCACATGAGATTTTGTTTCTCATATAATAATAATCTTGAATCTAGGGATTAGCATCACTGCACTCGGGGCACACTCATTAAGCTCTTGCTCTTTGTTTCAGTAACCAATGAAGAGTAGGAACAATAAATGTGTCAGTCAACTGTTCTAGCACCCTCAAATTCTACCACCCAGTTACATGGCTCTTCCTTCCCCTCTCCCTCACACCTCTATCCTTCATCCTCAGACATATACAGTCGAACAAGCTTAATGTCAAATTGTTGGGGCCATCAAAATATGGTGACAATATGTGGAGTTGACATTAAGCAGGGTCCATTACAAGGGCTTCAATTAGGATAAAGAAACTTTAATTGTTGACTGACTGATGCTATTCCATGCAGCATGGAATTTCAAAATTAACCACTATCTTGATGTTGATATTGGTGACATGCATTTGTTCCAGAGCATGCAGCATATGATGCACTATTTGCTTTCTATATTGTTGCTTTAAGGCATAAATGATACCTTGGTCATCCCCCTGGGAACAACTGTGTTAAGAGCACACTTATCTTAACATAGTGTTTGTGAGACAGGGAACATAGATCTGTTTGCTTAAAAACTCTGACGTACTTCTGTAGCCCAGAAACTTGTAGCAATCAACACTAATTGTAATTTTTATTTTTGTAAAATGTAATGTCAGGTTGGTGGATGGATGGGGACACGGAGATCTCCAGCAGGGATGTGACAAGCCTATGGGTCTTTACAACAATGGCTATCAGAATGATGTAAACAAAACAGAGCCAGTAGACTATAGGTGGCGGGGAATGGATATCGCTGAAGCACTCATCGGATTCCTTATCCTAAAGTCAGAGTGTTTCTGTGGAACTGTCTCAAAACCATCTGACATGGAGAAGGGGCTTAAGTACAGCCACCAGAGGCTGGAAAACAAAGTTTTGGCCAGGCCAGCCTACACCACTGTCTTCATGGCAGTCCAAGCAAGACCACAGTCTGCCCTAGCAAGGAAAAGTTCTCAAGTCAGAGGTACCTAGTCAAAAGCCGCATCGCAAAAATCAGGGTAACACACATTCTCTCTCCCTCTGAACCTTAAGTGCCCAGGGCACATGGGGCTTCCGCAAGGGTGTTCCACAAATCCCTATCCTTCGCCTTTTTTTCTGCTCTTGCCCAGGTGAGCCCTCTATTGCTCAACATCCTTTCTGTTCTTCTCCATGTCTCTTTTGGTCTATCCTTACTTCTGTTCCCCTGTGGTGTCCATCTTAGTGCTATTTTTGGTAGAAAGTTGTCAGTCATTCGGAGCACATGTCCCAACCATCGTCAGCGTCTTTCCCCATTAATTATTGTCAGTGGCTTCATCTGCATTTCTGCCAACAAGATGTTATTTCTTATGGTGTTTGGCCAAAATATTTTTCTAATTCTTCGTAAACATTTAGTTTGGAAAGAATTCAACTTGTTTTCTATGGTTTTGGTGATTTTCCAGCACTCACTTCCACAGAGTAGTACACTTAGAACATTACTCTTAAATATCCTGATTTTCGTATTTATGCTTAGTTTTTTTTATGTCCATATAGTCTGCAGCACTCCAAAAGCCTGGTTTGCTCTAGTAAATCTGCAGTTGATGTCCTCTGTGCTGTCTCCACTTTCTACTACTCTACTGCCAAGGTGCATATATTCATTGACCTCCTCCACTAACTTGCTATCTACTCTCAGTACATTTCTGTTGTTCACATTTTGCTTCATTAACTTTGTCTTTGTATTCTGAGTTAGCCTGTTTATTTTATCTTGCATATCTTTGTGGCTGCTTGACTGAATGTCATCTGCAAAGTCAAGGTCCTCCAGCACTGTGTCAAGGGTCCATTGTAATCCTCTGCGTTTATCTGAAGTTGTCTCTTTCATTAACCAGTCTACTGCCAAGATAAATAATGTTGGTGATAGTACACATCCCTGATTCACTCCTGTTTGTACCCTAAAGCTGCTGGATGTATGTTCTCCACAGATCACTGTGCACTGAAAACCCTTGTATAGGGCTTTGATTACATTCACTATCTCATGGGGGAGGCCATGCCATCTTAGGATTTTCCACAGTGCATCTCTGCTGACACTGTCAAAGGCTTTCTCAGAATCTATAAACAATGCATATGTTGTGTTATGCCACTCATTTGCCTGTTCTAATATTTGTCTAAGTACAAATATGTGATCTATGCATGATCTTCCATTCCTAAATCCTGCTTGGTCTTTCCGAAGTTTCCCTCAAGTGCCGGTACAATTCTGTTGATGATTATTCTGCAAAATACTTTACTGGTGAATGGCAGTAGGGTAATGCCTCTCCAGTTCCCGCAATCTCTGAGGCACCTTTCTTTGGTAGTTTTACTATAAGCCCAGTTTTCCACTCCTCTGGAGTTTTTTCTAGATCCCAAATTTGTTGTAGTATCCGGCAAAGTTGTTTTGGTGTTTCTGTTTCTTCTGCTTTCAACATCTCACCAGTCACTTCATCTTCACCTGTCTAATTTTAGCTTCTTTATCACCTCCTTTACTTCACTTATTGTTACTGGTCCTGTATTGATGTTTAGTTCCGTTTTTGCTTCAGGTATGTCTATTGTTTGTGCTGCTTGTGTTCTGTTTAGTAGGGTGTTAAAGTGTTCCCTCCATCTTTCAATTTTTTTTCTTTCTCCACTGACCAGTTGTCCATTATGTGTTCTTATTGCACTCTCACATTTGTGCTGAAGTTATCTGTCATCTGCTTTGTGATTTTGTATATGGTTTTCATGTCACTTGCATATGCTACTTTCTCTGCTGCTTTTGCTAAGTTGTCATAGTATTGATGTTTATCTTGACGGCATGATTCCTTCACTTCTTTGTTTTTTTGTGCATAATTACTTAAAACTTGTTCTTTAAGCCATTGTGATCTGGTGTTCAGTAATTTTTTCTTGATTTCTTTTCCTTGCTCTATCTTTTCCCATGTGGTCTTGCTTATCCATTCCTCTTTTCTCCGTTTCCGATATCCCAGCAACTCTTTTGCTGTTTCCTGTAGTGTTTTACTGAACTCTAGTATGGACATTTCTGCTTCGTCTTGTAGGACACTGAAGTGGTTCTTAAGTACTATTGAGAATTGATTTCTTGTTTGCTGGTCTTTCAGTTTTCTTGTATCAAAACTTATCTTTCTGTGTTCTCCGATTTTGGCTTTCCTTAATTTTAGTTTTATTTTTGCTACCAGAAGGTAGTGACCATTTCCACTTGTTGTTTATGGGTAACACACATTATCACTAATGAAATGTCTCTATCTGCTGTTTTCAAACATGGTGCTCGCCCTGTGACGACTAACCAGGCAGGTGCAGTGCTGGGCCCCCTGCTTTGAAAGGGTCCACCCAATGCTACTGGAGGTCCTTTCAGTTCATCTTGTGCAGCCAGGAGACATAAGAATAGAGCTACTGGCCAAAAAACAATGGCAGAAAACTGCCAAAAAGCAGGAACTTAAAATAATGCAATGGAATGCTGAGGGTATCAGCAGTGTAAGAGATGGCTATAGCAAAAAGGTGGAATTAGAGAACATACTCTCTGCAGAGCAAATAAGTATACGCTGCATACAGGAGACACACTTAACCAAATATGCCGCCTTTAAAATCAGAGGCTACCAGTGTTTTAGATCAGACTGACAGGACAGAAGAAAAGGAGGAGTACTCACACTTGTTAAGAATAACATCAGCGCATATCAGGTGGAAGGAGCCGAATATCAGATGATCCATCTAAAAACCAGTAATACAGACTTCCACCTCCTTAACTATTACTGTCCTAATTACCACCCACATGCTCTAGAAACAATCCCACACAAAGAGAGACTGATGGTCTGTGGCGAATTTAACAGCCATTCCCAGAGCTGGGGCTATGACCACATAGACAAGAGAAGGAGAGGACACTAACAGCTGGCAGGATGATAATGGACTTCTCCTGATCAACCTGCCAATGGATCTCCCAACATTTTACTCAAGGGCCTGGCATACAACCTCAACACCAGATTTGGCATTCCATTCTCCAGACCTGAAGTGGAACATTACACGCGAAGTTGGAAAACAACTTAGAGGTAGCGACCATTGACCAGTTTTCCTGACAATAGAAAATGAACTCCTTAACACCAGTAGCCCCCTCCCCAGATGGAACTATAAAAATGCAAACTGGACAATGTACAGACATTGTACAGGTATCCAGGTGGGACAGCTGTCCATAGAAGGTAAAGATATTAACAGCATAGTGAAGGAATTCAATGCTGTATCCTTCAGGCCACCTGTGAAACCATTCCCAGAGCAGCTCGTAGGGACTATAAACCATACTGGTCTAGTGAGCTGGGAAAACTCCATGATGACGTGGAAACAGCTCGAAAGCAAGCAGAAAATAGACCATGCCAAGAATACCACAATAATTACCAACATGCTAAGCTTCATTCATCAGGCCAAGCGTATGTGTAAGCTGATACCTGACCTTCCAACTGTAGTCGCTCCATTATCATCTGTACCAGAGCATACACCATGGAAAGAAGCAGATTATACACAAATAACTATTCAGACTGAAGTAAAAGGTGTGCAGAATGGTGAGATACAGAGCAGTCTTGTAAGATCAACAGCCACACTTAGTGTTCTAGATGATAAATATCCATGTGACACCTGGACATGTATGTATACAGATGGATCTGCACACAATGCCATAAAGAATGGAGGGGCAGGAGCACATACTGAATAACCAAACAACACCACTGACAAGATTTCCATACCCATTGGAAAATACTGCAACAACTATGATGCAGAAGTTAGGGCAATTATTGCTGCAGTTGAAAAACTATCAGGCTCCAGAATTGATACATGTCCTGTAGTAATTCTCACAGATGCAAGGATCAGTACTGGAAGCTCTTCAGTGCAACAAACTACCAGACCTTAAAGATGCCTTGTCAAAAATTGGCTTACAACATGGAGTCACTCTGCATCCCCACTGTGGGATACCAGGCAATGAGAAAGCTGACCAAAGAGGGCACTGAAATGGAGCAACCAGACAATCACCTATAATCATAAGAAAAGCATGATACAAACCTACAGGAAGCCACAAACACCACCACATGATGACTATCACATGGTAAATAGAAAGGAACAAGTCACCATCTTCCATCTCCGAACAGGACACAGCCGACTCCGAAGTCATATGTATACAAAGTTTAAGGTTGGTACTACTAATCTATGTACATGTGCCTAGGTGCCTTAAACTGTAGAACATATCCTCCAAAACTGCACCAACTATGAGACACTGAGAAATAATTACTGGCCCAGTGAAACCACTATAGAAGATAAACTCTATGGTTCCATACATGAATTACAAAAAAACAGTGAAATTTGTCCAAGAGACAGGACTGCAGATATAGACAGACAATGCGAACGAAGAAGAAGAAGACCAACATGCTAACGCCCAATTTTAGAGAGCCAAGCTGCAAGTCAGATGGGAAAGTTGGAGAAAGAAAACAGAGTCCCTAAACTTTGATGGAAAAAAACTATGGAAACTAATCAAACAGTTAAACGATGAGAGTGCTGGAAGAAGTACAAAGATTACACCAATAGAGGATGGGAAAACTCTTACAGGTAAGCAGGTAGCAGATCACTTTGGTCACATGTTTGCACAAGACTGCAACATTGATATCCATCCAGAGAAAGAGTGTACAGTGCCACTGACCCATAGAAAGAAGAGGAACAAGTCAGAAGAGTGGAGGTTATGGATGCACCAATTACACGCAGCGAGTTAGACCTAGCAGTCAGTAAAATGAAACCAAGGAAATCACCAGGACCAGATGGAGTGTCCAAAGAAATGATCAAGAACCTGGGAATGGCAGCAATGGGAAAGCTATTGGATATTTTCAATATGTACTGGAGTACAGTTAAGTTACCTCAAATCTGGAAGGAAGCAAGCATGGTATCACTGCTAAAGCCAGGGAAAAATAGTGATACAGCCTCCAACTACAGGCCAATCAGTCTCACTAGCTGCCTCTGCAAAATGATGGAACACATCATTGACCTGAGGCTAAAATGGTATCTGGAAAGTGAAAACTTCATTCCAAACAAGCAGGATTTAGGCAGTACTACAGTACAGAAGATCAAGTGACCTATCTCTCTCAAGAGACTGAGGATGCATTCCAAGAGAAAAACCTTGTACTAGCAGCATGGATAGACCTGAAGAAAGCCTTTGATAAAGTATGGAAAAAAGGTCTGCTGTGGAAACTAAGAACTGCAATGTGAATGGAAGACTGTACAAATGGATAAAGTCCTATTTACACAACAGAAGAGCAAGAGTAGTAATGGATGGACACAAAAGCCAGAAACTACTGCTGTGTCATGGTGTACCACAAGGAGGAGTCTTTTCACCTAAACTATTCCTGGTATTCATTAATGACCTGGTCAAGGAACTTCCCTATGGAATCAAAGCGGCACTGTATGCAGATGATCTGGTCATGTGTTGTACAGATGAATACGCGACAGTTGCTACACAGAGACTCCAAAGAGAAGCAGACATCTTGACATCATGGACAAACAAATGATGTGTAAATATCAACACAGAGAAATCAAGTACCACTCTGTTCACTCTCTCATCTAAACGGAAAGCAGGTAAGATCTTTGTTAATGAAATATCCTTAACTCTTCCTGTGCATAAGACGAAAAGCGGACGTATGGGTACGAATGGGACTAAAAACGCGGGTCTTGGTCTGTAAGGGGGTATAGTTGGAAAATGGAATGGAAAACAGTATTTCCATGTACTTCCGTATACTTAATATGTTTCAAAGTATAGCTAAATGAATGAAAATTTCATAAATGCAGAGTTTTTTAGGAAAAAAAGAAGTAATGTCATGTTTTTAGACACTGATTGTGGCCAGCTCACCATCGGCTAGGTCTAGATATACACTACTTACCATCTGAGATGTGTAGATCTACTTGTCAATCTCGTATTGTGATTCTGTGGTGCATTCTCGCTGAATGAATGTCTGAACTAACCTCCTAACTACTCCTACCTACTTCTCCAGTCGTCTAAATATGTCTAGATGTACTTAGAAAACATTCAAGAGCAGCAGGGTGGCCATAGGCTATGTCCATACCCCTATCTACATCGTCAAAAATTGACAAATTTCCATGCTTCTCATTCTTTTTCTCGCTTGGCATTGCTCGTAATTAGGCACTCTTTCGCCATTTTGAAAAGTGTCACCGGAATCGCGGACGAAATATGTACAATCTAAATGTTACACCGGTTGTTTTATTGAAACAAACAATTGTCACTATAATGACCATACGGAAGAATCGGATACCGGAAATGTCACTATAATGACCAAACGCACGGAATGAGTTAAGGATGGACAACCAACCTACGTGGGAGTGACTCTTGACTCAAAATTGACCTGGAAGCAACACATCAACAGTGCAGAAGCAAAAGCCAGAAGAAAACTAGCCATATTAAGAAAATTGAGTGGAACCACATGGGGAGCTAGTGAAAGAATCCTCAAGAATGTATATAAGCAAAGTATTCTACCACATTTAGAATATGGCTCAACATTTTTGTGCACAGCATCAAACTCTATGCTGCATAATCTAGACAAGGTACAAAATCAGTCACTACAGATTATTACAGGTGCCATGACGTCCATGCCAGTAGTAGTAATGCAGAAAATGGTGTTCAAGCGCTAAAAGAATGTAGAGACACAAAGGTCAAGACCTTGGGAGAGAAATTCCTCAGCTCTGTAAGCCATCCCCTGATGGAGAGATTCAATAACTTGGCACTAAGACAGCTTAAAAGAAGCAGCTTCATTTATTAGGCCAAGCATATGCATAAGCTGATACCTGACCTTCCAACTGTAGTCGCTCCATTATCATCTATTCCAGAGCATATACCATAGAAAGAAGCAGATTATACACAAATAACTATTCAGACTGAAGTGAAAGGTGTGCAGAATGGTGAGATGCAAAGCAGTTTTGTAAGATCAACAGCCACACTTAGTGTGCTAGATGACAAATATCCATGTGACACCTGGATACATGTGTATACAGATGGATCTGCACACAATGCCATAAAGAAAGGAAGGGGCAGAAGCACATATGAATATCCAAACAACACCACTGACAAGATTTCCATACCCATTGGAAAATACTGCAACAACTATGATGCAGAAGTTAGGGCAATTATTGCTGCAAGTGAAAAACTATCAGACTCCAGAACTGATCCATGCCCCGTAGTATTCTCACAGATGAAAGATCAGTACTGGAAGCTCTTTCGGTGCAACAAACTACCAGATCTTAAAGATGCCTTGTCAAAAATTGGCTTACAACATGAAGTCACTCTGCAGTGGGTTCCCTCCCACTGTGGGATACCAGGCAATGTGAAAGCTGATCATCTGGTCAAAGGGGGCACTGAAATGGAGCAACCAGACATACCGATCACCTATAATCATAAGAAAAGCATGATAAAAATCTACAGGAAGCCACAAACACCAGCACATGATGATTATCACATGCTAAACAAAAAGGAACAAGTCACCATTTTCCATCTCTGAACAGGACACAGCTGACTTCAAAGTCATATGTATACAAAGTTTAAGGTTGGTACTACTAATCTATGTACATGTGCCCAGGTGCCCTGAAATGTGGAACATATCCTCCAAAACTGCACCAACTATGAGACAATGAGAAATAATTATTGAGCCAGTGAAACCACTACAGAAGATAAGCTCTATGGTTCTATACATGAATTACAAAAAACAGTGAAATTTGTCCAAGAGACAGGACTGCAGATATAGACAGACAATGCAAATGAAGAAGAAGAAAAGAAGAAGCCCTTGGTCATATGGCTGCAGCACGCAGGTTGTGTTAGATGGCAGGAAAACAAGCTTTGTAGCTATCAGATTGGTGGTGTCAGTGTGCGTCGGACGGTTATCAATGAACAACAAAACTTTTCTGTTCATTCGGTTCATTTTGTTGTTGAAAGAAATGACCCAGTCCTCAAATAGTTCACTTGTCATCCAAGCACACTGGCTGGTCTTGTCAGTGATGGTCAAGCTCTTTACATTCTTTAAGCACTGTGGATTTCATGACTTTCTGATAAGAAGGAGCAGTCTTCTCAGTGCCAAACATGTTACAGCACACAACAGCTGTTAAGCAATCTTTAGCTCATTTGCCACTGTGGCATTTCTCATCATGAAAGCACAAAGTTCTGTTCTGTAGCAGTTTATAAAACATGCCTGTTTCATCCATGTTAAAAATGTCATCTGGGTTGCATGCATCCAAAAAGATTTAGTAAACACAAAATCCAATCATTAACGACATCGGTGTTAACTTGGGCCGCTTCACCTGAAGCGACCTTAAATGTTGCATTTCTTAAAGCGCTCAAGAAAGCCATTTGAACACTTCCAGTCAGGCATATCCATTTCTTTCGCAAAACGTTACGCAATTTCCGCCAACATAGGACCACACACAGGCAACTGTGCAGAACGTGTCTGCTTGAACCACTTCAGCAGAGCACATTCACTATCCATGTAAGAACTCACACGTCTTCAAGTACAGTTTGACCTAACTAAAGACAAGTGAAAGTCTTGTTCAATTCTGTCTCTGTTTTTAACAAGTTTTGATACAACTGAAATGTCAATTTCAAATTTATCTGATGTCCTTTCTTGTAACTTTTTCATCAACTTGCTTCAGAATATCCATTTTAGTGACCAAATCCAAATCAACACATTTGCATTTAGTTCTCATCATCTATCACAAAGAGAACCAGAGAGAGCTTCCCAGCTATATGATTCACAGTACTCGTGTTGCCAATGTACCACTGCCCATGTCTTGATGCTTGTACTTGTACTTGTATGAACTCCCTGTAACTGTGAGCTGTTGTTCTTTGCAGCCAATGCTGTAGAGATGTTGAGGCACAGCATCGTATCAGCATGGGAGCGGGTTATGGCGGCTACTTTTTCAGTTCCATATTACAGCTAAAAAGCAGGGGGGTGCAATGCTTCTTTAGCAGACTCCTCCACCACGGGGACTATGGTGATTCCTGCCCCGTTAGTCTGGCTATGCCTGTTACTGGGGGTACCACAGAAATGGAAAGGTGGAACAGGGTCTTGGTCAACTATGGGTCGCTAACCTTGACGTTGGCATATCAGCTATAGTTCGCTGATTACCTTATTGGGCGTCTTCACCCCAAGGTTGATGTGGCATGAACTCGGTGATCAAATGGCCGGCCCCTTCTTTGATGAGTAGTGAAGGTGATAACGCCTTATGAGATGTTTATAGCTTGTACTTGCCCAGTTTGTGATACAAAGTGGAGTCTTTAATTCCTCCAGGTGCAAAACTACTGTGAAATTAAATGATTTGTGCCAATAGTGGGGAGATATTAACCGGAGTAAAGCCCATTAATTACTTATGGGAGTTGGCCAAGGATACAATTTTCTGTGACAGTATCTGGGTTGTGACATAAAGCAATGTGATATTAAGTGGGTTCGACTGTATATATCTAATCAACACATGCCCTTTCATCCTCCTGCACCAGTTCCCCAGTCACTTACTTCAGTATATCCATCCTACCCATAGGAATCATACCTGTTGCAATAGCATTATGGGCAACATGATCAGCTACTTCACTGCCTCTCACTCCTGTATGCCCTGGGTAATTTATCCATGTCAGCCTGGTGACACTGGATTGTCTAAGAACTGAACCTATTCATGACACAGCAAACCCTTTTCTGTCTTGCAAAGCAAGCTCTGAGAGCCCATCATCATCACACCATGTGTATCATCCTGCCGAACTAGCCAAAACAAAGCCTTGGTCACTGCATCAATTTCCATCCGCATGCTTAATGTCGTTGTGCAGGAGGAGGCCCCTGCTTTCTGTGCCACCAATCTGCCTTGCCTATGGACAACAAAGGCCCATCCATTATTTTTGCCATGCAGCACTGAGCCATCTGTAAAGATGACTGTGTCATATGGTTGAGCATGAACAAAAACAAGCTCCTGAATTGCAAAATCATTCTTGCCTCCCATTCTGTGCCACGTGCAGTGATGACCACTCTCATGAGCCTGTTTGTATTATCTCTCACCTTTATCCTCATTCTTTTTTTGCAATATCCTCCATACCACACACAGTACTGATGGATGTTTCAGCCTCAGCCATCCACGAACTATCACATTTATAAGGGCCTTTCATTACTTCTAGTGATTTATGCAGGGGATGAGTGGTGTTGCCGACCAGTGAGATAAAGCTTGACCTGTGCAACTTTGTGTCTGATCACCAAGCTAGGCAGGCCCAGCAGATATCATACAACAATAATGAAACATAGATACAGCAAAAAATACACACATGTTAAAGATCTTAAAAAGGATTACACATGCTTACAGTGCACTGGAATCTAGCCTTTACAGAATGCATCAGGAAAATGGGGAGACTTGGAGAAGATTTTAAAATGAAATGAAGAAACTGCCTCATTAGGGCAGGTCTGAATGGAGGAAGTTATGTGTCTTGTGAGCCACAAGAGAAAAGGGAGGCAAGTGTTAAAAACAGGCTTTCTTCTAATCCTTTCTGATGTCAGGTCAGATAAAAGAGAATGTAAAGAACGTGAAAGTCAAACTCAAGGTGGAAACATAGAATAATAAGTACAGTTGGCCCTCAAATGTTGAATAGTTTGATACTTGAACAACTAGAAACTTGAACAAAAAATTCGAAGGAAATTCAGTTTGAAACTCGAACAAAAATGTGAAAACTGACCAAAACAAATACAGGCACCTGAATGAAAACATAGAATCACACTGTCAGTTCTCCTGGCATCTACCAAATTCAATGTGTTTTTTCCAGGTGCATTTTTATTGTGATTTCTTTGGATTATTTCATTTTGTCTTTAAAACTACACATTCATAATGGTACTAAGGAAAATTACTGGTGCTGAAAAGTCTAATAGGAAGAATTTAATTACCATGATAGAACTGAAAAATGGTACTTATCACTAAATGGGAAAGTGGTATACGTGTATCAGAGCTGGCTGTTGAAAATGGGATGGCTAAATTGACCATAATGACCATATTAAAAGAACAAGTAAGCAACTAAAGCAGTTAAGTGGGAAACAGATAAAATCCATTACCAGTAAAAGATCTCCAGCAGTGGAATAAGCAGAAAAACTTAATGGTTTGGGTAAATGTAAGATATTTTCATTATTAGCAATTTGATAGTGTTAACTCTTCCTGTGCCGGAGGGGAAAACGTGGACGTTCTCGTCTGTGCCAGATAAAAAGCGCGAGTATTGATATGTATAGGGGATAATTTTAACTAATTATTTCCACGTTAAAAGTATGCATATTATGCCTCCAAATAGCTATAAACATAAGAAGATTTCATAAATGAAGAGTTTTTTTTAGGAAAAAAAAGATGTAGTGTGATGATTTTAGCAGATAATTGTGTCCATCGGCTAGGTCTAGGACTGGCATCGATCGACCGGCAATGTGTAGACTGACTTTGTCATTTTATCCGATCTCATTGTGTGATTATGTTGCATGTTCACTAAAATAATGCCTCAAATAACCTTCTAACTACTTCTTCAGTCCATCTAACAGTCTAAATCTACCTGGGGTACATTCATGAATAGTGGTCTAGTCGTAGGGGGACATGTTTGCCTGTCATAGAAAAATTGATTTTTTTTTTTTATCAAAACGCTGTATTTTGACCCCAGTTGTTATGACGCTTTCAAAATGGTGACAAAGGTCACTAGACATGCGTACTAAACTGTTTACAATCAAAAGTTACACCGGGTTTTGAATTAAACGAAGCTAGTGTCCTTATAGGGATGTTGGCCAAAACTTGACAAAGCGGAAACGTCCCTATAGGGACCCTGGTACGGGAAGAGTTAATGTATGATTTATTGTATATTAGCATTATTATACAGGTTTAACTCTTCCCGTGCCGTTGGTCGCTGTAGCGACCCTTCTGGTTTTCCGATTTGTGCCAATGGTTGATATAGCGACTCTTGGTTTGTTTCAATAAATCAACTGGTGTAACATTTAGATTGTACATATTTCGTCCACGTTTCCAGTGACACTTTTCAAAATGGTGAAAGAGTCCTTAGTTAAGAGCAATGCTGAGCGAGAAAAAGGAAGACATGTAGATAGGGGTATGGACATGGCCTGTGACCACACTACTGCTCTTGAATGTACCCCAAGAAGATCTAGACATATCAGACGACAGGAGAAGTAGTTAGGAGGTTATTTCAGACATTAATTTAGTGAGAATGCAACATGGAATTACAATATGAGATTGACAAGTAGATCTAGACATCTCAGATGGTAAGTAATGTAGATCTAGACCTAGCCGATGGTGAGGTGGGCACAATCATTGTCTAAAAACATCACATTACTTCTTTTTTCCTAAAAAACTCTGCATTTAAGAAATTTTCATACATTTAGTTATATTTTGAAACATAATAAGTACAAGGAAGTACATGGAAATACTGTTTTCCATTCCATTTTACAACTATACCCCCTATACAGATCAAGACCCATGTTTTTATTCCAGTTCCAACTGAACGTCCGCATTTTTTCCTGCAGCACGGGAAAAGTAACCAAAATTTGAACTTAAAAATGTTTTATAATGGGTAAGTTTTTATTGTTTGGAATGGATTAATTCAATTTAAAGTAGTTCTTCTGGGGAAATTAAACTTGAAAGTCAAAACAATTTGAAAGTCAAACTGCTTCCTGGACCAGGTTGTGCTCGACTTTTAAGGATCCACTGTATATCTTTTATCTTTGTTACATGTGCTTTACCTGAATCTTCATATCTGATTGAACTGCCCGATACTTTCTTAATGAAAAAGGACAAACACTAACTTGTTTATTGGCAAATATTAAGAGTGATGCTTCCTTAAGCTCCTTCTCTTGCACTAGCTTGACCAGTTCATTCTGAGCCTCATCCAGCCTTTCTCTATTGCTGCTGTCTACAACAAATATCACAGCTATGGATAATAAGAAAGAAACCATTTACTCAGTCTGTAAACATGTTAACAAAGCCTATTACAAGATAATAACTACTTTCAAATATAGAATATAGCCATCTCTTGTCAAATAAACTAATATTATGAGTATCAGATTAGCACAATCTCACTAACAAACAAGTCTCTGTTTCACTAAAACAGAGAAGTATGTTATAAGAAAACAATCGATACTCACTAAACCTATAATGAGAAAGTAAGGACTCAAAAACATCATAATAACAGGAAAGATAAATTGCAAGAGAGGCAGGGAAAGACAAAGAGAGAAGATCATGGACAGACTAACATGATGGCATGATTAAAAAGTCATCAACTGAGCTGACAGAAAATATGAAAGATTTAAAACTGTGGAGTAGCATGACTGCTACTACCTGTAGGGCACTTGATGATGATGATGCCTCTGGTTTAATCCATTTGATGTATGGCTGAGCCATAATTCAATCTGGAATTCTGTTACAAATGTCAACATAAATGAACTAACTTATGTGATGAAGCTCAGATACAAGAGAAACAACTAGTAAACAAATGAAACAAGAAAAGGCATTTCTTCATGCCTTAAAATGGACACCTCATCTCCAGCTTAAAAGATCTGTCCTTTAAGCTAGGGATGAGGTGGAATCTAATCCTGATGAAAGCTCTTACTGTGGGGAAAACCTGGACAGACTGTTAGCCAGGAGCACATAGGAATGTCCAGAATAGAAGAAATTAAATTTATTTGTGTCTTATGCTCATCAGTGACCGAGTCAAGGATTGCACTTATTACTGTTGTTTCTATTTCTCCTACCCCTCACACTATGAGATCTCATCAGAAATATGTTACCTCAGAAATTATTCATAAACACAGGCCAGTACCTTGTGTGTTGAAGTAATAGTGTTTCCACAAAGGTCTTATTTTGTGCTGTCCACCTACATCCCAGATGGTAAACTTGAAGTTTTTGTATTCAACTGTCTCAACATTGAAGCCTAAGGAATGTAAGGAAAATTCATCAAAATCCAATAACTAATAAATGTACAGTTTTCACAACTACTCTACATTGCAGTCCATTCCTCGTGTGCAAAAGAAGACTGACAACTCTCAATAAATTGAAATGATCAACAGAAAATGATTGATGGATCTCACTCTGGCTGTATTTAGTGAAAGACAAAATGATGAATCTCTGCTAATGACCTCATGTCTGAGAGGAATAGTAAGGGTAAGTGACAGACAAAAAAAATATGCTAGACATTTATCAAAGAGCGAATTTAACAAAAATACATACCACATTCTATGAAAAGCAACTAAAAAGTTCAGGGATAATAAGAAATAAACACTGTTTGCAGAAAAATATTTTGAGATGTAAAGTTGAAACTCATCACTAAGTAGTATCAGACAAACATCTCACAAAATATGTCAAGAATAAGACACATGACAGACAGAAATAAGCAACTTAACATATATAATATGACATCCACTTAAAACAGCAGTTTTTATTTCAATCCTTCATTATGATGCTGTCTTGTGTGAATATAAAAAAGAATTTTGACAGGAGGTTAAAAAAAAGTAAGTCCGATTCTGATGTTTCATTGTTTATATATCACTGGCTAGGAAAAATGTATTTACAAGTAAAAAATTTTTTTTTCTTCAAACACTGAACCACAATTTATCTTTCTAAATCTTGTTAAATTAATGCTACCTACAATCTGTTCTATTTTCTGATACTTGTGAACTGTGCAAATTTAATATGCAAATATCTGTTTATCAATCATTTATTCAGAACTAGCTGATTACCTGGCATTGCTTGGGAATTTATTAATTATTAATATTGCGGGGTGGATTTCTCCCACAGACAACCTTATGTTGCTTGGTCAAGGGTGGGTTCACCCAAGAAATTATTTATTCTTGCTCTTGGAGGTGAAACTAAAAATGTTGTATATAATCAAGTTTTGAGTTAAATTAATATTAAAGTGAACTTGTAAAAGACTTTATTCTATAATGTGTAGACTGCCCCTGTGATCTGTTGATCGTGATCAAGAATGCAAGTCACACCGGAAATTGCAATCTCTTAAAGTTAAAAGGGAGATCTGTCAGAATGAGTGGTATCCGTGGGATAAAAATTGCTTCATCCTCTTTGTCCTGTTAAGATAGTCACTTCAACTACATTGCCCAGCATTCTCTTCACATACAGCCTTGTGCCACTGCAAAGTTTTGGCAGGTCAAGGTTCCGTAGTAAAATAATTGGAGATCCCACCCTAATTTTCACCCCCTCTCACACCCATGCTGATGGAGCTGAACTTGGGTGTAAACGGTATTGTGGGTGTCATTATTCATCTCAGCAACCCCGAAAACTATTGACTCGACACTAATATCGATTATTTTCGATTACTTTTACATGTCACCCCCATCCCATCCCACCCTCCCTCCCTCATGCTGATGGGGGCTGAACTTTAGGATGTAAATGGCATGGGGAGTGTCACTACTCATCTCAGTGACCCCAAAAACTATGGATTTGACACTAATATCGGTCACTGTCGATTATTTTTACATGTCACCCCCTTCCCATCCCCACCCCTAGGGGTGTCATACACCCACAGTAGGTTGTAAGTCATATGTGTACAAGCTTGACTGAAATTGCTCCAGGCGCTTCAGAAGTATGCTGGAATATACACAACTTGAAGAGTAAACAAATAATTAAAACAAAAAGAGGCCATCAAAATTATTTGGAATTGTCATGGGAGGCTGCAACTGCTGCTCTTAAACCAGCACTGCTCTATTTCACAATTTTCTGCCTTAGATCACTCTTTTTTTCCTCCTTGAATTTAGTGGATAGTGTGTCACCCCCTTCCCACCCCCACCCCTAGGGGTGTCATACCCCCATGGTATGTTTTCCAGATTGTAAGTCACATGTGTATCAAGTATGGTTGAAACTGCTCCAGGCATTCCAGAGGTATGCTGGAACATATATATGTCACCCCCTTCCCACCCCAACCCTAGGGGTGTCATACGCCCACATGCGGGCTGAACCAACTTAAACAGCATCGGGAGTGTTACTATTCATCTCAGTGACCCTGAAAACCATGGACTCGACACTAATATCGGTCATTTTCAATTACATTTACATGTCACCCCCACCCCTCTCTCACCCCAACATGCCGATAGGGGCTGACTAAGAGACCATTACAATTATTTGGACTTGCCATCACTATCATCATCATCGCCTTTCACTCCCCTGAGAGGCCACGGATAAAGGCTCTCCAGTCATCCCTGTTCTTGGAATTATTATCTGCTTCCTTCCATGTGCATCCCTTGTCTCTGAGCATTGTCATAATGTCTCTTTTCCAAGTAAGTAGAGGTCTTCCTCATTTTTGATTTCCTTGAGGATTCCATGTCAGTACCTGTCTTGTTATGCTGGTATTGGGTTCCTCAGTGTGGCCAATCCTCTCCATGTTTCTGTAACACTCCAGTTTTTTACAGGGAACAGGTTGTTAACCTATCCCTCAACCTCCTTAGCCACCTCTTATGACATACGTAGAAGTTGGCAGTCATCTTATTCTTTTCTCCCCAGACTTAGATCTGGGCCCCGGTAACCACACGGGACTTGCCATGGGAAGCTACAAATGCTGCTCTTAGACCAGCACCATTCTATTTCATGATTATCTCCAATCTTTTTTCCTTCCTGAATTTAGTGGATAGTATATCACCTCCTTCCCACCCCCACCCCTAGGGATGCTTAGGAGTGTCATATCCCCACAGTACTTTTCTCCAGACTGTAAGTAATATGTGGACCAAGTTTGGTTGAAATTGTTCCAGGCGCTCCAGAGTTATTCTGGAACATACATGCATACCCACATATATACATATATATATATATATATATTTATATATATATATATATATTATATATGTTAGTATATGTGTAAAAAACTGTCATGCCTTCGTACTTTTTAATTTGGGAAGTCCTCGTACACATGACAGAGTTCTTTATCAATCACAAGAACTAGAAAGAAGTTATGATAGCTTATGCTACATGGAGTATATGCAGAGGCACCAAGTCTTCTGAATAAGAAATGTTTATCAAGCAGTAAGAAAAGAGACATAAATGTGAAGAAACTGGACCTCACAACTCAAAGTGGCTGACTCAATGGCCAAAAAATGCAAAATGAACTCTGCACAAGAAACTCTCAGTAAGAAAACATTGGACAGTTCCCATTAAAATCCACTTGAGTGTACAGTGTACAAAAGACCATAAATCTTTCATTCTTTGGCATGACACTTGCAGAACTTCACCTCATGAAGGCCTATTGGTTGTAAGCAAGATGCCCTGCTGCTTATGCATTCATTTGCAATTCATCAACAATGTCTTGTTGCCATCTTCGCTTTGATCTTCCTCTCTTTTTTTCAATTATGTACCTTCCAAGACTTTCTCCATGAACCTACCATCAATATTTGTAGCAAAAGAATTTATTTTTGTGATCAATGCAAAAAAAAACATTTGTTCTAAGTAGTCCTACCAATGGTTGGTATTGTTGGAATAAACTCATTCTGTTTAAGTTTGAAGAGAATACTAGTTTTTCCTGCCCCATCAAGTCCAAGGGTTACCACCCTCATCTCAATCTTTGGTCCGATATGAACACGGTTGTCCTGAGAAAAAAAAGCATAAAACATCCTTTCATTTATAAAAAAAAATACACTGAATGAAAATAGCATAATCTTCAACCAAGCAATCTGACACTTATCTAGAAGACATAAATATAAACATTTGAAACACATGAGATGACATGTTCAAGAATCACTGTATCAGTTTAAATTCAGAATAACTACTGTTATCTGATACAGATTTTACTCACAAGTTTACATTTAGAATTTCTTTTCTTTTTCTTTCCACACAATTAAAATAATATTTACCATAGGACTAACAATTTAATATTTTCTTATCCTGGTTAATTATCAATTAGCTAAGAAAGTGTTATATTTATAATCTATATGTACATATTTCGCTTCTGGGTGATGTAAAAGATGGTGGGAGCTTTTTAACGCTCTTGCTGGCATACTTGTGTATGAATCTTCTGCGTCGCCACACATCGTAAAGCGGGAGTTGGGCATGAGGCCAACAACCTCATCCTGAGACCCATCTAGAGATGGCTAGAGCTGGGAAAAACCCTGCTGTTATGGAATCTCGCAACAGTTGTAACTGAGCATTAAGGACTGCATGCTGTTGACAATGATCAAAAATTCATCGGCCCCAAATGCATAACAAAAATAGGATTTTGGAATGTAAGAACGATGGCCAGAACAACAAAAACTTCTCAGGTAATAAAAGAAATGGATAGATATTACCTTGATGTATTTGGCATCAGTGAAAAGTGATGCCCAGAAGCAGGGAAAAGAACGACGGAAAACTGTAATAATAATATATTCCAGCAGAGATTATGGGAAATACCAAGAAGGAGTTGGTATAATTATGTCATCTGCAGCAGCAAAGAGCCTTACAGAACAGGAACCAGTGAACAGCCATATATTAAGAGCACGATACAAAATAAGGCACGGAAGAATGACAATCATACAATGCTATGCACCAATGAACGATGCAGATGATGAAATAAAAGACAATTTCTATTACCAACTACAACAACTCATCAACAAAGTACCTAAACACGACAACTGCCATGGGAGACTTCAACACCAAGGTAGGAAAAGATAACACCTATGTCGAAAAAGTAACTGGAAAAGAAGGAATTGATACAATAAATCAGAATGGAGAAAGATTAATTGAAATATGTCTAACAGAGGGCATCTTCATTGAAGGAACAATATTTCCACACAAAGAAATACATAAAACAACATGGATATCTCCAGATGATAGAACCAGAAACCAGATAGATCATTTTTGTATTAGAAAACAATTCAGAACATCTCTGACAGATGTAAGAGCATATAGGGGTGCAGATGTCAACGGTGATCACAACCTGTGTATAGGGAAGATAAGACTTCAACTGAAAAGCCAACATAAGAAAGCAGTACTCAGAAAGATAAACAGTCATAGCCTACAAGAAGAAAATACCAACAGTAATTTCAATCTGGTAAGTTCTACCAAACATTTCGCAGCACTCAAAGAGGTAGACAAGACAGATATAGATGAATTACGGAATTTATACAGCACAGCCATAATCACGGCAGCAAAAGCAAGTACTGGGCTGCAATCAACAAGTAGGAAAGCATGGATATCAGATAACACATGGAAATACATACATGGAGAAGAGCAGCCAAATTAGCCATGTTGAATGTAAAGACAGATCTTGGAAAAGTTTTGGCAAAAGCAACATACAAAGAACTAGAAAGTAAAAAGTTCAGCTAGAAGAGACAAAAGAGAATATATGGACAATATGGCAAAAGAAGCAGAAAATGCTGCAAAAACAAGAGACAGCAAAACTCTATATAACATACAGGAGAAGCTAACAGGTGCTATTACCTCCAGAGAAAGACCAATCTTTAGCAAAACAGGCAACCTATTAACATCAAGTAAAGACCAACAGCAAAGATGGGCTTGGAAAGAAGAAAAGGTCTCTTCTAAATGGAAAAAGGGAATCATTGTTAAAATACCAAAAAAAAGGCAAAAAAAGGCAATCTCAGTGACTACAATAACTGGAGGGGTGCAACCTTACTATCAGTTGTGTCAAAGGTGTTTTGTAAAGTGATTCTGACTAGAGTTAAGGATGTAGTGGATACTGCAGTGAGAGAAGAACAGGCAGGATTTCGAAAAGGGAGAAGCTGTCTCAACCAGATCTTTACTATAAGAATAATACTTGAAGAAAATAATGAAAAGCAGAAACCATTAATCCTGAAACTTTAAAGACTTTAAAAAGGCATTTGATAGCATACACAGAGATTCATTGTGGAGAATTTTAAGACTATATGGAATATTATCCAAAACTGTCAATATCATTAGAGATCTCTACAACAGATATGTTTGTGCAGTCAAGACAGAAGAAGGAATGAGCAAATGGTTTCAGATTGAAACAGGCATGAAACAAGGATATATTATCTCCTTGCTTTTTGCAATTGCCATATACTTTATAATGAAAAGATGCTGTACAGGTAAAACCGGCACTGACTGGGTACATGGGACCCAAATAGAAGATGACATAACTCTTATCAGTGACAATGTGAAATTGATGCAAGAAAAAATTCCCTGTCTTCACTGACCAGCAAAATAGGTCCTGAAATTAACAAAGACAAAACAAAAATAATGAAACTTCCCATTAATCAAGAAGGAAAAATATATGTAGAAGGAACAGTTGCTGATGAAGTAAACCAATTTACATATAGCTTGGCAGCCACATAGACCAGGATGGTGACACTAGGAAAGAAATTAGAATTAGAATTGCAAAAGCACCACTGTCTTTAAAAAATCTTGAGAATATGTGGAAGTCAAAAGTTATAAGCATTAAAAACCAAGATTTTTCAATTCAAATGTAATATCCATCCTCAGTTGTGCATGCAAAGCTGGAAATCAACTAAGGAAATAGACAAGGAAATTAGACTCTTTTGAAAACAAAAATAGTTGGTATAAAGTGGAATGAATTTAAGAACAACACGGAGATAAGACAGATGAGCAAACAACCTGTCTCCTGGGTGATCAGAAAAAGAAGATGGACATATGTCGGTCATGTGATGAAAAGAAACAATCAGAGAATACCAAAACAAGGTATCTTCTTATTCGTTCGCTTCTACCACCAAGACCGCCCCGTGATCCTCCTGAATTTATTCATGTGGTCCTTGATGGGTCCTTTAGTCTCCCTGTGGTCCCCGAAGGACCACACAAGAGGACTACAAGAGGTTCAGAGCATCACTGGGCTTGGGCCTGTATTCTTCGTGGGTCTCAGTAGCAGGAATGCATGACACCGTGGTTTTTGTTCATGCACATCTGCTTTGCATTACATGCTGTTTGAACCTTCTTTGCCCTAGGCATCATTACTGTCTAAAATAAACATCATATAACAGGAAGCTCATGAGCCACATGGAACAGTCTCACATAT
This sequence comes from Achatina immaculata, assembly GCA_009760885.1. Lineage (NCBI taxonomy): Eukaryota > Metazoa > Mollusca > Gastropoda > Stylommatophora > Achatinidae > Lissachatina > Lissachatina immaculata. Next base: position 66,322,214 of record CM019720.1, on the reverse strand, counting down.
AATATGTGGCTACCAGAAATACGTTGGCTGGGCTCATTTTTTATTTTTATTGCAATTAATATAAAAGATAAATAAAATATTTTCAAGCTTTGGTAATACAAAATAACAGAAACTGCAGAAGAATAATGTGGTTCTGTTGACAGAAAAAACACAAGTAGTGCAGTTCTGATAAAACAAGACCATGTCTTGTCACTTCTAATGACAATTTATTCTTATACTATTATTATACAGTGAAAATAACAAACAAATAGGTGGCCATAAAATCATTAACCTGAAATTATGCAGATGACAATGTTCACTGCAGAAAGTGAAAGCAGTTTGCAGAAATAAGTGAGCAAGATTATTAAAGAGCAATGAAAGAGCTTTAGGGCTAAACAGCAACAATACAGAAACAATGATAACATCAAATAAAAATACCACAGTGTAAAATACTTCCAAACAAGAAGACATTGACACAAGTAAATTAATTCAGTTACCTCAGAACAATAATAACAGCTGAAGGCAAGTTTACAAATTAAATAGTTAAATAAGCAAAGGCAAAAGCAGATTTTAATGACATGAAGAAGATACTAATAAATAAGATGTCCCTAAAAGTGAGGAAAACAGTATAAAAGTGCTATATTTAGCCAATAGTGCTGTATGATTGTGAAACTTTGAAAGTTAACAGATATAAAGAAATGAGAAGCTATAGAGATTTGTTTTGGAGAAAGATACAACAAATATCCAGACAGTCAGAAAAACAAATGAAGAGGTCCTTGGAGAAATTTCATAACAACAAAAACTGCCTAAAATTAGGCAGTTCAAGTTTCTTGGACATGTCATAAGAAAATAAACTGACCAATCCACTAAATTAAAACATAAGTTAAATGTTCATAATGAGTAAATACATTTGAGAATTTAAATGTCAATCTCCATGCTAGATTTGGTCAGGGATTAAAAGAATTTTGGATCAGCAACGATTACAGAGAAACTGTGTCAGAGAATCTGTGACTGTACAAGATGGTGCTCGCTGCTGGTGAGATTCTTCTGCTGCCATGCATGGAGTGAGGCTCCTCCCGGCCAGTGAAGAAAGGTGCAAATGGGGTTGCTGCGCGGCACCACTGTGGAAAAGATGAAAGAAAGGATTAAGCGAAGCAAACAGTAGTCACATCATGGCACCTCTGGTCTAGAGGTCGGCATGTCTTAAGTGCACTCATATCGGGCGAAATGCCTGCTGGTGAGATTCTTCGGATGCTGCGCGTGGAGTGAAACTCCTCCCAGCCAAGGAAGAAAATGCGGGAAATCAGTTAGGATTGCTGTGCGGGCCTGCTGTGAAAAGGTGATGGAAAGGATAAGTGAAGCTTAATCGGTATGTCCAGCAGTATCGTGACGAGAGCTACTCATACCACGGCACCTCTGCGTTAGAGGCTGGCCACGTCCTGAAATACACCAATATTGGTGAAATATACCAGCTTACCGGGGTGAAACTTGATGGCTACGCATGTCACGGTATCTCCACTCTAGAGGTCAGTCACGTCCTAAACACGCCCATACTGGGATAATATGCCTAAACTGGCTAAACCCAAAGGTGGAAGTCACTAGTGGTGAGGATTCGTCCTCCTGGACAAAAGCTCCATCCTGGTCACAATTAGGAAAGGGATCAGCCACAACCACAAAACGCTGAAATCGGAGACACCGGACCAGGGCAATCTAGATAGGCAACCACCTCTCACCCGGCAGGGATGCATGTGTATCCTAATCTCCTGAGGTTTTCAGGTGAGAAAGTCTAACTCTAGATTAAACTGGTGCAACAAAAACCATGCTGTCACGCAATCCTGCTTCTGAGGCCCACCAAGAATACAGGCTCAAGCCGTGCGATACTCTAAACCTCTTGTGGTCCTTTTGGGGACCACACGGGGGATCACGGGACCTATTGAGGACCACAGGCGTAAATTCAGTAGAATCACAGGGCGGTCTTGATGGTTGAAACAAACGAAGAAGAAGAAGAAGGTGATGGCAAAGAATAAATATTATGACATACACTATAAAATTTTGTAGCAAAATGTATAAAATGTCTTGTGACTCTCTGATATCTGAAGTTTTTTTGGAATGTGGCTCATCTGCACTATAAAATAATATTTCCCATCTTGCATATAAAACTGAAAAATTAATTACACATGTCCTTTATTTTTCTCCCCTGCATTACACATAACCAACCTTTGTAAAAGTAATTGGTATTGTTGGCTCAAGAGCTATCTGATCTGCCAAGTCCATGAATTGTTGCTGTTGTTTTTGAAGGGTGTCCAGCAAGTGACTAACCTCTGGCTTAGCTAACATGATCTTGGGGTCATCCTGCGGTAGATAAAACTGTAAATTAACCACTTTACACAGAAGATATTATACTGTTCAAGCACTTAATTCTATCTCAACATTTATATACACATATACTTTGACAAATTTCAGCAGCACATCAAACTGCCATGTCCTGGTTTTATAAATGATTGACAGACAAAAACTGTTTTCTGTATGAGTATATTATGTATATGAATAAGGTAGATAGAGGTGTATGGTGCAGTTTTACAAAGTGAGGGAGGAAGTGAGCAAGGTGAGAAAAAAACGAATATAAAGTATGAGAATATATAATTATATTCGTTTTTTTTCCTCACCTTGCTCACTTCCTCCCTCACTTTGTAAAATTGCACCGTACACCTCTATCTACCTTATTTATATTAACCAGTTTTACTGCAGTCGCCATCCCTTTTATTGTGTATATGCATATATTTTTCAGTTTTAATGTTTAAACACATAAACTGCCTGTAAATATTCAACAGAAACTAAACAAACTCTTTTACAGATTTTTGATGATAAGCAGATTTTAGTAACTGACTAACCTAGTAACTATTTTTACCAAAGACATAATTCATTAGCAACTGAAGCTTAAACACAGAACAAGATGTTTCTTTATCAAATGCCTAAGAAACATCTTGTTCTATGTTTAAGCTTTGAAAGATATGTACCTATGTTTTATAGATTACTGCAAGGCATTTAATATAGCAAAACACAAAGAAATCATGCAGATGTTAAAAAACATAAATATAGATGGAAAAGAACTGAGAATCACTAAACAGTTATACTGGAAAAGAATAGCTGCAATCAGGAATGATAATCAAATAGGAGAGTATCAGAACATAAAAGTAGGAGTATGGCAAGGATGTGTTTTATCCCCTGATCTCTTCTCCCTCTATAGCAGAAGAATTATGAGACACATTTAGAGCTTATCATTTTCTATAATTCCGCTTGATCTATTACATATCATGTACCGGGAGTTGGGCATAAGGCTAACAACCTTATCCTGAGACCTATCTAGAGGCAACTCCAGATGGGAAAAAGAGATATCGTTATGGAAACTCGCAGAGAACAGATGGACATATGTTGGCCACTTGATGAGAAGAAATGAGCAGAGAATCCCAAAACAAGCTATCAAGTGGAACACAACAGGCCGAAGAAAAAGGGGCAGACCGCGTGAAACTCTGAAGAGAACATTATTAAGAGAGGCCAAGTTAACAGGCATAAAATCCTTTGTTGAGGTTGAAAGACTCGCCGAAGACAGGAAATATTGGCGAACTACTTTGCGAGCCCTATGTGACGTCTAACGGCACGGGAAGGATATAAGATATAAGATAAGATTTTCTATAAATAACACTTTGTTAAATATACTATCCCTAAAATTTTCACCTGCTGCAAGGTTGTCTCACACTGGTGACATACAGATGTTATCTGGGACATGAGTACAGCCATGTCTTCTTGCTGCTGTCTCAAAGAACAGAGTTTCTCTCTTATGTGTGTGTCTACTGCTCCAAGTGCTGCCATCTCTTGGCGACTCAAATTCTCTCGAAGCTCATTAAAATAAGTCTTTATTTTAAGTCTAGCCAGTTCTGCTGTCCCTGTGATCTGGTGATTGAAGATATAATGTTGTACAAGTCATTTAATCTCCATTCTTTCAAAACACTGTATTCAAACTTCACCAGAATCGAATTATGTTATTTATTTAATTTAGCATATCTTTACTCGCATATGTCAATAACAGATTAAGCATAAGGCAAGTGATGCTGATCTCGTTACCAGTGAAAACTTGAAGCTCTTGGCAGCTGATATCATGGCAGACATCTTAAACTGGATGGCAGATGTACTGTGATGGCCTTTCTTTTTTAATTCTCAGAGTTACTACCATTATACGTGCTTATAATTAGGCATCAGATACATGGAGATCCTTTCAATGTCAGTCAGATAGTAGGAGACAAGCCTGCACAATACAAATTATCTTAACCATGTCCTTATTTCTGAGATGTGACAATCATTTATGCATTCTTTCACTGATGTGTAAGAATTATATACCATGTGACATTTTTTTTTCTCTCCTGTAAATACTTTTCAAAGCTAATTCCAATTATTCTTGTTCAGAGCCTGCCTACTGAAAAGAAGGCCACAGGTTCAAATATCAGCATGTGACAAGGCCCCCTCCCCCCAAATTCACTGCATTTATTTAACAATATCATTTCTTTTCTCCCATCCTTCCCCCCTCATATCTCCTATAAAATGATAATACAGAGTTGCCAGCTAGTATGCTATAGAACACTGTTATACACAGTTTTGTACAAATGGTTCTCATGTGTTGCATGGAAATTTGGAGGACTATAAAAAAATAGCTGTTTTCTTTGTTAAATGATCATTAAAAAACTGAGGGGGTGTTCTTGCAATTTTTGCGCCTTATTTAATGTGTAGTTAGTTGGAAAAAAACATTGACAATTGATGTAATAATGAGTGTCCTGGCTTTGAAAACAGAACATCTGCCTACAGGACAAGATACACTAGATTATATTATAAACCTGTTGGAATATTACAAGAAATCTTACGCTCATGTAAAAATCACTCTCATACATAGGGTTATGCACAAGCTCAATGTGGCTCTATAAAAAAATATTTCACAGCAGCTTCTGAAACTTCTTTCTAAGCAGACATATTCTTTTTACTTATTAGGATAAAGGTCATTATAAAGAGCACATGCCATGTCATGACCTCTCCTTGTTACTGACACCCTCCAGGAGTTATGTACCTTCTAATCAAGTTATTTCTATTATCAACTTGAGTTACTGTTGTACCTGCTGTGTACTGGCCTCTCCTTCACTATTCTGCACCATCTGCACACCACCTTCAATCTGCTGTATGACTCCACCAAGTTTTCTAGCTGAATCTGCAACTTCTTCAGCAAAGGATTTGATATGCTGCACTGCACTCCTGATGGACACGCGGACACTCTCCGCTTCTGTTTCTAACAATGAGTGCTAAATGTTGAGAGAGAAAATGCACAAAAGAGTAACAAATGCTTTGAGTAAACTATTTTATCAAATAAAGAGCATACTGATACTGTACCTTGTAGATTCATAGCATCAGATTAGGAAGAAAGCATGATAGTATCTAAGCACTGGACTTCCAGCTCAGCAACAGCGGTAGGCTGCATTTAACTGTTTCATGCTCTCATAAGTGACGCAGCGAATTTTATGATATTTGATATGGAGCTGTATTTCTGCTGTGGCTCTTTGCTGTTTGTCTGAGTGTGGTGCAAACAGGAATGCACAAATGTGTCAAATGAACAACAGTGTTGTCACTGCTTTCAAGATGGAGTTCGGCTCCATGTGTTAAGCTACTGAGCTTAGTGCTATGGCACCAATGTGAGCTATGAACTTTGCATAGACAGCATTAATGGCTCTGAGTTATTTCTGCCCAGCCAGAGGTGAAATGTGATGGTCTTTTGTGTGTCCTGGTTAGGCTTGGTGCTTTAGCTATGGAGATCGTGTTGAGAGCAACACTGATTAGTTTCACAATTGGACTGTTGTAGTTTCTAAAATGGCATCCTCACCGAGTGACTCATCGTCAAGGACTGATGCGAAGGATCATCGATGAATATTCTGTGCAATATTCACTGGCACAAGCAGTGGAGTGATTATGAGATTACGTTCATGATGACACTAAAAACCATATACTGAATACTGAATCTAAGCACTGATTTTCACTCATGATTCTGAACTGCTTGCATCATTTACACTGAACACTTGCACAAGCTGCAAAATCTTCAGCAGGCACTAATGTTTTCTTTGAAGTTTCCTACAAAATCCTCAACATTTTATTTGTGATGCTTCAACAAGAATAATGTGGAAAGAGATTGTATTGATTCAAATCTGCTACATAATCTAGCACAGATTATTAAAAAGAAAAAAAATCAGCACAACTAAGTATCTGGCCAATTACCATTTTTACCTTATGTTTCATATGACGTCCATAGTCTTTGCAGATGTAACACATCAGAGGAGATGACTTGCACTCATCTTCTAAGCAAGCAAACTCCACAAGATGCATTGGATGGTAAACACATTTTGGATTTTCCCTGGGCTTCTCAGATATTGGGACTCGCTTGTGGCGAGCTAACGTTCGTGTTGAGTGAGTATTCTCAGAGCACTCTACACACAAATGTGTGCTACACACAGTGCAGAACAGGACAGCAATGTGAAGTTCATTTTCATCACAGGTAATAGAAAGCTAACAAGAGAGTACATGAAAACATATTACAACTGTTCCTTCAGTAATCACTATATACATTCACTGTCATTGTTAAATTATATGTTGCAATTCAACTGCCTAATTTAATTAACCCACATTTATATGTCACAACATACTTCTCTTTCTGGAAAGCTTTTTTAGCACTTATTCTTGATGTCAGAATTTACTGTAGAAATTTTTTCCCTCATCATGATATTTTCAATCCCTCTTCTTATTACAGGGCCAATAAACCTTGACTGTCTCCCCTGCTGTGTGTTTATAAATGTTCGTCTCTTATTGCCTTTCCTTAGGCATTCTTCATTTGTTACTCTGGCTGTCCATGGTATTCTTAACATTCTTCATAAAAACCACATTTCAGTTGCTTCTTGTCATTTTTGTTAGTGAGTGACCATGATTTGCTTCCACATGGTAGTATTGGCTTCTTGTAGCATTTCAAGACTTTTTTCCTAGTATCTACTGACAATGATGGGCTGCACAAAAAAAGATTTCATTTTCTGAAATGCTACCTCTGCCTGACAAATTCTGTTTTTGACCTCTGTGGTATACCTACCATCTGATATTATCTCTGTAACATTCATTCACTCATTTGCATGTTCCTTGTGGAACTTTGACTCCCTAACAGCACTCTTGTAGACCTCTTGGTTGTGAGCAAGATGGCCTGCTGCTGATGCATCCATTTGCAGATCATCAATGGTGTCTTATAGCCATCTTCGCCTTCGTCTTCCTCTCTTTCCTTTTCCCATTATGTACCCTTCCAAGACGGTTTTCTCCAGATTATCATGACGTTTAATGTGTCCAAAATATTTAAGTTTTCTCTCTTTAATCTTCTTTACTAGCCAACCTTCTTCAATATTAAGTTCTTGTAGTATATATATATATTTTTTTTTGTGTGTGTCTATATTTGAAGAACTCTTCTGTAGCATTTACATTCAAAGGCATTTATGTGTTTCTCAGCCATTTTGTTAAGTGTCCAGGTCTCATAGGCATATGTTGCGATGGGAAAGATGCATGCCCTTAAAAATCTTATTTTTGTGGTTCTGTCTGTTCCTCTCCACAGATTCTTTAGCTGATTTACTTTCTGTAGAGTGAGAGATGTTCTCCGTTTAATTTCCCTCATTGCATCTCCATTATTAGTTAGCAGTGATCCAAGATATTCAAAACTCTCCACTTCTTCCAGTTTTTCCTCATTGATACATATATCAGCTGCCTTGTTTGTTTTGTCAGTTGTCATCAATTTAGTTTTCTTCACATTAAGATAGAGGTTTTGCTCTTCATTATCACTGTATCAAGATACCTGAAATTGTGCACTTGTTTTAATGTTATTCCTTTGATTTTTACATGGCATTCTTGTACAGTTTTCTCTCTGGACACGATCATCATTTCTGCATTCTTTCTGTTCAGTGATAGTCCTTTATCACTGTCTGCTACTACTACATCTAGCAGTTCTTGTAGATATTTTTTCATTGTCTGCTTATCAGGACAGTGTCATCAGCGTGTCTCAGGTTACTGATGTTATGTCCTCCGACTTTTATCCCAGGCTTGTTGGTAATGGGTCTAATATTTTCACTGTAGATAGAAAATAGATCTGGGGACAGTACACATCCTTGTCACACTCCCTTCTTTATGTTCTGAAATTTTCCTACTTTATTGTTTATCTTGATGGCTAATTTTTGGTTGCAGTATATAATTTTTATTACTATTAGATCTAGCCATCAATGTCTTCCAGCATCTTCATCATTTCCTCGTTTTACATTGTCAAATGCTTTGGTGTAGTCAATAAATTAATTCCTTCATTTACATGTCCCTTGTGGAACTGACTCCCTAACAGCACTCCTATAGGCCTCTTGGTTGTGAGAAAGATGGTCTGCTGCTGATGCATCCATTTGCAAAGTCAATAAAACATAGGCATATATGTTTTTATACTTCTAATGCTCTTTCTATTAGTGTTCTCATTACTTATATAGTATTTTGCATTCCTTTACCTTCAACAAAGCTACATTGTTCAGCTGGTATCTCTACTTTAACTTTCTGTCTCATCCTTCTCATTATTATTCTTAACAGCAATTTGTCAGTATGACAAACTGACAGCTCTGAATTCTTCACATTTTTGTGCACCTGCTTTCTTTGGCAGGGCTATAATCATGGAAGTCAGCATATCATTTGGTATATGTTTATTTTCGTAAATATCATTAAAACGTTTTCATGCCAAATTCCCCAAGAGCTTTTATTTCTTCAATTGCAATACTGTCTGGTCCAGTTGCCTTCCTTTTTTTCATGTGCTTCATAGTGTCTACGATGTCTTCTTCAAGAACTGGTGGTCCCACTAAATTTGTGTCTGGTGGTCACTCAGGTTTTTCTTCACCATATAAATCATCTATGTATTCTGTTCATCTATCTAGTATTTCCTGTGTTCATTAATACATTTCCTTGATTTCCAACAGCCTGTAGTAAGTATGTCTTCTTTTCTTCCCTGTTAATTCATTTGTACATAGTTTTTGTACTGTTAATTTGATGCTATTCTATCCATCTACATCATTCTTGCATCACTTTTTCTCTAGCTTCTTTACACTTTTGTTTTATTTCTCTGTTTATACTTTGATATTCCTCTCGGTTGTTTTTACTTTGTCCTCTTTTGTCCATCATGCGTAATATTTCTTCCATTATCCATTTTTTCTTACCGATTCTTTTTTCCTTAGGTTCTTACCAATTCTTGTTTCCTTAGGCAGCATATCTTTTCTTGTTTGGTGGATAGAATCCTGAAGCATTTCTCATAACTTCGTATTTATCTCTCATCTCTTCATTCTAATTAATAAGATCTACATTTAATTTAATGTCTTCCAATTTTCTACCAATTTTTTGTTAGCTTTATTCTGACATTCCCAAACAGGAGATCATGATCACTGTTACATGCTCCTGGCCATGCTTTGCTTGATCATAATGCATTCCTGTATCTACTGTTTATAAGGATGTAGTTTATCTGACTGGAGGTCTTTTGGTCTGAAGCTTCCAAGTACGTTGCTGGAACCATGTATTTCCTATAATCATGTTATACATTCTAGCCAATTCTATTAGTGTTTCTCTTCTTTCATTTCTCTCTCATAATCCATATTCATTAACTACATCTTTACTTTTCCTTTACCACTTTTAGCATTAAAGTCTCCCATAATTATATTTACATAATGTGTTTTGCATTGTTTTACAACTTGTTCCAGTTGATTATAGAATTCTTGTATGTCTTCTTTGGATTCATCAGCAGTTGGACCATATACTGGTATAATGTTTATATTTATCAGTTTCCTTTTCAGCGAAACTAGTAGTATCTCATCTGATAAATTCTAGAAATCTTTTACTGCCTTTGGTGTTTCACTATCAAGGATCATACCAACTCCTCTTTCATGTTTTTATCCACCTGAATATATAATTGTGTAATTGGCAGACCTTATTTTTCCTGCTCCTGTCCATCTCACTTTGCTCATTCCAAATATGTTGATGTTCATTCTTGGCATTTCTTTTTTAATATCCTCTAGTTTGCCTGCTTGGTGAAAGATCTCACATTCTATGTTGCTATTCAAAACATTAATATCATACTCATGTGATTATTACCTGTGTATAGACATAGTACACTCTTGGGATCATACAACAGTGGTTTTCCGTTGCCTTCTGTAGGTTTGTTATTGAACTCTCCACTAGCCTTTGGACCATGTCCTACCTGCAAGGCAGCAGTGGCCAGAGGTTATGCAGGCACCTCTTCCTCGCCTGACAAACACTTCCTTGAGCACATGAGGGTATTTTGTAGCAACAGAAGAGCCACACCCTATTCCACCTCACACTCTTATGTTTGCAGCCAGCTGGTCCATGCCTGTTTATTTAGGCAAACCCTTATTCACAGGCAAAAAAATGCAAGATCTTTAAAACATCCTTGTGGTAGAATCTTCACCAAGACAACATCCAGAGGTCTTCATCAAGAAATATCAACATAGCAAGACATTCACCACAGAAACAAAGCAACATCTTCACTACCACAGTAAGGCAGGATCTTTACATTTACATACAAGCATCTTCATCATGCTGGATGGGGCAACCATCCCCAACACAACGGATCACAGGCAGCAGATAGTGAAAGTCCTTCAGATATCTCTCTGCCACCTATGATACACATTTTTTTAACAACGAAATAAGGCAATGTCTCTGTTTTGCTAATATTATGTATGGTTTAAAATTTGAATTTCCAGAAACCTGAATTAAATGTACAGCCTCAGTTATTTTAACTGTAATTATTTAGAAAGTCACTTAAGTGGCTCACAACAAGAAAAGAGCTATAGAGCTAATATGCTTGCAAAACAGATAGTATTAATTTTTAGTATGCTCCAAGAAGCTGTGAGTGGCTGAGAATTCCCATTACTGAGTGTTTCTTGCATATGACAGAAGGTGGGCGTCGTACTACACTCTGCTTTCCTCCTTCAGGTACCAACTTAATATTTCTAAACTTTACTATTTCTTTAATTCAAAACTTATTAGAACATATTGTATTTCATAATGGTTAATATTTTCACAAAATTATTATTATTATTATGTGCTGTGCAGGACAGCCTTGTGATGATTAAGCTTCTCCATCTTGGTGTTTCTAATTATAGTTCAGATGCTTTTCTTTTTTCCATGCCACTTGCAAAAAGTGATTTATGAGATATTTTTCTCTTAATCTTCCTCTCTTCTTTTTCCCCTTGAATTTTTCAATCTGTATTCTGGAGAAATGTGGTTGATATAGTGATTACATAACCAAATACAATAATTAAAAAATCTTCAACTTACACTTTGTTCCCGTGCTAGAACAGAATCTGGCAATGATCGAGATGGACTTAAGGGAGGAAACTGCAACTTCTCTAACAACTCTAGAAGAGCAAAATTCTTCTTGAGTCCCCACACCCCAGAATCACCTATCTCTGTTGGCTGTCTATCAAAAGGACAAAGGAGTGACCTCCCATGCAACTGAAGCCTTGTTAGACACTGATGGCAGCAAGTATGGCCACAAATCAACAGTCGAGGCACTTTGTCTCCTTGAAATCGAAAGACTTCGTTACAGACTCGACATTCTAGGATGGTCTGCATACAACAAGAACACAATGAATCACTATTTTGTGTGCAGTTCTCAATAAACTTAAGCAGTTTTGAATAACATAAAACTGATGGAAACTAATGAAAGAATACAAACATATATTTCATTTGAATGACAAAATTATGTATTCATGTTTTATCTACAAAAAAAAATCTGAAAGGAAAGCACTGTAATTTTTAAATAAATTTTGTTTGCATTTATTTAATGATGGAAAAAATTATCATTCTTGAACATTAATTTCTGGCAAAGAAAAAAGTTAGAGGCAAAAAAATTCTGTGAGATAAAAAGATATGATAATGATAACACTGGTGTTTAGTAAAAGTGAACAGTGATAATTCTGTGCGTAATGGTAATAATGCAGTTCTACATGCATTGTACAACTTCTGGCCTGGGAATATATCAGTGATGATGATGACCTATCAACACACTCTATGTCACAAACACAGGAGTTGAAAACCCATCACGTATATTTCTTCTTCTTCTTCGTTAGCTTCTACCACCAAGACCGCCCTGTGATCCTACTGAATTTATGCCTGTGGTCCTCGTTAAGTCCCGTGGTCCTCTTGAGGATCACACAATATCCCCGTGAGGACCACAAGAGGTTCAGAGTATCTCAGGGCTTGAGCCTGTATTCTTGGTGGGTCTCAGAAGCAAGATTACATGACACCGTGGTTTTCATTGCACCAGTTTAGTCTAGAGTTGGACTTTCTCACCGGAAAACCTCGACGTGTTTTGGGTATCAGTATATCCCTGCTGGGTGAGAGGTGGTAGCCCACCCAGGCCAAAGTTGGACTTTCTCACTGGAAAACCTTGATGTGTTTTGAGATACCCGTGTATCACCGCCGGGTGAGAGGTGGTTGCCCATCCAGTCCAGTGTTGGACTTTCTCACCGGAAAACCTCAGCATGATTAGGATATGCATACATCCCTGCCGGGTGAGAGGTGGTTGCCTATCTAGACTGCCCTGGTCCAGTGTCTCTTACTTCAGCATTTTGTGGTCATGGCTGCTACCCTTCCTAATTGTGACCAGGATGGAGCTTTTATCCAGGAGGATGAATCCTCGCCACTAGTGACTTCCACCCCTAGGTTGAGCTGGTTTAGGCATATTATCCCAGTATGGGCATGTTTGGGATGTGACCGACCTCTAGAGCAGAGGTACCGTGACATGCGTAGCCTTCAAATTTCACCCCTGGTGTGAGCCGGTTTAGGCATATTTCACCAGTATGGGTGTATACTGGGCATGACCGACCTCTAGAGCGGAGGTGGCGTGAAATGCCTGGCCATCAAGTTTCACCCCTGGTGTGTGCTGTTTAGGCATATTTCACCAGTGTAGGTGTATTTCGGACGTGGCCAGCCTCTAGAGCAGAGGCGCCATGGTATATGTAACTCTCGCAGCGATACTACTGGACATTAAATTTCACGTTATCTTTTCCTTCACCTTTTCACATCGGCGCTGCACAGCAACCCTTATTTTTTTTCCGCAATTTCTTCCTTGACCGGGAGGAGCTTCACTCCACGTGTGGCATTCAAAGAGTCTCACCGTGGGTTAAGCCGGTTCAGGCATTTCACCTGATATGAGTGCACTTAGGACGTGGCTGACCTCCAGACCAGAGATGCCGTGATTTGACTGTTTGCTTCACTTTATCCTTTCTACCACCATTACCACAGTGGTGCCGCGTGGCGACCCCATTTGCACCTTTCTTCATTGGCTGAGAGGAGCACTGCTCCACGCACGGCAGCTGAAGAATCTCACCAGCAGCGGTAGATGAGCTACCAAACGTGCCTCTCATCTACCCTAAGTGTCTGGTTTTCAGGCACCAGATATTCACCTTTGCCCCTTCTCCTGTCAGTTTAAACAGTTCTGCCACGAGATGGCCAGAAGCTGGACTTGACTGCCAGAGGCTTTTTGAGACGCATGCCGTTGGAGCAGAGAGCGAATTCTGCACCCCACCTTCGGCAATAACAGTCCTTTAGAACCACCACATATACAAAACTGTTCTAAAGAGCAATTTTATATATAATATAGTTAGATAGAGGAGTGTGGGTAGTTTTACAAAGTGGCAGAGGGAGTGAGTAAAGTGAGAAAAAACGAATAGAAAGTATGAAAATGTATAAATGAAAAACATACAACATCCGATATTTTGGCGTGAGCCTTTTTCGAGGATTACATGCACAATGAGACAAAAACAAATAACTAAATGAAGAACTTATCTTAATATGGCCTCCTCCTGAAGTAGGAAACAGAGAAATGCATGTCAATTAGAAGATTCATAAGGACAACGCGGGCCACACAAAAGATACACCGATAGAGCCAATTGTAAAGAAGAGGTGGAGAGAGAAGAGGAAAACAAGTGGTAGAAGGGGTGAGGGGAAAGGCAATAGAAACATGATAGCTGCTAGAGGAGGTGTTGGGGAGGGGGAGGGGAAAGGGGAAGTGGAGAGAAAATGAATGAAGAACATAAACACCTGCAGGGAGAAAATATGAAACTGGTGAATAGGACAAGACCCTATCAACACCAATATGTTGCCAGAGAAGAAAAGAGGGTGGCAGTAGGGAGGGGTAGCTAGGAGAAAGAAAGTAGAGGGGGGTGTGGAAAACTAAAGAAGTTACAGAAAGCTGAAGACATTGTTAATTCGAGTTGGGTGGAGACAGCCAGCCTGGAAAATAAGGTGCTGTTCTAGGACCCTCCGAGATCGTACATCAGAAGAACAAGAGCAGATCGCACTAACAGAAATGTCCTGTTTTCCCCTGTGGTTGCTAAGACAAAAATGTTTAGCCACAGGTGTCCAGGTCCTCTTAGAAATATCATTAAGATGCTGGTGAAATCGATCTCCAAAGCGTAAACCAGTCTCCCCTATGTACTTCATACCACAACGTTTGCAGATAATAGCATAAATAACATTGCGTGAAGTGCAGGTGAAACCCTCCTGAACTGATAACGCGGACTTAGGGAAGGAGCTCTGGCTAGCCTCGACAACAAACGGACAAGTGTTGCATCTACGGCGTCCGCAACATCTGATACCATAAAAAGTGTCATCTGTCTTAAGGCGACTACAAACTAAAAGGTCCCTGAGGTTCTTGTCCCATCTGTAGGGCACCAATGGGGGTTCCCCAAAAAAGTTCACATGTATCAGGCTCAGTCTGGAGGAGATGGAGATGATGAAACAGTATGTTTTTAACTTCTTTAGTTTTCCATACCCCCCTCTACTTTCTTTCTCCTTGCTACCCCTCCCTATCGACACCCTCTTTTCTTCTCTGGCAACAGATTGGTGTTGATAGGGTCTTGTCCTATTCACCAGTTTCACATTTTCTCCTTGCAGGTGTTTATGTTCTTCATTCATTATCTCTCTGCTTCCCCTTTCCCCTCCCCCTCCCCAACACTTTCTCCTCTAGCGGCTGTCATGTTTCTATTGCCTTTCCCCTCACTCGCTTGTTTTCCTCCTCTCTCTCCACCTCTTCTTTACGATTGGCTCTATCGGTGTATCCTTTGTGTGGCCCACATTGTCCCTATGCATCTCCTAATCGACACGCATTTCTCTGTTTCCTACTTCTGGAGGAGGTCATATTAAGATAAGTTCTTCATTTAGTTATTTGTTTTTGTCTCATTGTGCATGTAATCCTCGAAAATGGCTCACGCCAAAATATCGGATGTTGTATGTTTTTCATTTATACATTCTCATACTTTCTATCTGTTTTTTTTTTCACTTTACTCACTCCCTCTGCCACTTTGTAAAACTACACCATACACCTCTATCTAACTGTATTATTTAAACCAGTTTTACTGCAGTCACCATCCCTTTTATCTATATATACTATATAATATACTAAGGAACATCTACAGTAATAAAAAAAAACACTTGGCATCACTATTTTCAGCATTTCAAAGTCATTTTTTTTAATTTTAAATCATTAAACCCAATATTCAGTTTCCTCTAGCTGACTGCCCTATTCCTACATCATAGACAGATTAGATATATCTTGAACACCTAAACAAGGAAATCACAACATTTTCTTGTCAGACCTAAATGGATAATTCTAAATTAATGGATAATATTTCCTGTCTAAAGTTTCAGTCCTAGAGTTTGTGAGCTATTCTAAGATGTCCTTTCTATTATACTGAGTTTCAGAAGATTTATCTTTTGGCTCACTTGCTAAAACAGTCTGACTCTAAAATCCTGAGCAGCATTTTGCCTCTCCAAGGTACATCCCCTTTTGCACATGTTTACTTATGCTTCATGAATAGTTCAAATGTTTTGTATCACACAATAATTAGTGTATAAGTATACAACTATACATGAAGCACTGTAGTAAAGCTGTGATACTAGAATGAATAAACTAGCAAAAAAGTAGGAACAGCTTTATTACTTAACGATTACAAAATTGTGATGTTTCGACATGATTCACATGAATGCTATGTTAAAAAAAAAAGGAAATAAAATGAATTAGGTGTAACTTGGAAACAGAAGTGGCTTGTCCAACGCTGTGTGTCAGAAATGCTCATGGTGGAACATAGAGAATGTTTAAATGGAGGCTTGTGATGTGTGATGGGTGGGTTGTAACTGAGGGTGGTGGGTGGGGAAACCGTGGAGGGGAGAGAGAGTGATAAAATGTTAACCCAGCCAGGAGAAGGTGAAATAGATGATTATAGTTGGGGTAGGGGGGGTTGTAATGTGATGCTGTGAGAAGGTTCTGAACTATGTAAGAAGGGAGTGGAGCTTAATGGAGAGGGGATTGTTGAAGAGGAGAATATTAGGTGTAGCCGAATAATGAGTTCAACCCATGTGGATCCAGAATCCCATAATCCTGAATGAAGTGGTTTTGTATAGGCATTTTCTACAAATTTTATGCATTACAAAAAATTTCTTATGTGAGCACAGAATTACACATTAGTTTTACATATATCAAGAGCCATCTTTATTCATTAGATGATTGACTGATGGTGAAATAGCTGAAATTGCTTAAATCAGGGGTTACCAAATTTTTTCCTTATAAGATGCCATGTCTATGAGTGGTCTCCAGGCCATGTTAATTTCTATACCTAATAAATTAGGATAAGCATAATAAAACATCTTACATCCTTCCCATGCCATTAAATGTCACAAAGGGCTCATGTGGTAGTTCACCAAGATTTCCTGTTTTCAGTGAGCTCTTCAACCTCATCAAGAGATTTTATGCCTACTAATTTGGCCTCTCTTAGAGAACATACTTTAGAGGACATTCTTACATACAAAGTAATTTAGAATGAGATTTGATGCTGTTTGCTGCATAAAAGTTTCTCAGCTTAGACAACAGGCTGCATGAGACCAGATGTGGGTATCATTTAAATAGGCATCAGTCATTCGGGTCTTAAATTGGTCCTTTTTGTGTTTCATTTTTGAAAAGAGTTGCTTCATATTTAAATACATCAAAGTTTTGGGTTTTTTTAATGATATACTAGGTTGACATATATCCCAAATTTAAAAAAAAAAAGATATTTCTTGTAGAACTCCTGTACAGTTATGTCCTCTGCATGTAATTTGTATTTTAGAATCCAATTTCACATAAGTTCTATTTAAACATTTTCTAGTACATTTTCTTCTGCATCAAATGAAGCTTGAAAATGACTATGTGCAATGAATGAATTTCAAGTCTTGTATTATCACATTCACAAACATGCTGATGTGTGTTGTTTTGGTTTCTGTAGTTCAGAGAAATGAGCATAGTTTGATTTCACCTTGGATGTAATTGTCTTTTTTACAATATAAAGGTGAAAAGTAAAAAGTAAAATTCCCATTTCCATTCAATTAGGGCATATTGGGGATACAGTACGATGCCATAAAAATTGGATGTTATGAAATACCAGAGATCAGATATGCTGATGACAAAGCATTACTGTCCACAACACAAAAAAGGAATGGAAAAACTAATGTCAGTCCGTAAGAATAGTGAAAAGCAGAACCTCCATCTTAATGCAAAGAAAACTAAATTGATTGACATCTGACAAATACATAAGGCAGCTGAAATATATACAAAGAAAAATTCTAAGAGGTGGAGAGTTTTGAATATCTTGGATCATTACTAACTAATAATGGAGGTACAATGAGGGAAATTAAAAGGAGGACATCTATCGCTCTTCAAAAAGTAAAGCAACTAAAGAAGCTATAGATAGGAACAGACAGAAATACAAAAATAAGATTTTTAAGGGCATGCATCTTTCTCATTGCAACATATGCCTGTGAGACCTGGACACATAACACAACAGCTGAGAAGCACATAAATGCCTTTGAATGTAAATGCTACAGAAGAGTTCTTCAAATATCATGGACACAAAAAAGAACAAATATATGCATACTACAAGAACTTAATAATATTGAAGAAGGTTGGCTAGTAAAGAGGATTAAACAGAAAAAAACTTAAATACTTTGGACACATTAAACATCATTAGAATTTAGAGAAAACAGTTTTGGAAGAGTACATAATGGGAAAAAGAAAGAGAGAAAGACCAAGGCGAAGATGGCTGCAAGACAATACTGATAATCTGGGAATGGATGCATCAGCAGCAGGGCATCTTGCTTACAACCAAGAGGCCTACAGGAGAGCTGTTAGGGAGGCAAAGTTCCACAAGGGACATGCAAATGATTGACTGACTGACTGAGGATACAGTGTTGAGGCCCATATTTCCAACATCATCACATGAAAATGTGATGTGGTCAGTATCATGCCTGGGCATATTTATCTTCCCAGATTTCTCTGGTACTCATTAAGAGGTTCGGTGGACTCTGGGACCATTTTGGTGTGGTGGTACCAGAAAAAAACCCACTGCTGGGATTAGTAAACAGAGTGCCTAACCACTCAGCCAACCAGGCTGCCAATGTGACAAAATACCCATATATTTCATGTATCAGTAGATGTCTTCCCTAAAGTTGCAAGTTCAAGTTAGTTAAGTGAAGGTAAAATCGCTGTTTCCACGCCATTAAAGCCTTTTGGGAATATGCTTTTATGCCTGTTTTTCCATGACCACTGGCACATGAAAGTATGACATGGTGGGTAAAACGTCTGGCCACATTTACCTTCCCAGTTTTCTCTGGTATCAATTTTAAGAGGCTAGGTGAACCCCAGGAACTTTTTGGTATGCACCAGAAAAAAAAATCCCACTGCTGGGACTTGAACCAATACCATAAGATTAGTAAACTGAGCACCTAACCACTCAGCTAACCAGGCCACCAAGTTAGTTAAGCGCAATGTTAAATTCACCAGAAATGCCAAACATGAACACCATTCAAGATCAAGAAATTCTAAAGCATTCATTTTTTTCACTTTCAAAGAAGCCGCTATTGAGCCAGTGACCATCACAGAAGCTGAATAGGTTTCCATTTTGGGTCTTTGATCCCAAAAGATATTGAAACTGACAATGATTAATCAGATTTATTGCCCTCACAACTACACTGATCTCTGACTCTAAATGTGAGGATTTGGCATGCTGTAACAGAATAACATTCTGTACAGACTGTTTTGTGTGTAACCCTGTGGTTGTGGTCTGGTAGACCACAACTCATCACTGTATGCCAAGCACGGAGAAAATATCTCGTGTTTCGAGAGAATTCTGAGTCACGTGGTTTTAGGTTAGGCAGGAGGTGTGAATGAGTTGAGAGGGGAGTTTAGTGTCAGAATGTTGTAGCGATAGGTTGTGATTGTTCAATTCTAGTAGGAATGTAGTTATTTTTTTGAGTTCAGTATGTAAGGTAGTTGGATTGTCCTTGTTAGGACAAAAATTTGTTGTAATGGATGTAATGTTCTTTTATTGGAAAAAAAGTCCTAGTAGCATGTAGATTGTGTGTTGATTGTCCCGTTATGGACAAGTTTTGAATGTCTGACTTAGTCCCATGGCGATGTTAGTCGCCCGGACATATTTCTTGTAATCATTGTAATGTTCTCATTAAGTTTTACACATCACATCATTGCAACACACATCTAACAAATGGGTTTTCATCATTAAACATTTTTTTGAACTGTGTCTGATGAATCCTGTGATGTCTGGATTCATGTTAAGTGTTAACTGTGGTGTAGAGTTGTTGATTTACATGTAACTGGTCATGTAGTGTATTGATGAGTAGTGGAGTCAGTGTTATCTGGGTTGTCCTGTTACAGAGTGTATATCATTGTAACATATGTTGGGTGTCTCTGAGCCTAGTGCTCATGTAAGAGAAACTGTAATAATACACAGTACATGGAGGAAAGAAATCTTGTAAAAATGTTACCATGTCACATTTTAATAGTGGTACACGGACTCTGTTTAGTAGTATAGTGAAAACTGCTTTAATGCACAGCTTCTTGATGAATTATGCAGTGCAGCTGTTGAACTTTGTGTTTCCTTCTCAAACCATACATGCGTCTTTAAAGCAGAGGCACACCTTTTCTCAAACCATTTTCTGTGACATTTTAGACAGATACACCTTCAAGTCAGCAGTACATCTGAGCAATGCAATCTCAATGCCCTTGACAGATAAACAACTGAATAAGCTCCTCATGAATGTAGAAAGTTGAATTTACTACACATACAAATGCAAGCTGCAATTTTGATATTTATGATCTCATCAAGTGTGATATCAATAACAGTCACCAAAAACACTTTCATAAAATCTTCAAGTCTTCTGCTCTGAATTTTATCCATTACTTCCTGAACATCTACATTTGATTTCTTGTCCAACCGAAACAAAACCTTCAGATTTATGAAAATTTCTGTCTGCCTTAAGCTACTTTACTCACTACTCTAAAGTCACTGCTGGAGTTCATGAATTAACCTGAAATATCCATCCTATTATTTTGACTAGCATCTCTTAAGATTTATGCCCCCAAAATTTATTCAGCAAAATGGAAGTTTGAAACTATATATTTTATTACTTCATTTATTATTTATCTCATTAAAAAATAACACATTATCTTAATATGAAAGCAAAATGTGTTATGGCTTCTAGCCAGTTAATTGTCACAGCTGTCATCAGTACATAAGCTAGTTCAAATGCAGGTCTCTTTTATTTTAGGGCTACTGTGAGCTGGGCAGATGCTGCATTTAATGAGGGAGGCAGAACTATGTAAATACGGCAGGTCATGTAAATATGGCAGGTCAAATCTGGCCCAGGGACCACTGGCTGCCAACCCCTGGTTTAAATCAAGCAGATCATGGAGAAAGTGATAATGAAAGTGAAATTATTAAAACAGCAGTAGAAATGACATAATAAAAAATGCGATGGAGGACAAGGAGAGTGAATTCATTACAGAACAAGAAATAATCTCAGTATATATACTTGTATGATAAAAGAAAGAGTGAAAAAGAAAATAAAATCTTTGGCAATGAGGCAAATGACACTATAAGAAATATATTTTTAAAAAAAGGTTGTCAAATCGTTATCAAAATCGTGCTTCGTATTATCATGAGAAGAGTCAGGGGCAAAATAAAATCAGAAATCACTGAAGAACAGTGGCTTCATCAGTCTACAAATAATGCCATATCTATATTGAAAACACTGATCAATAGAAGTAAAGACAGACCTATACTTATGCTTCATAGACTACTGTAAAGCATTCAATAAAGTGAGACAAACAGAAATTATAAGAATGCTGGAAGACATCAACATAGGAAGGAAAGATCTGAAACTCATCAAAAACATATACCAGCAACAATCAGCACCAATGAAGGTTGAGAACCAAATAAGAGCATTCCAAGACATAAAACTGGGAATGAGACAAGGATGTGTTCTATCTCCTGACCTCTTCTCCTTGTACAGCGAAATCATAATGAGAAAAATAGAGAGCTTGCCAGGAATATCAATAGCCAGGTACAACCATAACAACTTAAGATATGCAGATGACACAGTTCTAATTGCTAAAAGTGAAGGGCGGCTGCAGGCTCTTCTGGACATCATGGTTCATGAAAGTAAAAGTAAAGGTCTCAGCCTGAATAAAAAGAAAACTGAAGTGATGGTCATCTCAAAGAAAAGAATACCACCAAACTGTAGCATTATCATCGGTGGCACAGAACTGAAACAAGTTGATAGGTTCAAGTACTTAGGAACAATTATAATAGCTGATAGGAAATGTTACAATGAAATAAAAAAGCAGATGTGCTCAGGCCAAGTCAGCATTCCAGAAAATGAGAAACATCTTGTGATCCATATCAATGGAAACAAGATTCTAAGTACTTAAATGTAACTTCGAGCCAATTTTGTTTTATGGATGTGAAGCATGGTCTATGAATAAGAAAGTACAGCAATAAATGGAGGCCACAGAAATGTGATTCATAAGAAGGATGTTGAAGGTACCATGGACAGCTAAGAAAACCAATGAAGAAGTCTTAAGAGAGGCTGGAGTTAAAAGGCAAATTATGGCAAAGATCAGAGGCAGACAAGCGAGATTTGTAGGACATTTTATGAGAAGAGGAAAATTGGAACACATTGTGGCAACTGGAAAAACTGAGGGAAGAAGAGACAGAGGAAGACTGAGAGAAATTACTGGATGGGCTGTCAGTGTGGCTAGGAAGAAAGTCACCGGCGGATCTCATAATCAAGAGAAATGATCACCTACACCATGCAGCACTAGATTGATTGATTGATTGTCCAACACAACGGAGGATTCAGTTCTTGGTCAATAAATCTTTTTTGATGTTCATTCACATGATACATTTACATTGTTTTGCATTTATATTCTGATTTTCTAATGTCAAATAGAAAGGAATTTTTCTGAAAATTTAAGTTTTTTTTTTCACTCAACTTCAACTGAACCATTTCATGGATTCAAAAATGTGGAAAAACCCAAAATCAGAAACATTCTCAGTCTAAAGCATTTCAGATTAGGGATACATCTACAAAAAGTTACAAACGAATAACACAAATTTAAAACCATAAAACAGGTCATAGCACATCAAGGGATAACCTAAAAAGACTGCCCAGAAATTATTATAAATGTGGATTTTGAAAACGGTGAAGTAGGAGAGTTTTATAACAGAAAATGTGTGGGTGTGCGGACACTTAATCATACAATCACTCAGACACTGAACATGTGACCACATTTTGAATGCAGTTAAAGAAACAACCTATTTAACTGCATTGCAGCATATACTGCTTAATTTTTAGATGTGTCGGAATGAGTGGTTTTCAAAATGGATTCTTAAATATTGCAGTCAAGGGCTGCTATTTTCATCTCACACAGAGTGTTATGCATAAAGTGCATGTAGTCAGCATGAATATGATGATAACTTTTCTTCTTCTTTTTCGTTCACTTCTACCACCAAGATCGCCCTGTGATCCTGCTGAATTTACTCCTGTGGTCCTCAATGTGTTCTAGGTGGGTCGCAGAAGCGGGATTGCGTGACACCACGGTTTTCGTTGCACCAGTTTAATCTAAAGATGGACTTTCTCACCGGACAACCTCGACGTATTTTGGATATCAGTAGATCCCTGCAGGGTGAGAGGTGGTTGCCCATCCAGTCCAGCGTTGGACTTTCTCACCGGAAAACCTCAGCGTGATTATGATACGCATACATCCCTGCCAGGTGAGAGGTAGTTGCTTATCTAGACTGCACTGGTCCAGTGTCTCCAACTTCTGCATTTTGTGGTCGTGGCCGTTACCCTTCCTAGTTGTGACCAGGACAGAGCTTTTTGTCCAAGAGGATGAATCCTCACCACTAGTAAGTTTCACCACTGGGTTGAGCCAGTTTAGGTGTATTATCTCAGTATGGGTGTAAATTGGATGTGGCTGGCCTCTAGAGCACAGGTGCCGTGGCATGAGTAGCTCTTGCCGTCAGACTACTGACATACTGATTAAGCTTCACTTTATCCTTTCCATCACCTTTTCACAGTGGTGCCACACGGCAACCCTAATTTCTTTTTCGCATTTACTTCATTGGCCAGGAGGAGTTTCACTCCGCATGCGGCATACAAAGAATCTCGCCAGCAGTGTCTCAGTTTAACCTCTGGGTTAAGCCGGTTCAGGCAATTCGCCCAGTATGAGTGCACATAGGACATGGCTAACCTCCAGAGCAGAGGTGCCGTGATTTGAGCAGTCCTGACCTCGAGACTAGTGATTACTTCCCTTAATCCTTTCTTTCACTTTTTCCATGGTGGCGCTGCGAGGCAACCCCATTCGCACCTTTCTTCACTGGCCGGGAGGAGCCCCACTCCATGCATGGCAGCTGAAGAATCTCTGCCAGCAGTGGGTTTTCAATCAGAGTTTTCCTTCTCTCAGATGAGCTACCAAACAAGACTTTCATCTACCCGAAAATGTCTGGTTTTCAGGTGCCAGGTACTCGCCTTCGCCACTTCTCATGTCAGTTTGAACAGCTCTGCCATGAGAAGTCCAGGAGCTGGACTTGACTGTCAGAGGCTATTTGAGACGCACACCTTGGAGACATTTAATTGGAGTGGAGAGCATATCCTCCACCCAACCTCCGGCTATGACAGTCCTTAGAACCATGATGACTTATGAAAGACATCTGTAGATTACCAATTCTTGCCTGATTCCTTCTTCTGATGTTCTAGAAGCTTTACTTATCTTAATGGACATGCCAAACCACAGGAAGAAATGAACTGGTGTCTTATTTTGAATATACTCATATTAGAGACTGGCATCAACCAGAATGTGGTACAAATTATGATTCTGCAACGTTTCCTATTCAAACATGGAAAACCAAATAATCCTAACTGTAGGCAATCAGTGATGATGAATCCATGAAAGACTCAAACGCAGTGAAGCAGATCACAGAAATGGTACAGAATGGACTGAACATTATATACAAAAGCAGGCTACTGGGGAAGTTCAAGATCTGGTGTCTCCAGTTCATGCTAATCCAAAAACTGGTGTAGCAACTACTCATTAATGAAAAAAGCACCACTATAGTAGAACCAATTGAAAGAAAGATTTTTTTTTAAATCCATAAGAAAGTGGTTGGGCATGCCACCAGGCTATACTGCGAAAAGAGCAAACTGCAGCTACCATTCAAATTTGTGGCTGAAGTACAAGGCAGAAAAAACAAAACCTGGAATGATGCTACAAGAATCTGCTGATCAGATGGTGTGAGAAGTGCAACCAACACTTAAAATAGGAAAAAAATGGAGAGTAAGCAAGGAAGTGACCATAGTCAGAAAAGCACTAGAACTGAAAGAAGTATTGGGATATACCCTGACCAACAGAGAGGAATTTGGTTATGGTGAAATCAAATGGTGGTCAATGGCCTAATGTAAAGAAAAAAGGGATACAATTATAAGCGAAATAAGAAATACAGAGGATGACAAGTGGGTCCAGAATGCAGTCCAACAGGCACAGCAAAAGTCAATATGAGAGGAAATCCTGCAGAGATCACTAACATGAAAAGCATATGGAAAATGGCATTCCTAAGATTCAATTTCATTATCAAGGCTGCTTATGATCTTTTGCCTACAGGATCCAACCTACACAAATGGGGTGTATCATAAGACCCAAACTGCCCCCCTCTGCAACAAAGGCATACACTGAAACACGTACTGTCAACATGCAGAGTATCACTAGTCCAAGGACGCTACACACGGCAGCACAACAGAATGTTGCAGGAACTAGTAGCTATCACAGATAGGGCAAAAGATAAGACAAAGAACAGCAAACCCATGTACTTCATTGGTGCTGCAGTGACATCAAATACTGAAATATGGACATTGCTAAATGGTGCAAACAAATGAGATGTGACAGCAGACCTACCAGGAAGAAGAGGGTACTTCCTCTGATGATCTGGGGGGGGGGGGGCGCAAAGACACTTGTCCAATGAGACAATCAGTAACCCATAGCTGATATGCCAGCATCAGGGTTAACAAACCATAGCTGACCAAGACCCTGTCTCACCTCTCCATTTGTACCCCTGGTAACAGGCCTAGTCTGGGTAATGGGGCAGGGATTGCCATAGTCCCCATGGTGGTGGAGTCTGGTAAAGAAGCATTGCACATCCTCTGCTTTTTAGCTGTACTTTGGGACTGAAAAAGTAGCTGCCATAACCTGCTCCCATGCCAATACGATGCTGTGCCCCAACACCTCTACAGCATCGGCTGCAAAGAACAACAGCTCACAGTTACAGTGAGTTCAAGCAAGTACAAGATGATCTATGGAGCTGTTGTTCTGGTCTCTACAGCAGAGTTTCCTGCATGGAACAACCTACAAATAGCATCCGAGAGAAGAGCAACAATGTAAAATGTTACTACAGACACTACAGACTACAAGCCTTATTCCACTGCCATCATACAGCATTTGGACTTTTATTCAAGGAATTGCAAATGATAAGGAGATGCAGAAAACACATTTTTTCCAAGGCATTCCTGATCAGCAAACTTCTACAGGTAAGCGATATCAGGACGTGAAGCAACGAGTTAAAAACACAGTTGACCGATACTCATCAAATGAAATTTTGCTCTATCTGAGTTTACTGCACATCTGTCAAATATATGACATCCACATCTTACACGTTTTATGTGACCACTATTTTGAAGGTGTCTTCTGCCACGGTAATACAGCCGAAGTGTATAGAGTTTCAGATTAAAGCTGTGAGTATAAAGGTGAGTAATCTCTCTCTCTCTGAACCTTAAGTGCCCAGGGCACATAGGGCTTCCGCAAGGGTTTTCCACAAATGCCTGTCCTTTGCCTTTTTTTCTGCTCTTGCTCAGGTGAGCCCTCTATTGCTCAACATCTTTTCTGTTGTTCTTCTCCATGTCTCTTTTGGTTTACCCTTACTTCTGTTCCCCTGTGATGTCCATCTTAGTGCTATTTTTGGTAGCGAGTTGTCAGTCATTCGGAGCACATGTCCCAACCACTGCCAGCATCTTTCCTCAATAATTGCTGTCAGTGGCTTCATCTGCATTTCTGCCAACAAGATGTTATTTCTTATGGTGTTTGGCCAAAATATTTTTCTAATTCTTTGTAAACATTTTTCTAATTCTTCGTCTGGAAAGATCTTCATCTGGAAAAATCTTCATCTGGAAAGAATTCAACTTGTTTTCCATGGTTTTGGTGATTTTCCAGCATTCACTTCCATAGAGTAGTACAATTAGAACATTACTCTTAAATATCCTGATTTTCGTCTTCATGCTTAGTTTTTTTTTATTTCCATATAGTCTGCAGCATAGCAAAAGCCTGGTTTGCTCTAGTAAGTCTGCTGTTGATGTCCTCTGTGCTATCTCCATTTTCTACTACTCTACCACCAAGGTATACAAATTCATTGACCTCCTCCACTAACTTGCTATCTACTCTGAGTACATTTCTGTTGTTCACATTTTGCTTCATTAACTTTGTCTTTCCTACGTTGATCTTTAGTCCTATGTTGTTTGCATTCTGAGTTAGCTTGTTTATTTTATCTTGCATATCTTTGTGGCTGCTTGATAGTAGACAAATGTCGTCTGCAAACTCAAGGTCCTCCAGCACTGTGTCAAGGGTCCATTGTAATCCTCTGGGTTTATCTGATGTTGCCTCCCTCATTAACCAGTCCACTGCTAAGATAAATAATGTTGGTAATAGTACACATCCCTGCTTCACTCCTAATA
This sequence comes from Achatina immaculata, assembly GCA_009760885.1. Lineage (NCBI taxonomy): Eukaryota > Metazoa > Mollusca > Gastropoda > Stylommatophora > Achatinidae > Lissachatina > Lissachatina immaculata. The sequence continues at coordinate 66,294,977 of CM019720.1, read as the reverse complement.
ATAAGTGAGTAATATATACATTTAAATGGTTAGTGTTTAAGTTTAACGAATTAATATCAGCACTTTCATTTCATTTTGAGGGAGAAAAGCTGCAGTTTAAGTTTATAGTGCCTGAGTTTGATTAACTGTCGAGTGATTAAATGTCACCACACCAAATTTTTAAAAAAAAAGTCTCGTCTTGAAAACTTCGTTAAATATGGGTACTGTGATGACTGTTTCCATTGTGCATCACACTTCGACAAAGTTAATAGCAACATTACATAAATCTTAAGCGTTTTTATATACAGCTTACATTATCTGACTGAGGCTGGGAAGGTGAAAGCGGTGTGATGACAGACACCGACTTGTAGTCTCTCGACACCCCTGACGCCATTTTGAATGTTTACATTTATTGTGGCTATCAATACGTCTTTGGGTGCTAAGACTGTCAGAGATAATATATGTACTACATTACTTTCATTCGAGATAATGCTATCATCGTGGACAGTGGGACAGCAGGTCAGTATGCTATTCCACTCCACACAGAGCACTAGGAAAAAACCGTAACAAAAAAATGCAAAAAATATAAAGTATTTGTGTGGAAATAATAAGCATACAAACTCTCAAATCACGATAAATAATGTATAAGTATACACCTATAATATAGATGAGAAGAAATGATTAGAGAATCCCAAAACAAGCTATCAAATGGAACACAACAGGCTGAAGAAAAAGAGGCAGACCGCGTGAAATTCTGAAGAGGACATTATTAAGAGAGGCCAAATTAACAGGCATAAAATCCTTTGATGAGGTTGAAAGACTCGCCGAAGACAGGAAAAATTGGCGAACTACTTTGCGAGCCCTATGTGATGTTTAACGGCACGGGAAAGATATAAGATACACCTATACAAAAAGCACTGCAGTGAAGCTGTGATATACGACTTTGTATTCGTTAAATAATAACGCTGTTCCTACTTTTTTCATAAACGACTTTGTATTCATTAAATAATAAAGCTGTTCCTACTTTTTTTCCTGGTTTATACATTTTGAAACTCTCAAATCATGTGTAATAGTTTTGAAACACAGTATAAATCAAAATTCGGGAGCAACTTTTTATTAGAGTTATCAGATACCTGCATTTAGTTCGGATAGGCAATATTTTTAAGGCGCTGCCCGCGTCCGAACCATACCTGGGAAAAATGTCTGTATTCTTTTCACTGATCACCCATTTGGGGCAGGAACCTGTCCTACTACCTAGCGCCAGCATGGGCCACCTAACCCTATATAAAATACCTCAAAAGCTCGGTGACATGGTCATCTGCGAGTTAAGGGCTCATTACCCCCTCCCCCCCCCTTTTTTTTTTCCCCGTTAATCCACGGGAAGGGTTTTGAGCCAAAGGTTATCAGAGACAACCGTACACAACCCGACAGAAAGGAAGGGGAAACTACTGCCGTTCTTCCCGTGGATAACCAAGCTTGTAAACAATGAAAAACGGAGCGATATGTAGGGAGTGTCCAAACAACCAGCCTCGTCTAGTAGGGGGAGCCATTCGCTACAGATGACACCGGTCGTCATCAGATACCTGGGAAAAATGTCTGTATTCTTTTCACTGATCACCCTAACCCTAATCGCTTCTCGGCCTTTTGGCTAGATCAAAGTGTCCTCTTGGCAGGTACCCTGGTCAAAGAGCCCTTTGATTAAGCGTCGTTATTTTTTAAACTAAACGAGATGCCCGAGACCTGCCTTGCATATTGAATGCCGGGGGCAAGGTCCACATCTCGTTACGGGTGGACCCGGTTTGCAGTACCACCGCGGCATGTTGTTTTCATCGTCTTAAAAAACGAAAGAGGAGTAGGCATAATTATGGATGAAACGAAATGTAAAATAATGAAAGGATACTGGGCAGTATCATATAGATGGTCAAGTTACAGGGAAAACTAGTAGATATATACTTCACTCAAACGTATGCACCTACACCAAAGATTCAAAAGTAAAAAAAATCAGACTCCAACGTCATTGCATTCAGGACAGCTTAACCATTTAAGCTTCAGCATCCATCCAATAATATGTTTGTTAATAGTTCCCATCAAGTGCTGGTTATTTAAGATGCGTTTTCTACCATACAGTTCAGATTTCCTACCAGCACCCTTAATTTGTCTTAGCTCCAGCAATCGATTCACAATTACATTGTTCTTCCACTCCCGCTCTTCTTTTTTTTCCCGCAGTCTTTCCAATACGGCTTTAGCAATGTCACATGTGTCCATTCTCAATCTGCCATTTATTTTAGCCTGTCCAGCAAGCATATCTGCCACTTCATTGCCATGTATTCCCGCATGCCCTGGACAACAAATTAACGTTAGGCTCATCACAGCTGGTTGGCTTAACAGATAAACAGATTCTTTTCAAATATTTTTTTTTCTCAATCTTACGAGCCATACTCTGTGAATCCGTCACAATAACGCAATGAACTACATCGTGGGCAACGAGCCATTCCATTGCAGTCTGTAGCAGTACGGGAGAGTTTTTTTTTTCCTCCTGAGAAAGTGCATTTCTCGCCCTTATGAGTCTTTATTTTGAACGTCCAGGTAAGGGTCGAGATCCTTCCAGAAGGCCACGTGGTTTGTGAATCCCGTGACTGTGGATAGTGGGGGGAAAGCTGAGCGAGTTGGTCTTGGTTTGGTTGTTTTCGTGATGTCTCTGTCGAGTAAAAGGACGTTTATATTTGTTCTGGAGTTTTGCAAATATGAATAAACTCGCCATGTGGCAGGGAAAACCTGCCGGGGGTTAGATTATCGTCATCACCATCTGCATTTTCATATGTTCCATCAATAAATCCTCATGTCAAGTGTTACCCAGGACTGGCTTGATTTCTGTATCAGTGTTTTGGTAACCTTAGGTTTGGAAGAGCCTGGAAGTGAAGAATGCCTGAAGACAGTGATTAACTAATCCAGAAACGTGAAGTTGATGGCTGGAGCCAGTGCACAACTAATCTAGAACACTCAGAAAACACAGCTTCAAGTTATGCCCCAACTTTTTATATAGTAACGCAGTAAAGAAAGGCACACATACTTCTTCAGTGGTGCCGTTACCAGGATTAATTCGCTCAGCTTTTTTCGCACTATCCCCAGTCGCGGGATTCACAAACCACGTGACCTCCTGGAAGGATCTCAAGCCCTACCTGGACGTTCAAAATAAAGATTGACATGCCGAGAAATGCTCTTTCTCTGGAGAAAAAAAAAACCTCAATTATCTCCCACACTACTACAGACTCTCTCTAATTTCTACTTCAGAAATCTCCTTTGATGTTATACGCCGACACAGTCTCAATTTCTATTCGCATGTTTGATGTGGTGACTTCAAAGCTCCCAAACCCTGTGCCACTACTCCTCCATTGCTGTAGACAACACTAAACAATCTGTATATATTACCATGTCAGAAGACCCACGGTTATGCTGTGTGAGATCTTATAGCCAAAATTCAGCTGTCCCCTTTGTCCAGTCTCTACATTCACGGCCCTTCTGTATAATAACCTTTGGTAGATGAGATCGGTCCTGTACCCATAACCAGTCATCACCTTTAAGCACCTCATCTAGATTGCAAATTGACTTTATTGCATCCTCGGGCTCAGCTATCCAGTATCTGCTTCGTTTGATACATCTCCCTTTATCAGTCAACCCCAGCTGCTCGTGGAGAAGATGGTCCTTCATGCCAGCAACCCTGATGTATGCCTTTACCTGAGCGTGCTTGTGTTTTGACCTCACGCTTAACATTGTAACAGAATCGGACATAGATAATGGTTTGGATAAGAAAATAATAGTTTCCCCTGTAGAGTTCTATTTTTGGAAACGTATAGATTTGCGCTGCAAATGGACTATACCCAACAGCACCACATGTACTCCATGTATATAACTAATTTAACTAAAAAGTTAGGCCATGCTGCTCCTTCAAACTGAATCATTTCAGCCACAGAATTAGAAACGCATAGCATGACAATGGCCTAAGATTGACTTGATGACAGTGTGCATGGCCTAACTTTTTTGTATAAGTAGTTTGTTGATGATGACTTGGTGCTGATACAGACTTGTGGGTGCTGGGAGTGAATTTTGAGCGAAGCTTGCTGAACCATGAACAGATTTCTAAATATAAACTGTTAAACATCATGTCTCACAAGCGTGTAAAATACAGATAAAATCTCAAGACCAACTTCACAAAATTCAATTTAGCAAGCTGGTCACACATTTTACAACCGTGCCCCTGTAATTTCCAAATCGCCTCTAGGATAACAATCCAGGACATATAAAGACCAACATATGTACCTAAGACATCAAAATAAGTTGGCCGTCTAAATAATCATTAAGCAAGATGGGCAGCTACCAGTTTACATGCCAACACTACATGTGTTCAGAAATACCACAGCCGTAAAACCATTTCATTGATGTAACTCTGGGTGTTGGAAGGCGGAGCACATATGGGAATTCCGTAGTGTGGGGATGCTAGTCTCCGATTACATATTCCAAACTGTCATCACAATATGACGCTGAACACTGAATGAGCACTGCCACTAAAGACTTTGTAGTCTGGTGTTTATAGTGTATCAGAATATGTAGGCTAATTCTAGCTACCTTGGAAAATTATTTAGGTAATTAACGCTCCTGAGTACTGTTATTGCTTGAAATATCAGAGTGATCACTCCTGTGATATTGGAGCTCAATTTTTTTTTTGTTTGTGCACAAGAGTCCTTTTGAAAATACCAGAACTATTTTCTCGAATTAGTCTTAATTTTCGTCTTATGGAGAGTATGTTGTGATGCGGTTATAAAATCTATACTGGTCTTCGCTAATTGAAGAAACAGACATGTCTCTGTTTTGCCTGTGTTTCGTCGTATTTGCTGGTCTCAATTTTGTGTATTAAAGTGAGACATTTGAACTTGTCATTTATGCGTTGTCGCGAGTAATAGATATGTGAATTGATGTGCGTCACTCAACATTGATTTCCATCATCATTGAGAGTCATTCATTAAACACACTTGATGCAATTTGATGATCGGCGTTTGTAAATCAACATGTCCAATTATTCGTCCGTCATTTAAATTGTCTTGCCTGGATGCCTTTGGACAGTCTATCTTACAGGAGTTTGTATCATTCATGTATGTAACCACTGTGTTACGATGTAAACTTAGCGATTGCTTAAGTTACAATTAGCGATGAATTTTGGGGTGGGATATGACTGAAACCCAGCTGTTTTCGCAATACCATGGCCTTATGTACTACCGTACTGGGTAGCTCTAACTATCTCCTATGACCGACAACACAGGTTACACCTCCCCAGAATGCTGTATGCCAGTTAGCATCATGTTACATACACCACAGCATACACCAACTTTCATTACACATAACCAAGTCAGCCATTAAATACATGCACGTTTTATTATTCAAACTACATGGATCCTGGTAGTCACAGAACATCCAACACATATCATAAGATATTAACAGGCATAATATCAATATAAGGCATTAACTATTAACAAACGTAACTAAAGAACCAGATAACGGGGGCATTGGCTATCTTAACCTCCCCTCCCCCCCCCCCACATCACAATACACATTATACATCTCCAACTGTGCCATCGCACTTATGAATACTGCAGCCAATTCTGCGAATCTGCACCACTATCTCTCTACGAATTAATCCATGTGCCTATGCACTTCTTAATCACGCAGCTATCCTGCCTGGAGCTCTCCTCCTCCCCTACAGAAGTTCTACATGTGCTAACGCACTAATATTCACACAGCTACCTTGATGTGCTCTATCCACGAAATCGCCAGTGCTACCGCACCTCCTTATGGAACTTTGCTGCCAGGATACGTATCTCCAGATACATATTGAAACACATATAATATCCACGTGAAATAACAGCAATATGACACTGACACGTGCCATTCAACAGAATAATAATCATCATGAATCACCGAGATAATTCTCCACATGATCGTGAATTCAATATGCACATTCTACACGTTACACAGATATGTGAACACACAATATGAGGACGGCTGGGGCGAAGTATTCCATATAAATCACAACACAGATGAGATTGACTTGCCCCGCCATGTCCTCTAAGCTCAACGCCTTTCTTCCGCTCTTTCCTCGAAATGACCTGCCACCCCCGGATCACGTGAACGACGACTCTCCGCCCACCATCGTACACCCGGTCAGCCTCGAGTGATCGTTCTCAACGAGATCGAACCATCTCACTTAGCGTTAAGCCTTAGGGAGGGAAAGAGATATGTTTACAATAGACAATAGGCTATTTACTTGTATATTGTTTCTTGAATAGAATATTTTTTGTCAGTGTTAAATATTAGTAGACCGGAATATGATTGAAAGTGTGTTATGAGCTGATTATCTAATGTAGATGTGTCTATTATACAAGTACAGATTATTTTATTTAGTTAATAGTCAGTAATCAGGTTAACTAGCAATTGCTGGTAAATTACCAATAAAAAAGGAGAAAACAAACTTTTCCAGGTCCTAGGGTTATCATAGCCGGTTTTATTATAACAAAAAACCTAGTTAAAAAAAAAGATAAGTTGGTTAGAGGATGATCAGGCCGCAGGTTGATGATTCTCAATGTGTATGTAGGAGAATCATCCAGTTTTGGCTTCGGCCCAGCACGTGAGCATTTTGTAAAGATTAAATCTCGCAGCAAATAAGATACTATAGAATTTCACACGAACATTTCATTTCTGCTGATGTTTGTAAAAATGTGTTTAATTTTACTTTAAAAAAGAGTGTGAAGTACTGAAATTGTTATGAGAGCACAAGTATTTCGGAAAGTGCTTCATGCAAGCTCTACGACAGACACAGTTGTACCGGTTTCAAAACATGCTACCTCGATCACTGGCTAATAGTTTTCGGCCCAGCAAAGATTACAAATTCTCTGCTGTGAATGAATAGAAAGCCATATAGGAAATGTAAGATACTACTCTATGAGTGACACATGACCCCAAGTATGCTATAGTCAGTCAGTCATTTGCATATCCCTTGCGGAACTTTGCCTTCCTAAGAGCTCTCCTGTAGGCCTCTTGGTTGTAAACAAGATACCCTGCTGCTGTTGCATCCATTTGCAGATTATCAACGATGTCTTGCAGCCATCTTCGCTTTGGTCTTCTTCTCTTTCTTTTTCCCATTATGTACAATCCAATACTGTCTTCTTTAAATTCTAATGACGCTTAATGTGTCCAAAATATTTGTTTTCTCTGTTTAATCCTCTTTACTAGCCAACCTTCTTCAATATTAATTTCTTGCAGTATGGTTATTTTTTGTGTGTCCGTGATGTAGCATTTACATTCAAAGGCATTTTATGTGTTTCTCAGCTGTTTTGTTAAGTGTCCAGGTCTCACAGGCATATGTTGCAATGGGAAAGATGCATGCCCTTAAAAAATTTTATTTATGTATTTCTGTCTGTTCCTCTCCACGGCATCTTTTGTTGTTTTACTTTCTGAAGAGCTATAAATGTACTACTTTTAATTTCCCTCAGTGGATCTCCATTATTAGTTAGTAATGATCCAAGATATTCAAAACTTTCCACCTCTTCCAATTTTTCCTCATTGATATATATTTCAGCTGCCTGATTTGTTTTGTCAGCTGTCATCAATTTAGTTTTCTTCGCATTAAGATGGAGGTTCTGCTCTTCACTATTCTTACGGGCTGACATAATTAGTTTTTCCATTCCTTTTTGTGTTGTATATTTTCAGTTTACAAGTTAGTAAGTAAAGTGACAATACGCACCCCTGACGGAACCTCTGGTATATGTCAAACCAAGTTGTTGATTTACCATTTATTCTTTCTTTATTTGTTTGTTGGTCTAGATACAGCAGCGATGTTAATTGTATTACACGTGTTGGAAATCCCATTTTTCCATTATTTCCAACAGTTTCTTGTGTTGTACACAATAAAATGCCTTTGAATAGTCTGTAAAAGATAAATATACATTCACATAGAATATAGACTCTCTGCATTTCTCTATTATTAATCTTATATTCTTTTTCTTCTTCTTCGTTTGCTTCTACCATCAAGATCGCCCCGTGATCCTACTGAATTTACTCATGTGGTTCTCGCGATAGTCTCATTTCGGATGGAGGCTCAGAGGATCGTGGGGCTTGGGCCTATATTCTCGGTGTGTCACAGAAGCGGCATTGCGTGACACTGGTTTTCGTTGCAATAGTTTAGTCTAGAGTTGAACTTTCTCACCGGAAAACCTCGACGTTGTCTGGATATGAATATATCACCACTGGGTGAGAGGTGATTGCCCATCCAGCCTGGAGTTGGACTTTCTCACTGGAAAACCTCAACGTGATTTGCCTGGAGTTGGACTTTCTCACAGGAAAACCTCAACGTGATTTGGATATAATATATCACCGTCGGGTGAGAGGTGATTGCCTTTCTAAACTGCACTGGTCCAGTGTCTCTGACTTCAGCATTTTGTGGTAGTGGCCGCTACCCTTCTTGGAGCTTTTGTCGAGGAGGACGAATTCTCGCCACCAGTGAGTTAAGCCGATTTAGGCGTATTATCCAAGGTATGGATGTATATAGGACGAGGCCGGCCTCTAGTGCAGAGGTGCCGTGATATGAGTAGCTCTCACTGCGAATCTACTGGCCATACCGATTAAACTTCACTTAATCCTTTCCATCACCTTTTGAACAGCGTTGCCGAGCGGCAAACATAATCGATTTTTTCTTCATTGGTCGGGAGGAATTTCACCCCACGCGCGGCAGCTGAAGAATCTCGCCAGCAGAAAGCAGGAGCTTTCATTCTCCTAGATGAGCTATCAAACAAGACTAACGAGTCTCATTTACCGGAAAGCGTCTGGTTTTTAGACGCCAGATATTCTTGCCTTTCGCCTCTTCTCCTGTTAGTTTAAACAGTTGTGCCACGAGAAGGTCAGGAGCTGGACTTGGATGTCAGAGGCTATTTGAGACGCACGTCACGGAGACATTTAATTTGAGAGGAGAGCGTATCCACCATACAACCTACGGTTATTACAGTCCTTAGAACCTAATCTTATATTGAGTATGTGATCTCTTTTTCTTTTTCCTTGTCTAAAACCAGCTTGAATCATACTGATTTCTTCTATTTTCGTACGAAGTCTACCCATTATGATTTTAAAGAGAATTTTACTGGCATGGCTAATCAGGGCAACAGTTATGTAATTTGTGCATAATTTCAAGTTACATAATTTTTTTAGTGGTATGAATATAGTTCTTTTTCCATTCTTTTGGGCAAATACCTGAATGTCAGATCTTTTTACATAGTGCATGATACATTGTTGCACGTTACTCTCTTGCTTTAATAAATTCAGCTGTTATCTCAAACACATGCTGGTGATTTACCATTTTTCAGATTCTTTATTGCCCATAAAACTTCTTCAATTGTCGGTTCGGGTTCTGTCTCCTCCAATAATAATTCATACTGTTGATTTCTACTTTCACAGTCAGTTGTATCATAATTTCATCTGCAATATTCCTTCCACTTTTCCAGAATTTTATCTGTCTCTGTTAAGGTCTTTCCCATCTCGTCACAAATTATATTTAGCTTAGGTGTTGCATTTCTTGTGAATGTCTTTTCATTTCTTTAAACGTTTCACTATCTCTTCCACACTTCTGATGTTCTTCTATTCTTTCACATCAATCTTGCATGTACTGTTTGTTTTTTTTTTGTCTTTTCTTATGTTTATTCTTATCATAAAACGGGAGTTGGGCATAAGCCTAACAACTTTTTCCTGAGTCTCATCTAGAGAGATGAGGAAAAAAAAAGCAACTGATATGTAAACTCGCAACAAAATCAATCGAGCACCAGGGACACCAAATCCGAAGAACTCATGCAACAATAAAAAGATTACATTCATCGACTCCAAATATGTGACAAAGATTGGATTCTAGAATGTAAGACAATGGTAGCACCATCTAAAACTGCTCAGGTAATCAGAGAAATGGATAGATATCACCTAGATGTACTGGACATTAGTAAAATGCGATGGCCAGAAGCAGGAAAAAGAACGGCGGAAAACCGTTAGTTAATAATGCCTTCTGACAGAGACGATGGGAAGTACCATGGAGTTGGTATAATTATGTCAACTGCAGCAGCAAAGAGCCTTACAGAATGGAAACCAGTGAACAGTCGTAAATTAAGAGCACGATACAAAATAAGGCATGGAAGAATAACAATCATACAATGCTATGCACCAACGAACGATGCAGATGATGAAATAAAAGACGATTTCTAACATAAATTGCAACAAATCATTAACAAAGTACTTAAACACGACATCCTAATTGTCATGGGAGACTTCAACACCAAGGTAGGAAAAGATAACACAGACGTCGACAAAGTAATGGGAAAAGAAGGAATTGATACGGTAAATCAGAATAGGGAAAGATTAATTGAAATATGTCTAACAGAGGGCATGGTCATCGGAGGAATAATATTTCCACACAAATAGATACATAAAACAACACAGATATCTCCAGATGATAGAGCCAGAAATTAGACAGATCATTTTTTATTAGAAAACAATTCAGAACATCTCTGATAGATGTAAGAACATATAGGGGTGCAGATGTCAACAGTGATCACAATCTGTGTATACAGAAAATGAGACTACAACTGAAAAGACAAAAGAAGAAATCAATACTCAGATAGATAAACAGCCACAGCTACAGGAAGAAAATACTAATAATAATTTCAATCCTGAACTTACTAAACGGTTCTCAGCACTCAATAAAGTAGAAGAGATAGGTATAGATGAATTATGGAATTATTACAGCGCAGCCATCATCACAGCGGCAAAAGCAAGTGTTGGACTGCGAAAAAAAAGTGAATATAAAAGCATGGATATCAGATAGCACCTGGAAATACACAAAAGAAAGAAGAGCAGCCAAATTAGCCATGTTGAACGTAAATACAGATCTTGGAAAAGATTTGGCAAAAGAAACATACAAAGAACGAGACAATAAAATAAAAAGCTCAGCTAGAACGGATAAATGAAAATACGTGGACAATATGGCGAAAGAAGCAGAGAAGGCATCAAAAACAGAAGACAGCAAAACTCCATGTAACAACAAAAGAGGCTAACATGTACTACTGCATCCAAAGAAAGACGAATCTTCAGCAAAAATGGCACTGTATTAACATAATTCATTCATTCATTCATTTGCATGTCCCTTGCGGAACATTGCCTCCCAAACAGCACTCCTGTAGGCCTCTTGGTTGTGAGCAAGATGGTCTGCTGCTGATGCATCCATTTGCAGATTATCAACGATGTCTTGCAGCCATCTTCGCCTTGCTCTTCCTCTCTTTCTTTTTCCCATTATGTACCCTTCCAAGACGGTCTTCTCTAGATTATCATGACGTTTAATGTGTCCAAAATATTTAAGTTTTCTCTCTTTAATCTTCTTTACTAGCCAACCTTCTTCATTATTAAGTTCTTGTAGTGTAGATATATTTGTTCTTTTTGTGTCCACGATATTTTAAGAACTCTTCTGTTGCATTTACATTCAAAGGCATTTATGTGTTTCTCAGCTGTTTCGTTAAGTGTCCAGGTCTCACGGGCATATGTTGCGATGGGAAAGATGCATGCCCTTAAAAATCTTATTTTTGTGGTTCTGTCTGCTCCTCTCCACAGATTCTTTATTTGTTTTACTTTCTGAAGAGCGATAGATGTCCTCCTTTTAATTTCCCTCATTGTATCTCCATTATTAGTTAGTAGTGATCCAAGATATTCAAAACTCTCCACTTCTTCCAGTTTTTCCTCATTGATACATATTTCAGCTGCCTTGTTTGTTTTGTCAGTTGTCATCAATTTAGTTTTCTTTGCATTAAGATAGAGGTTTTGCTCTTCACTATTCTTACGGACTGACATCATTAGTTTTGTTCCATTCCTTTTTGTGTTGTGGGCAGTAATACTGTGTCATCAGCATATCTAATCTCTGGTATTTCATAACCTCAAATTGTTATGGGGTCGTAATATTCTTTGTCTACGTCTTCTCTAACATTCCTCATTATATTTTCAGTATACAAGTTAAATAAGTAAGGTGACAATATGCAACCCTGACGGACCCCTTGTTTTATGTCAAACCAAATTGTTGTTTCACCATTTAGTCTACCCATTATGATTTTCAACAGAATTTTACTGGCATGACTAATCAGGGCAACAGTTCTGTAGTTTGTGCATAATTTCAGGTTACCCTTTTTTGGCAGTGGTATGAATACAGTTCTTTTCCATTCTTGTGACCAAATATCTGAGTGCCATATCTTTTTACATAGTGTATGATAGTACATTCTTTTCCTCCTGCTTTAATAAATTCAGCTGTTATCTCCTCACATCCTGGTGATTTGCCATTTTTCAGGTTCTTTATTGCACATAAAAGTTCTTTTATTGTCGGTTCGGGTTCTTTCTCCTCCAATAATAATTCACACTGTTGATTTCTACTTCCACAGTCGGTCGTTCCATTACATTCCTCTGCAATATTCCTTCAACTTTCTAGAATTTCCTCTGTCTCTGTCAAGCTATTCCGCATCTCATCACAAATTACGTTTAGCTTAGGTGAGACATTTCTCATGAAATTCTTAATTTCTTAAATACTTCACTATCTCTTCCATACTTCTGATGTTCTTCTATTCTTTCACAACAATCTTGTATGTATTGTTTTTTTTGTCTTTTCTTATGTTTCTTCGTACTTTTTTGTTCAAGTTTTATATTCCTCTTTGTTGTTGTTTGTCACTTTCCATTGCGTCTTCATTTCTCTACGTTGTTTTATCAATTCTAGTGTACCTGCTGTAATCTATCCATTCTTTTGTGTTTTATTTACTGTTAGTAAGATATATTTGGCCTGCTTAGCCAATTCATCTGGTGTCATCTCCTCTTGTACAGCCATCAGGAGTTCGAAACGGTTGTTCACTTCTATACCGTATTGTTCCGGTATTTTTGTAAGATCAAAGCGGAGTGGTCTTGATCCCGTAACTGTCTTTCTTATCTTTATCTTCATGTCTGCTATTAATAACTCATGGTCGGTGTCACAATCAGCACCTGGTAAAGTTTTTGCTGATGTTATACTTGACCTCCACCTTCTGATCGGGGGGCTATACGGATACTCCACCTTGCCCAAAGGTGTCCCGTAGACTGACGGAGGTAAGGAGGCGTCTTACTTTTCCTTTGATAGGGGATACCCCTACCCCGCTAACCGCATTAACATCATGTAAAGACCAAAAGCAAAGATGGGTCGAACACTTCCAAGAAATACTTAATCCACCACACCTAAAAGAATTGATAAATCTTTAAACCGACTTACCAACCCCACAACTAAATGTCAACCTTGATGAAATTACATTGCATGAAGTCGAAACAACAGTGAATTTTAATGGCTAAACAACAAACCTGCAGGTAAAGATGAAATAACACCAGAAACATTAAAAGCTATCAATAGTGACAAAATCAGACAACTACAGAAAATGTTTAATAAGATTTGGAAAAAGAAAAGGTCCATTCTAAATGAAAAAAAGGAATCATTGTTAAATTCCCCCCCCCACCCAAAGGCAACGTTAGCGATTGCAATAACTGGAGAGTAGTAATCGTATTATCAGTTGTGTCAAAAGTATTTTACAAAGTTATTCTGAATAGAATTATAGATATAGTGGATACTGCAACGAGAGAAGAACAAGCAGGATTTCGAAAAGTGAGAAGCTGTCTCAATCAGATCTTTACTCCAAGAATAATACTTGAAGAACGTATTGAAAAGCAGAAACCATTAATCCTGAATGTCATAGATTTTAAAAAGACATTTCATAGCATACACAGAAATTCGTTGTGAAGAATGTAAAGAATATATGGAATACCATCTAAACTTGTCAATATCATTAAGGATCTCTACAACGTATATGTTTGTGCAGTCAATACAGAAGAAGGAATGAATGAATGGTTCCAGATTGAAGCAGACGTGAAACAAGGATGTATACTGTCTCCTTTGCATTTTGGAATTGCGATAGACTTCATAATGAAAAGATGCTGAACAGGTAAAATGGGCATTGATTATGTACACGAGACCCAACTGGAAAATTTTGATTTTGCTGATGACATCTCCTTCTTCTTTCTTTGTTCGCTTCTACCATCAAGATCACCCCGTGATCCTACTGGATTTACTCATGTGGTTCTTGCGATAGTCTCCTAAGATGGAGCCTCAGAACATCGTGGGGCTTGGGCCTATGTTCTCAGTGGGTCACAGAAGCGGGTTTGCGTGACACTGTGATTTTCGTTGCATCAGTTTAGTCTAGAGTTGGACTTCCTCACCGGAAAACCTCGACGTGCTTTGAATATCAGTATATCCCCGCCATTGAGAGATGGTTGCTCATCCAGTCTAGAGTTGGACTTTCTTACAGGAAAACCTCAATGTGATTTGGATATGCATATATCCCCGTCGGATGAGACGCGGTTGCCTATCTAGACTGCACTGGTCCAGTATCTCCTACTTAGCATTTTATAGTCGTGGCTGCTACCTTTCCTAGTGTTGACCAGGACGGAGCTTTTGTCGAGGAGGACGAATCGATTCCACTAGTGAAGTTCACCCCTGGGTTATGCCAGTATTTTATTATAGGACGTGGCTTGACCACGAGACTACTGGCTACTCCACTTAATACTTTCCATCACCTTTCCACATCGGCGACGTACGACAACCATAACCGCATTTTTCTTCATTTGCCGGGAGGAGTTTCACCCCATGCATGCCACCTGAAGAATCTTGCCAGCAGCGAGCAGGAGCTTACTTTCTCCTAGATGAACTACCACCCAAGACTAACGAGTCTCATCTACCCGAAAGCGTCTGGTTTTCAAGCGCCAGATATTCGTCTTTCGCCCTTTCTCCTGTTAGTTTAAAAGTTCCCGCCACGAGAAGGCCAGGAGTGGACTTGGACTGTCAGATGCTATTTGAGACGCACGCCAAAGAGACATTTATTTGGAATAGAGAACGCGTCCCTCACCCCACCTCCAGGGCTATTACAGTTCTTAGAACCTCTGATGACGTAACTCTTATCAGTGACAATGTGAAATCGATGCAAGAAAAAGAAGATACCTTGTCTTCACTGACTAGTAAAATAGGACTTGAAATTAACAAGGATAAAACAAAAATAATAAAACTTCTCGTTAATCACGAAGGAAAAATATATGTAGAAGTAAGAGTTTTTGAAGAAGTAAACCAGTTTGAATACTAGTGGATCTAAATATACCAGAATGGTGACACCGGAAAGAAAGTTAGTATTCGAATTGCAAAAATCAGCATTGATCGTCAATAATCTTGAGAACATACACAAAAACCAAGTTAAGATTATTCAATTCTAATGTAATATCCACCCTCATTTATGCATGTGAAAGCTGGAAAACAACTAAAGAAATAGATAAGAAATTGGTTCTAAGGACTGTTATAGCCGGAGGTGGGGTGGGGGATACGCTCTCCACTCCAATTAAATGTCTCCAAAGCGTGCGTCTCAAATAGCCTCTGACAGTCCACGTCCAGCTCCTGGCCTTCTCGTGGCAGAACTGTTCAAACTGACAGGAGAAGTGGCGAAGGCGAATATCTGGCGCCTGAAAACTAGACGTTTCGGGTAGATGAGAGTCATGTTTGGTAGCTCATCTAGAAGAAGGAAAACTCTGAAAACCCGCTGCTGGCGAGATTCTTCAGCTGCAGTGGGTGGGGTAAAACATCTCCCGCCCAATGAAGAAAAATGCAATTAGGGTTGTTGTGCAGCGCCGTCGTGGAAAAGATGAAGGAAAGGCTTAAGTGAAGTAGCCAGTAGTCTGGAGGTCTGGGCTACTCAAACCACGGCACCTTTGCTCTAAAGACAGGGATTAAACTAAGACATTGCTGGCGAGATTCTTCGGCTGCCGCGCGTGGATTGAAACTCCTCCCGGGTAATGAAGAAAATGCGAAAAAGAAATTAGTGTTGCCGTGCGGCGCCGCTGTGAAAATGTGATGGAAAGGATAAAGTGAAGTTTAATCGGTATGTTCAGTAGTCTCGCTGCGAGAGTTACTCATACCACGACACCTCTGCTCTAGAGGCCGGCCACGTCCGTATTACACTCATACTGGGGAAATATGCCTAAACCAGCTTAACCCAGGGGTGAAACGTGATGACTACTCATGACACGTTACCTCTGTTCTAGAGGTCGGTCACCTCCTAAACACACCCATGCTGGGATAATACGCCTAAACCGGGTTAACCCAGGAGTGAAATTTACTAATGGCGAGGATTCGTCCTCTTGGAATCACAACGAGGAAGGATGGCGGCCACAACCACAAACTGCTGAAGTTGGAAACACTGGACTAGTGCTGTCTAGATAGGCAACCACCTCTCACCCGACGGGGATATATGCGTATCCTAATCACGCTGAGGTTTTCCGGTGAGAAAGTCCAACTCTAGGTTAAACTGGTGCAACGAAAACCACGGTGTCATGCAATCCCGCTTATGCGACCCATCGGGAATACAGGCCCAAGCCCTGCGATACTCTGAAACTCTTGTGGTCCTTTCGTGGACCACAGGAGGATCACGGGACCTATCGAGGACCACAGGAGTAAATTCAGTAGGATCACTAGAGGGTCTTGGTGATAGAAGCGAACGAAGAAGAAGATAAGAAATTTTGAAAACAAATGCCCAAGAAAAATACTCGGTATAAATTGGCACGAATTCAAGAACAACGCAGAGATGGAACAAACAACAACGTGTCTCATGGGTAATCGGAAAAAAGAAGATGAACATATGTCGGTCATGTGATGAGAAGAAACAATCAGAGGATACCCAAACAAGCTATAAAGTGGAACATAACAGGCCGAAGGAAATGATGTCGACCACGTGAAACTGTAAAGGGGACATTGTTAAGAGAGGGCAGTTTAGTTGGCATAAGACCCATTGATGGGTTAAAAGCTCGTCGAAAACAGGAAAACTTGACAAACTATCATGCGAACCCTATGTGACTTTTAACGACACGGGAAGGAAGTAAGAAGTGACATATGTTTGTCCTCACTTCTTTTGTTAAAGATTTATATTCCTCTTTATTGTCATTTATTACTTTCCTTTCCGTCTTCATTTCTCCGCGTTGTTTTATTAGTTCTAGTGTGCCTGTTGTAATCCATTTCTTCTTTTGTGTTTTCTTTACTGGAACCATATCTTTACCTGCTGTTATTAAAGATATATTTGACCTGCTTAGCCAATTCATCTGGTGTCGTCTCTTCCTGTACACCCATCAGTATCTCGAAACGATTCTTCACTTCTATACCGTAAGTGCTCTGGTATTTATGTAAGATCAAAATGGAGTGATCTTGATCCCCTAACTATCTTTTTTAACATCTTTTTTCTTCATGTCTGCTATTAATAACTCATGGTCGGTGTCACAATCAGCACCTGGTAAAGTTTTTGCTGATGTTATGCTTTACCTCCACCTTCTGCACATGGCAGAGGTTTTTGCGAAGTTATATTTCATCTCCACCTTCTTTGCACTAAAATGTAATCTATTTGATTCTTGGTTGTCCCATCAGGTGGTGTCCATGTGACGCACTGACACATAGACATGCTCTAGTAGTGGACAGTTTTGTTTAATCCAGCTTTTTACTTTATAGAGTGAGAATAATTACATAACCAGTAAGATATCAATCAAAACTCCGTATACTGAGACGATAAGTCTTCGTGGAGTGTTTATTTGAACATGTTTAGAGGACAGCTGGCGCGTCTGGTAACCGTCACGGTTACCATGGTGTGTGTTTAAAAGAGTTCATGTTTTTGCAAAGTTCAAGATCAGATACCCTAATAGCAACGTTACGGGCGCGCGTCGGGGAAGAATGTATGGTCCAGGGGTGGATTGTTACCAAATCAACTGTACACGGCAACCAAAAATGTGATAGGAAACCTAATAAAGATAGTATCGATTTATCAGTACGTCGCATACCCCCTCCACGAGGTAAATCTCGTGAGATGTGAGGAGAGATTGTTTCTGTAGTTGAAGCTGTGTGCTCCTGTGATGTGTTGTTTCCACTGTCGAAGCTGCTCATGTGATATGTTGTCTAGTCATGTAAGTCTTCTTGATGTTCCTGGAATGCGCAAGATCAAAATGATATCATCTGTAAACTTCCACTTACTATTGTAAAATATTACTGATATATTATCGATTCTTCTGTTATTTATTAAGTCTCGTGTCACAAGTTGTATGGACTTTATTTAAAGAGGTTCTTGTGGTGTTTCTTCTGGATAGGGGAAAATGACAAACCAATATGTGTCTTGGGTGGAAATCCCAATTCTCTACCTCTTTTACATCCCAGCTACCCAAAACGTTACTACTCTGTGTCGGGAGCACGGCTAATCTTTAGCTTACAATATGGAATGGGACCCGCATTAAGCTTCACGAGGCCCCTGCTTCCATACTGCCCGCCCCCAACCAACATTCACCTAGGATGTTTTCCTTCATGGCCAGTTGTCTTGAATCAACTACCCCCGTGCAAGCAGTTAACCCCACTTCTAGATAATCCTTCTTCTATCATACAAATCCAACAATAAATTACAAAATCCTAACAACTGTTTTATCAAACCAAACAAGAAATACTTTGTTACTAAAATAGCACTTCAAAACCAAGCAAACTGTTCCCCTACACTTCAAAACCAAGCAAACTGTTCCCCAACAAAACCTCCACATAAACAGTTCCATTATATATCAATAAACACATCAAGCATACTATTTTTACAGCTGCAGTTACAGATGTGTTATAAGCATTCCCGTCCTAAGACGAAATCAACACAAGCAGATCCTTTCCTCTTCAACAACACAGAAATACAAACCCCACGCGGACTTGTGCCTGCCTCACTACACATATATCAAGGTTGTCAATAACAATCAACAACACTTAATTATTAAAATATATTAAAAGAACATATAGTTACATAATTACATGTCTCTTCCAATCAATCTTTGGCCAACAATATAACTCAAGCAAAGTATGTTGTCCAACTTAAATCTTCAAGAAAAATTGCAATTCATAACTCATTAGTCTTTTAACCCTAAACTAGTTAACTCATAACAAAGAAAATGTCACACTTACGACTGCTGTCACCATATTTTGATTGGAGATTACCTGAGACTTAAATCACGGACATATAATAACTTACACAAAAGAGGCAGCTCGAGCAGCACTCTGAGATCATCGGTGACAAGACAGTCATACTCATGACTCCCACATCTCGATCATACATTTATCACTTCAAGTCAAACGGACAAATCACCCCCCCCACCCCAAGTATACACAATGCTGCCGGCCATACGCCTAGACGAGACACCAACTCACTAAGTAAAATTGAACACATTCGCGGTTACTTATCTGCCTGTCACGTGCTCAATCACATTTTGCATCCACCCGAGAACTACAAACGGACCGTGAATTTGGTCATCGCAACCGGCCGCGTTACGACAACTAGACCCCGCCCTTTCACACTATCACAATTTGACGCAATGTTACCTCATGGTGGATTGCATTTGAGTTTGAAGGAATAATAAATGTTTCCAAGAATTCACTTTCCTAGAAAATAAATGAATATTTAATAAATCTATCGTAAAAAAATAAAATTTAAAAAATACAGTTTTATTTTATATTTCTGTTTTATTTTGATGAGAAAATATTTTTAAAAAATATATAAATATTGGAAACATAAAAATCAGTTTTGAAACTAGTTTGTCTAAAATGGGGCAATGATCTTTTATTATTTTTTGGAAACATCACTATCAGATATTTTATCCATGTTACAGCCAGTTTCCTCACATACAGTATCAACAAATCCCCAGGGAAAATAAATCTTGAAGCTCTTTTAAGCTCAGTTGAACTGTACAGAATCTTCAAACTTTGTGAGTTGATAAAAAGACATAGAAAAAAAGGGATGGCGACTGCAGTAAAACTGGTTTAAATAAATAAGGTAGATAGAGGTGTATGGTACAGTTTTACAAAGTGAGGGAGGGAGTGAGTAAGGTGAGAAAAAAAAAACGAATAGAAAGTATGAAAAACATACAACATCCCATATTTCGGCGTGAGCCATATTCGAGGATACATACACAACGAGACAAAAACACGAAGAACTTATCTGAATGTGTCTTCCTCCAAGTAGAAAACAGAAATGTGTGTAGTAGAAGGGAGAAGGAAAGACCACGCTGCCCACAACAAAAGAAGCCCGATAGACCCAATCGTAAAGAAGAGGTGGAGAGAGAGGAAGAGAACAAGTGGGAGAAAGGGGTGGGGAGAAGGCAATAGAAACATGATAGTCGCTAGATTTGTCGGGGGGGGGGGGGGGGAAGAGGGGAGGGAAAAGGGGACGCGGAGAGACAATGAATGAAGAACATAAACACCTGCAGGGAGAAAATGTGAAACTGGTGAATAGGACAAGACCCTAAAGACACCAATATGTTGGCAGAGAAGAAAATAGGGTGGTGGTAGGGAAGGGTAGCATAGAGAAACAAAGCATAAATAACATTACGTGAAGTACAGGTGAAACACTCCTGAACTGATAACGTGGACTTAGGGAAGGAGATCTGGCTAGCCTCGACAACAAACGGACAAGTGTTACATCTACGGCGTCCGCAACGTCTGATACCATAAAAGTCTTAAGATGACTAAGAATTAAAAGGTTCTTGTCCCATCTGTAGGCCACCAATGGGGGTTCCCCAAAAAGTTCACATGTATCAGGCTCGGTCTGGAGGAGATGGAGATGGCGAAACAGTATGTTTTTAACTGCCAAGCTATGAGTGTGGTACGTGAGTACTAGTTTCACTCTGTCCGAGCTACAGTGCGGTTTAGGGGCGAGGGCTTGTTGCCGCGATATATGGCTAATGCGGTTCCAAGATGACGAGAGAACGTGTTCTGGATAGCCGCGTTGACGGAATAAATCTAGCATTTTATTGCCTTGATCCTGGAAATCCAAATCCTCATCACACAAACGTTGCAACCTA
Source organism: Achatina immaculata (assembly GCA_009760885.1). NCBI lineage: Eukaryota > Metazoa > Mollusca > Gastropoda > Stylommatophora > Achatinidae > Lissachatina > Lissachatina immaculata. Next base: position 66,273,974 of record CM019720.1, on the reverse strand, counting down.
AGAAGCTGGGAAAAAGGAATAGAGTCCTTACACGATCTGGGATGGGAGGAAGAGTACAGGAGATAGCTGTGAGAGTCTGTAGGTTTATAGTGGATAGAAGTAGTAAGCCCGGAAGGGACGATAGTGACGGCAATGTCAAGAAAGTTAGCGGAAGTAGCAGAGATATGGGAGGTGAAAGAAATGACAGGATTGTACTTCTTAACAAAACTGATAAAGTTGTTAAGGTCTTCCTCTGGCATTGATGTGACCCCAATGCCGACATCTATGTAGCGTCTATAGAAGGCGAGAAAAGGGCATCTAAAGGCTCTCAGAACCTTGTGTTCGAAGTGGCCCATGAACAGACACGCGTAGCTGGGGCCCATCTTGGTACCCATGGCTACACCACTAATCTGGTCGAAGTAAAGGCTATTGAATTCAAAAGAATTGAGTTGGAGGACAAGTCATGTAAGGCCAGAATAGTAGACGTTTGTTCAGAAAGAACTTGACGGCTTAAAGTCCCTGATCATGCGGGATGGATGTGTATAAGGATACTACACCAAGGGTGAAGATATGGTAGGTGTGACTAGGCAGGAGTGTAAGGGTCTCAAAAGCAACGAGAGCATGATTGATGTCCTTAAGATAAGTGGGCAGACTAGTGACCAGAGGTTGAAAGATGCTGTCAAGAAAGTCAGAGATTTGTTCCGTAGGGCATCTCCATGATATTTCTAAGAGGGCCTGGACACCTGTGGCTAAACATTTTTGCCTTAGCAACCACAGGGGTAAACAGGATATTTCTGTTAGTGCGATCCGCTCTTGCTCTGCTGATGTACGATCTCAGAAGGTCCTAGAACAGCGCCTTATTTTCCACCCAGCTGGAATTAACAATGTCTTCAGTTTTCTGTAACTTCTTTATTTTTCCACTGGCCCTTTTTTTAAAAACTCTACTTTGTTTCTCTATGCTACCCTTCCCTACCACCACCCTATTTTCTTCTCTGCCAACATATTGGTGTCTTTAAGGTCTTGTCCTATTCACCAGTTTCACATTTTCTCCCTGCAGGTGTTTATGTTCTTCATTCATTATCTCTCCACGTCCCCTTTTCCCTCCCCTCTTCCCCCCCCCGACACCTCTAGCGACTATCATGTTTCTATTGCCTTCTCCCCACCCCTTTCTCCCACTTGTTCTCCTCCTCTCTCTCCACCTCTTCTTTACGATTGGGTCTATCGGGCTTCTTTTGTTGTGGGCAGCGTGGTCTTTCCTTCTCCCTTCTACTACACACATTTCTGTTTTCTACTTGGAGGAAGACACATTCAGATAAGTTCTTCGTGTTTTTGTCTCGTTGTGTATGTATCCTCGAATATGGCTCACGCCGAAATATGGGATGTTGTATGTTTTTCATTTATACATTCTCATACTTTCTATTCGTTTTTTTCTCACCTTACTCACTCCCTCTCTCACTTTGTAAAATGCACCATACACCTCTATCTACCTTATTTAGAAGACATAGAACATCGCTTCAAGAGATTCACAAAAAATATACCAGTTTCTCTCACTCCTGACTAGTTTCAAGTGAAGCATAATCTCTAAAACTCTCTCTTCTTCTTTTTGCTGTTTACTCTGGGTCCTTAATCGTTCGTGTGCTTTCTTTGTTCCCCTAGTTGCACCTCTTGTTTCCATCATGACCAGCCCTTTTATATTCCGTCATCTGGTGTCATGTTTAACTCATTTTTCTAAAAATAAACAGTACGTACGACAATGCTAATGACCTGGCACAATTATCCTACAACCGACCATATATTTCATAATTTACCTTTTTTAAAGCACTGTGTACATCCTTTGCTCTTTTTTTCCAACGAAAAATAATATTTTTCAATATATCAGTATAGTTCATAACATTACCGACAGTCTGTAGCTTAATACCTTAAAAATGTATCAATATTTGTTTGTTTTAGTTGTTGTCAGATGTGACCATTAAATTCTTCCCGTGCCTCAGGTCGCTTCCGGACACATGGACACTTCCGGTGTATTCGTACAGTGCCTAATCACCTGGCATTGTGCTATTGTTCGATGCTTCGTTTCGTTAAAGAAACAGTGCTAAATGCTTAATTTCGTTAAAGAAACAGTGCTAATTTTTATTTAAATTATCACTGTTCGTATAATTTGAAAGTACAGCTTCCGCCTTGTTCCGTATATGGGGGACATTGTAAACTTCAGTGGTTTTGTAAAGTATGATGTATTTCCGTTAGTGAGTTTGTGTGTGTATGTGTGTGTACGTGTGATGAGAGAGAGAGAGAGAGAGAGAGAGAGAGAGAGAGACTGACAGACCTGTTGCAAAGAAAAAAAAAGGTATTTATCTACTCAAAAGTGTTATAAATAATCACAAAAAGTATTGATAATTATTGTATGAAATTCTAAATGAGGAAATATATGACTATCCAGTATTTTAAAAGGGGACCTACGAGCAATTGATGGTAAGCAGAACAGAATTTTATTTTATCAAGCAAAATTGTTATAAAAATATGCTTTCATATTTTCACACTCGTTTTTTAAAACTAAAATTCATTGGATCTTCTTTCATTTACAAGTCAGTCAGTCATCTGCATTTCCCTTGCGGAACTTAGCCTCCTTAACAGCACTCCTGTAGGTTTCTCGGTTGTAAACAAGATGCCCTGCTGCTGATGCATCTTCGCCGTGGTCTTCCTCTCTTTCTTTTTCCCATTATGTATCCTTCCAAGACTGTCTTCTCTAAGTTCTCATGAAGTTTAATATGTCTAGAATATTTAATTTTTCTCTGTTTAATCCTCTTTACTAGCCAGCCTTCTTCAATATTAAGTTCTTGCAGTATGGATATATTTGTTCTTTTTTTTTTGTCTATGATATTTGAAGAATTCTTCTTTAGCATTTCTATAAAATTTTTTTGAAGCCAGGGTAGACCCAAAAACACACTATGAAGAGTTATCACCAAGGAGTGTTCAACAATACTCATCAGAAACGCCGAAGATCTAAAGCAAGTAGAAAGGAATCGCCGGACATGGAGAGCCTTGTCCTCCGCCCTGTGTGCCGCCTTTGGCCCAACTAACTAATTAACTAATTTACATTCAAAGGCATTTTTATATTTCTCAGCTATTTTATTAAGTGTCCAGGTCTCACAGGCATATGTAGCGATGGGAAAGATGCATGGCATTAAAAATCCTATTTTTGTAGTTCTGTCTGTTCCTCTCCACAGCTTCTTTAATTGTTTTACTTTTTGAAGAGCGATAGATGTCCTCCTTTTTTAGTTTCCTCATTTCATCTCAATATTAGTTAATAATGATCCAAAATATTTAAAACTCTCCACCTCTTCCAATTTTTTCTCATTGATATATATTTCAGCTGCCTTATTTGTTTTGTCAGTTGTCATCAATTTAGTTTTCTTCGCATTAAGATAGAGGTTTTGCTTTTCATTATTCTTACGGACTGACATCATTAGTTTTTCCATTCCTTTTTGTGTTGTGGATAGTAATACTGTGTCATCAGCATATCTAATTTCTGGTATTAAATAACCTCTACTTTTTTATATCGTAATATCATTTGTCTACATCTTATCTAATATTCCACAAATCTATCGAAATCAATTTTCATCGCTTCGTAAAAGAAAAAAAACCAAAACAGCTGGAACAGGAGAATGCAATTAACACTGAAAAGTAAGTCCACGGAAGAAATTAACAAAGTCCATAAAACGGCTTTATGCCGAGTACTGTTCATAACAGTGAAGCAGGTGTTTCCAGGCATAATAATGAAACGGTCCTATATATATATATAGGACTGAACTTATAAGAAAAAAAGACTACAAGAGTTAGAGATCTGTACTTTAGTCAGCTTTGAAAGTGTCTCTGATGCTTAGTCCAGCGCTGTTTCCACTGCTGGAAGCATTTTTTAAAAGTCTTCTTATATGAAGAAATGCTGCATTGTCGAATTCTGTTGTATCTCCTAAACATCCTGAAATATTTTCCCTTTTAAGTAGTTTTTTTAAAAATTGAGAATAGGAAAAACCACAGAGAGCAATATCAGATCAATACAGTGTTTGCTGGACCTCATCCGCATAGGTCAATGTTCTACCTAGACTATTTTCAAATAACAGGGCAAGACAAGTAGAATATACATTGAATAGTACAGGGGACAAGAGAGACCACTTAGGCAGCCCCGTAGCAGTGGCTCTGAGATATATGTTCTGTATCCTAAGGCCACCGATCGCCTCAATGGCAATGAAGCTATCCATCGAACCAATCTTGCATCTGCCCCAAACTCTATCAGAAGTGTCAACAGCAGTGTATAATCCACACTGTTTTACGCATCCTCAATATGAAATAACTAAGTATATAAGACATGGATGTTACAGCATTACATGAAACCAGGTGGCTTGGAGAAGATATAACAGTCATAGGAAAAATGGTACTGGTATACAGAGGTATTACCAGCTTGGAACAAGTTTTGCTGTCAAGAGAAAAGTATGGGACTTCGTGATGGACTTCAGTGCTACCAATGAAAGAATCAGCAGCCTCCGTATCAATGGAACAAAGAAAAACATAACAATGATTAATGTGCATGCGGCAACAGAAGATATAGAAGATGAAGTCAAAGACGAATTTTACAACACGTTAGAGAGAGTAACAGAGAAGACCCTGAAACATGATATACTGATAAAACTAGGAGATTTCAATGCAAAGATAGGAAAGGAGTCACAGAGACACATCACAGGAAAATAAAGTATACATGAAACATCTATTGATAATGGATGGAGACTAATAAATATGGCAGAAGCTTATGGAATGAGAATATGTAGCACATGTTTTCAAAATAAGAACATCCATAAACCGACATGGAAATCCCCCGATAATCTATCAGCAACCAGACAGACCACGTTTTAATTGATACCAAGCACACAATAAACATACTTCAGATCAGAAGTTACAGAGGGGCTGAATGCAGCAACGACCATTATCTTGTTGGAGCTAAATTAAAATTCAGAATGAATACATTTTTTATAGTAAATTAAATAAAAGCTCAGTAATAAATAGAGATGCTGTGAAAAGAGAAGACACTAAAGAAAAATTCAGAAATGAGCTAGAACATAAGATAACCACAAGAGGGAATGAAGAAAATAAAAGCACTGATATAAAACTCATTATAAAGAACACAGCAGAAGAGTGCCTGAGAGTCAAGACCATAACTAAAAGAAAAGAACAGCAAGACAGATATGGTTGAACAACAAAACAAATGAGGAGAAGTACCACACACAATGTAAAGAACTAAAAAAGTTCTTCGTCAACAAAAACGACAATATATGAAAGAAATGATAAGCGAGATGCAGACATGCCATCAGAATAAGAAAAGCAGGGAATTCTATAAAGAACTGCGAACAGTGAAACAAGGCATAAACAACCTCTGCAGATCTTGAAAGATAGTAATGGAAACATAAACAATGAAGAGAAAATCTGTACTAGAATATTTAAAAAAACTACTAAACCGTGAAGAGCCTATAAACACATTACCATGCGAAGAAATACAGACTTGTGAACCTGAAATAGAGGAACCAGACTTAAAAGAAGTCATCTACAACATACGAAACAACAAAGCAACTGGTTCAAATGGAATTGCTGCAGAACTGATTAAGGAAGGAAGTCTAAATCTACATGAACAGATATATGTATTAATACAACAAATATGGAGAGAAGAAAAACTCTCTAGTGAATGGAGAGAATCATTACTGATCCCAGTATTTAAAAAATGCCATAAGAATAAGTGTGAAAACTACAGAGGAATATCATTACTACAAACAAGCTACAAAATAGTATCTATTATACTTTTAAATATATTAAAACCATGCAGCGAGAACATACTGGAAGACTATCAAGCAGGTTTTATGAAGAATAGATCAACCACAGACCAAATATTTTATCTACGTCAAAGAGCAGAAGAGTACTGATAATATGGAAAAGAAGTACATAATATCTTCATTGACTTCAAGAAAGTCTATGGCAGCATAGATAGAAGCAGCTTATGAAAATTATGAAAGAATTTGAGATAAATTAATCACTCTGACCAGAATATGTATAGAGGATACACAAAATATAGTAATAGTCAGAACCCTTCTCTATAAGAACTAGTTTAAAACAAGGTGATATAGTATCCTCATTGCTATTCAACCTAGTAATAGAAGAGGTAATCAGAAAAGCGAAAGAAGAAAGCAGTACAGAAGAACAAGCTAAAATACTAGGATAAGCTGATGATATCGACCACGTTATAGTTATGGAAGAAGTAATCAATACCTGTATACACCTGAGAGACGTGGCACTAAAATTGGGATTGACCCTTAACCAAGATAAGACAGTATATGAAGACATCAAGAGACCAGAGGCAGAATTATCCAGATAAATTTTGGAGAGATGATTATTTGGAAAGCAGAAACATACAAATATTTAGACATAACCTTCAACAAAAGCAGCATAGTAAGCGAGAAAATTAAAATCAGAGTACAGATAAGGAATAAAATATACTTTGACTTGCACCACCTGTTAAAATCCAAAATCCTGTCCCAAAACACCAAAAATAACAATCTACAAAACGATAATACGACTAGCCGTCATGTATGATCAGAAACATGGAGTACGACAAAGAAAGATGAACAACAATTGCAGATCTTTGAGAACAAGATCCTAAGAAGAATCTTTGGGCCGATAAAGTATACCAACAGTGTGGATCACATTGGAAAAGCCACAGGGAGCTGTGGTCTAGAAAGAACACTGAACTGAACAGCTTATTTAAATCCCAACGTCATAAATGCCTTGAAACTGAACAGACTACCTTTGCTGGGGCATGTAGAAAGAATGGAAGAGAACAGACAAACGAAAATGATGTATGCACAAGAGATGAGGAAAACAAGACCAAGACAGAGTTGGAAAGAAAACATAGAAGGGGATATAAAAGAAATAGGTGTCACCAACTGGAGAGAGAAGATTAAGAATAGAGGGGAATGGAGGCGAATTTTATCTGTAGCAATGAGCCTTAATGGTTCGGAAAATTGAAGAAGAAGAAGAATAAAAAAGAAGAAGAAGAATAATAAAAAGAAGAAGAAGAAGAAGATAGAACGACAGTGTGTGACGTGCAAGATAGCGGGTTTTTTTTAACACTCTTGCCGGCATGCACAAATCAGCGGAATTCCGCTTGATCTGTCACATATCCTGTATCGGGAGTTGGATATAAGGCTAACAATTTTATCGTGTGACCCATCTAGAGGCAACTTTCTCTCTCTCTCTGAACCTTAAGTGCCCAGGGCACATGGGGCTTCCGCAAAGGTTTTCCACAAATGCCTGTCCTTTGCCTTTTTTTCTGCTCTTGCCCAGGTGAGCCATCTATTACTCAACATCCTTTCTGTTGTTCTTCTCCATGTCTCTTTTGGTCTACCCTTACTTCTGTTCCTCTGTGGCGTCCATCTTAGTGCTATTTTTGGTAGTGAGTTGTCAGTCATTCGTAGCACATGTCCCAACCATCGCCAGCGTCTTTCCTCAATAATTGCTGTCAGTGGCTTCATCTGCATTTCTGCCAACAAGATGTTATTTCTTATAGTGTTTGGACAAAATATTTTATTAATTCTTCGTAAACATTTAGTCTGGAAAGAATTCAGTTTGTTTTCTATGGTTTTGGTGATTTTCCAGCATTCACTTCCATAGAGCAGTACACTTAGAACATTACTCTTAAATATCCTGATTTTCGTCTTCATGCTTAGTTTGTTTGATTTCCATATAGTCTGCAGCACTGCAAAAGCCTGGTTTGCTCTAGTAAGTCTACTGTTGATGTCCTCTGCGCTGTTTCCATTTTCTACTACTCTATTGCCAAGGTATACAAATCCACAGACCTCCTTCACTAACTTGCTATCTACTCTGAGTACACTTCTGTTATTCACATTTTGCTTCATTAACTTTGTCTTTCCTATGTTGATCTTTAGTCCTATGTTGTTTGCATTCTGATTTAGCATGTTTATTTTTTCTTGCATTTCTTTGTGGCTGCTTGATAGTAGACAAATGTCGTATGCAAAGTCCAGGTCCTCCAGCACTGTGTCAAGGGTCCATTGTAATCCTCTGCATTTGTCTGAAGTTGTCTCCTTTATTAACCAGTCTACTGCCAAGATAAATAATGTTGGTGATAGTACACATCCCTGCTTCACTCCTGTTTATACCCTAAAGCTGCTGGAGGTATGTTCTCCACAGATCACTTTGCACTGAAAACCCTCATATAGGGCTTTGATTAGATTAATTATCTTATGGGGGAGGCCATGCCATCTTAGGATTTTCCACAATGCATCTCTGTTGATACTGTCAAAGGCTTTTTCAAAATCTATAAACAATGCATATGTTGTGGTATGGCACTCGTTTGCCTGTTCTAATATCTGTCTAAGTACAAATATGTGATCTATGCACGATCTTCCTTTCCTAAATCAGAGGAAACTCTAGAAGGGGAAAAAAAGAACCTGTTATGAAAACTCGCAACGAAATCAACCGAGCATCAGGGATGCCAACTCCGAAGAAATCAGACGAACATCGAAAGCATACATTCGTCGGCCACAAACATGTGACAAAGATTAGATTTTGGAACGTAAGAACAAAGGTAGCACTAACAAAAGCAAATAATAGAAATAGAGAGATATCACATAGACGTACTGGGCATCATTGAAATGCAATGGCCAGAAGCAGGGAAGAGAATGGCGGAAAACCGTAAGTTAATAATATATTCAGGCAGAGACGACGGGAAACTCCAAGAGGGGGTAGGTATAATTATGTCAAATGTAGCAACAAATAACCTTATAGAATGGCGACCAGTGAACAGTCTTATTATAAGAGCACGGTACAACCTAAGACACATAAGAATGACAATAACACAATGTTATGCACCCACGAACGATGCAGATGATGAGGTAAAAGACAATTTCTAACACCAATTACAACAAATCATTAACAAAGTCCCTAAACACGATATCCTAATTGCTATGAGGGACTTCAACACTAAGGTAGGGATGGATAACACCGACGTCGAAAAAGTAATGAGGAAAGAAGGAATTAACACTGTAAATCAGAACAGAAAAAGATTAATTGAAATATGTCTAACAGAGATCATTGGAGGCACAATATTTCCACACAAAGAGATATATAAAACAACATGAATATGAAACTAGAAACCAGATAGATCATTTTTGTATTAGAAAGCAATACAGAACATTTCTGATAGGGGTGCAGATGTCAACAGTGATCACAATCTGTGTAAAGGGAAAATAAAACTAAAACTGAAAAGCCAACACAAGAAATCAATGCCCAGAAAGATAACCAGCCCCATCCTACAAGAAGAAAATACTAACAGGAATTTCAATCAGAAACTTGCCAATAATTCCACAACACTCAGTAAAGGAGAGGAGATAAGTATAGATGAATTATGGAATTCTTAATTTTGACTTTGACTTTTCCGATCCCCGGGTTTACGAGTTTTCATTCGTTTTCCCTTGTGTCAGATAATGAAACATACATGTCATCTTCAGCTGTTCTACATCTTCGTACAGAATGTCGGTGACTGAGGAGTTACGCGTATCAGGTTCTTCCGAAGGTCCTTCAATGCACTGCAGTTCAGCAGATGGTGTTTAACAGTTTCTTCTTGTTTTTTACAGTGCATGCAGTATGGTCTGTGGTCAGCTGTTGATGTGATCTCCAGGGTTAGGCTTTGGCAGGTGTGTATATAGGGATCTTCCAGTTGGATTACTGGCCCAGCTGTCCATCCACTACTGCTTGGAGTTTTTGTGTATAATGTGTTAACTGTTCTCATGTTGGTGATGATGTGGGGCTGTGACATGGTGACTCCACCCTTTGCCAGTCTGTCAGCACGTTTCCTCTGATATCTATGTGCCCTGGTATTCACTGTAGGTGGTCTTGATGTCATAGGAGGCGAGTTGGTTTATTGCACTGAGTATATCAGTTGTAATGTGATCAGCTGATGGTATCCAGTTTTCAAGGGCATGGAGAACGGACTGGGAATCTGAAAAAATAACAAAGTTGTTTTTTGGGTGGGAATCACTGCTTTTGTATTTTTGGTGGTGGCTGCCAGGGCATCCTTGGATGTATTCTACTAATAATTATTGCCTACATCTCTGTATCATAACTGGAGCTGCGAAATCCACAAGGAGCAGAAATGTGCCTTGTTGTCTTGTCTGGAAACAATATGAGTACCCCATATCCTGCATTGTCTGTTTCCTTGAATGCTGACCCATTAGTTTATGCATGGATAAAGTCCTTCGGGTAGGATTCTATGGTCTCCAGTGAATGCAGCTTTAGGGTGTTGAGATCTAATGATTTTTTAAATGATTTGTTCTTGAGTCTGGTGTTAGTTTGAGGAAGTGTGTAATTTGTGTTTGGTGGGATGTCTGGTACTTTTGTAAGTTCTTCTCTGTCCTCAGGGAGTGTCTTGTGTTTAACTGTTCTGCTATGTGAACTGGAATTTTCAGTTTCAGTCTATTATTATGCTTCCATTTATTAACCACTATTCTGTTAGGATAGACTGGAGGCATGCGTTTATATTTTTCTGATGCCTCAGTGGTTGACTTTTCGCGTCTTATATCTAATGGCTCTATCTTTGTATCAGTTTCACAAATGACGTGAACGGCTTGGTTCTGGGTTCTGTCTACTTGTGTACGACAGCTCTTTGATGCTGTGACCTGTGGGAGGGGGGGTGTAATCTATTATAGATCTAACATACCATGTGTACAGTTGTCTGAATATTGCTTTATCAGCGCCCCAGGATGTATTTGCAAGTCGCTTGAGTAGGTTTAGTCTTTTGTATGGTTTTTCTGCTAGTCTATCCATGAACTCTTTAAAATTAAATTTTCTGTCTAGTTTCACATCAAGGTATGTTGGATTTTTTCTTTCATGATTTGAGCACCATCAAAAGTTATTTTCAGTTCAGTCTTTGCTAGTTTGTTGCTACGAGTGAAGACACTGTATATGTAGTTTTACTAACATTGATCTTCAACTTCCAGAAATTGCAACAGGCTAATATGGTGAGGAGGGCTCTATTAAGTCTCTCAGCAGCCAGCTGCAGGTCTGTTCCACTAGTCCTTTTGACAAGGTCATCGACAAACATGGCTTTGTGGGTGTTCAACAGGTCAGGGAGGTCATTTATAAAGATTAGGAACAAGGTGCAGCTAAGAGCAGAACCTTGTGACAGGCCTTCCTCCAGGGTGCATTTATTTCACAGTCTGTTATTATCCTGTGTTTGTGTGGTCCTGTTACTCAGGTAGTTTTTAACCCATTGATACATTTTCCATGTATGCCCATGTTTTGCATCTTTAACAGTAGGCCTTTTCGCCAGACCTTGTCATATGGCTGCTGGAAGTCTACAAATACAGCTACTGATTTTCTCTTGTGTAAAAAACTGTCCATGTAGCTGCCAAAGTATGCAAATTGACAGGAAGTTAGGATCAGAATTGCAAAAGCAGCATCAATCTTCAAGAATCTTGAGAACATATGGAATTCAAAAGTTATAAGCACAAAAACCAAGTTAAGACTATTCAATTCAAATGTAATATCCACCCTCATTTATGCATGCGAAAGCTGGAAAACAACTAAAGAAATAAAAAAGAAATTAGACTCTTTTGAAAACAAATGCCTAAGGAAAATACTCGGCATCAAGTGGAATGAATTCAAGAACAATGCAGAGATAAGACAGATGACTGAACAACAACCAGTCTCACGGGTGATCAGGAACAGGAGATGGACATATGTTGGCCACTTGATGAGAAGAAATGAGCAGAGAATCCCAAAACAAGCTATCAAGTGGAACACAACAGGCCGAAGAAAAAGGGGCAGACCGCGTGAAACTCTGAAGAGAACATTATTAAGAGAGGCCAAGTTAACAGGCATAAAATCCTTTGTTGAGGTTGAAAGACTCGCCGAAGACAGGAAATATTGGCGAACTACTTTGCGAGCCCTATGTGACGTCTAACGGCACGGGAAGGATATAAGATATAAGATAAGAAAAAACTGTCTTTTATACTTTGAGTGAGGAGAAATAGCTGGTCTTCGGTTCTTGATCCTTTGCGGAAGCCTGCTTGAAAGTTATTGAGGGACCCCGAGGATTCCAGCCACCATTACAGCCTATTGTTAAGCATTCATTCTGCTAGTTTTCCAATGTTGAAGTCAGTGAGATCGGTCTAAACGTTTAGGTCATCTTCTGACTTTCATTTTTTCAGGATAGGTCTAACTATGGTTGACTTCCAAGATTTTGGTAGTACTCCACTTTGCCAGGTCTTGTTAATGAAGTTGAGCAATGTGGACTTTCCTACAGGGCTCAGATGAAGGATCATTTCATTGGATATTTTGTCTGGTCCTGGTGCTTTTCTTAGCTGTAGCTTAACCATAGCACTCTGGAGTTCATGGATGGTAAAGTTTTCCTCAGAAAGTGGAATGTTTGCCAAGCTAGATTTCTCTTTACTTCTCAGAACTTTTCCCAACGCCTTCTCAAGTACTTTCCTGTTGGAGGATTTGTTGGTGGCAGCAAAGATTTTGTTAAAGTACAGTGGTACCTCGGATCACGAACGTCTCTAGTCACGAACAAATCGCCCCATTAACACAATTTCCGAACTAATTTTGACTCGACCCGCAAACAATACCTGGGACACGAACGCACAAACATGGCTTTGCTACTATGTTTTCTGCTCGTGAACAGCATCGCTGTACTCAGGTTTGCACGCTGTGAACATTGTTTGTCGTTGTGTTGTTCTTGATACAATATTTGTTTGCTTTTTGCATTAAATTAACCCTCATTATGGCTTCCAAGAAAGTGAAAAGTGTTAGTGACAGTGGTGCAAAGAAGCCTAAGCGTATTACAGTAGAAACGAAGAAGGAAACAATAACTAAACATGAGAATGGTGTTCGTGTTTCTGATCTCGCCAGGCAGTACGACATAGCTAAATCTATGATCTGTAGATGATGCGCTAAAGACGGCTGATGTGGCTAAAGGAGTGACTATGTTAACGAAGCAAAGGTCTCAAATGTTTTAGAAGTAGAAAAATTATTGTTAGTTTGAATTAATGAAAAGCAGCTTGCTGGAGATAATGTTATGGAGACCCTAATATGCGAGAAGGCTTTACTTTTGCATTGTGATTTAGTGGCGAAAACGCCAAATACAAGTGATGGTAGCGTTGACGAATTTATAGCAAGTAGAGGCTGGTTCGAGAAATTTTGTCGACGAACTGGAATTCATAATGTTGTTAGGCATGGAGAGGCAGCTAGTTCGGGGAAAAAAGCAACATATGCCTATGTGGAGTAATTTGCAAACTTTATCAACTCTGAACATACCTGAAGCAAAAACGGAACTAAACATCAATACAGGACCAATAACAATAAATGAAGTAAAGGAGGCGATAAAGAAGCTAAAATCAGACAGGGCACCAGGTGAAGATGAAGTGACTGCTGAGATGTTGAAAGCAGAAGAAACAGAAACACCAAAACAACTTTGCCGGATATTACAACAAATTTGGGATCTAGAAAAAGCCCCAGAGGAGTGGAAAACTGGGCTTACAGTAAAACTACCAAAGAAAGGTGACCTCAGAGATTGCGGGAACTGGAGAGGCATTACCCTACTGTCACTCACCAGTAAAGTATTTTGCAGAATAATCATCAACAGAATTGTACCAACACTTGAGGAAAAACTTCGGAAAGAGCAGGCAGGATTTAGGAAAGGAAGATCATGCATAGACCACATATTTGTACTTAGATAAATATTAGAACAGGCAAATGAGTGGCATATCACAACATATGCATTGTTCATAGATTTTGAGAAAGCCTTTGACAGTGTCAACAGAGATGCACTGTGGAAAATCCTAAGATGGCATGGCCTCCCCCATAAAATAGTTAATGTAATCAAAGCCCTATACGAGGGTTTTCAGTGCAAAGTGATCTGTGGAGAACATACCTCCAGCAGCTTTAGGGTACAAACAGGAGTGAAATAAGGATGTGTACTATCACCAACATTATTTATCTTGGCAGTAGACTGGTTAATGAAGGAGGCAACATCAGACAAATGCAGAGGATTACAATGGACCCTTGACACAGTGCTGGAGGACCTGGACTTTGCGGACGACATTTGTCTATTATCAAGCAGTCACAAAGATATGCAAGATAAAATAAACAAGCTAACTCAGAATGCAAACAACATAGGACTAAAGATCAACATATGAAAGACAAAGTTAATGAAGCAAAATGTGAACAACAGAAATGTAATCAGAGTAGATAACAAGTTAGTGGAGGAGGTCAACGAATTTGTATACCTTGGCAACAGAGTAGTAGAAAATGGAGACAGCACAGAGGACATCAACAGTAGACTTAAACCAGGCTTTTGCAATGCTGCAGACTATATGGAAATAAAAAAAACTAAGCATAAATATGAAAATCAGGATATTTAAGAGTAATGTTCTAAATGTACTGCTCTATGGTAGTGAATGCTGGAAAATCACCAAAACCATAGAAAACAAGTTGAATTCTTTCCAGACTAAATGTTTACGAAGAATTAATAAAATATTTTGGCCAAACACCATACGAAATAACATCTTATTAGCAGAAATGCAGATGAAACCACTGACAACAGTTATTGAGGAAAGACGCTGGCGATGGTTGGGACATGTGCTACGAATGACTGACAACTCACTACCAAAAATAGCACTAAGATGGACACCACAGGGGAACAGAAGTAAGGGTAGACCAAAAGAGACATGGAGAAGAACAACAGAAAGGATGTTGAGCAATAGAGGGCTCACCTGGGCAAGAGCAGAAAAAAAGGCAAAGGACAGGCATTTGTGGAAAACCCTTGCGGAAGCCCCATGTGCCCTGGGCACTTAAGGTTCAGAGAAAGAGAGAGATCAACTCTGAAGGTTACGTACCGCATCAAGTTTTTAATTGCGATGAAACGGGACTTTTATGAGAAAAAAATGCCAAGAAGGGCCTACATAACCCAAGAGAAAAAGTCACTGCCTGGCCACAAATCAGTGAGGGACAGGCTTACACTTTGTTTGCAGGAGGAGCACACAGGAGAGGAGGAGGAAGAGTGGTACATGTTTCAAGTACTGAGATAAAAGAAATTTGTAGTAAGTGGAGTGAAGTGCAGGTTTTCAATGAGAATTAACATCCTAACAAAACTATGACCAGCGGAGCAGTGGACATTTTAATTGACAATGTGATGTCCCATTTTCGAAAAATTATCCAACAAAGAAACAGACAAATGTCTCTGTATCGTTATCTTATGACAACACCAGCCACCGAGCCAGCAATCGAACAACATCCCAGGATACAAACAAGAGAAAAAAAAAACACCAGAAATACCTGCACAGTCGCCCGACGTTATTATAGAATGGCTCTCCATCGAAGGAGTAGTCTTTCTTCTCCTCCTCTACTATCTTACTGTGCCAGCAACCAGCAACTATCAACCACAAAGGTAAAGTTATATTGTATGTTTTATATTATATATTTTTGCCACACATAAATCCATAAGAAAAAAAAACACACACAATATGTTTCTGGAGCGGGCGAACGGATTAATTGGATTTGCATTAATTTCAATGGGAAAAATTGTTTCGGTTAGCGAGCATTTCGGTTCGCGAACGGAGTCAAAGAACTAATTAAGTTCGTGACCCGAGGTACCACTGTACTGGCTTTGTCTGAGTCATTTGAGAGGACTCGATCAGAGATTCGCATTGGTTTAGGGTTAGTTTGTTTTTTTCCTGACATGTTATCTAAGAGTCTCCAAGCCTTCTTTCCTTCAGTTCTGAGGTTGAGATTGCTGCATGTTCTTAACCACTTCTCTTTCTTTGCTTGTTTAGTTTCGAGTCTTACCTTAGCTGTTAGTTTATTGTACTCTATTCTGTTTTCTGGAGTAGGATTTTTTCTCTGCATTCTTCTCGGGTGCTCTTCTTTTTTTTAAACTAGTCTTCCAGAGATTTTGTCCAGTAGGGGCTACATTTCTTTCTGCATCCTCGGGGGATTGTTTTGTAGGCTACTTCGAGTATGGCTTGGATAATGTTGGTGTAGAGTGTGTCAATGTTTGTGTTGTCATTTAATTTTGATAGGTTTTCATCTGTCTGTGTTCTGAATTTTCCCAATATGCTTTTCCTATAATTCCAGCGAAGGGGTTTGTGTGATCTTTGGTTTCGTGTGTGAGAAATTTGTAGAAAAATGGAGCGAAGGTCGCTTCCTATGTCATCAAGCACTCTCAGAGTACAATCGTTGTGGATGTCTGCTGAGACAATGGTGAGATCAGGTCTGTTTATGCATCCAGTGGCTCTGTGGGGGAGTGTTGGTGGGGAGGAGGAGTCTTGCAATAATGTTGCTGGTGTTGCATAGCTCTTCAATGCTGTTTCCCATAGGGGTTCGGTCTGTGTATCATAGTGATGGTAGATGTGCATTAAAATCTCCTGCAATGATAGTTTTCTGCATGTCTGTGCTGTGTATGTTGATTTGACTTTTAGAGTTTGGGGGACAATAAACATGCAGAATGTACCGCAGTACTGTTATCTCTTGGGTATCATTCTCACTGCACTTTCTGTTTTTAACTTCTCCTTGGATGTCATTTCTCAAGAGTGTGGCAATACCCCTACATTTACCACATTCACATTTGTACATGGTGTATCCAGGCACTGAGTGATCTTTCCTATATAGAAGGGTTTTTTTTTTGTATGATTGCAATATGGATTTTGGCTTTTTTCAATTGTCTGATTAATTCTGAGGCCCTTGGCCTAAGTCCAGAAATGTTGATTTAATTAGTGTAACCCCCCCCCCTCCCCGTAGCTGATTTTTCGCTCAGGGTAGCCAGGGGGCGAATCACCTGGCGCAGACCTTTTACGAGGCGACGTCCGAGCTCGAATGGTTTTCTTTTTGTTTATGATATTTTCATACTGGGGTTTTTGTCCAAGTCTTTCTTTCATCCCCAGGAGGCCTTTCCAGTGAAAAGCTGAGATCAAGTCCCAAATGCAACACCGGCCCATCCGACGGCTTTGAGACAATTTCACAGAGACACTCCGACTTTGGAATGAGGAATCCGATGGCGTTTCAACGATATCCATTCCCCGCCACCTATAGTCTGCTGGCTGCTTTTTTTTTGCCTCATTCTGATAGCCATTTTTGTAGAGACCCATAGGCTTGTCACGTCCTGGGCTCGTTGATTTCCATCAGACTTTCCCCATCCCCGCAGATCATCTCTGTGTTCCCATCCATCCACCATCCCGAACAGCCCAGGCCAAGATCTCAGCTCCACCTATTGACTGGTGTGCAAATAGTGTTGGTTGCTACAGGTTTCTGGGCTACATGAATAGGTCAGAGTTTTTTAAGCAGTCAGATCTGATGTTCCCTGTTTCACAAAGAGTATAGTAAGATAAGTGTATTCTTAACACAGCTGTTCCCAGAGGGATGGAATTCTTACAGCACAGCCATAATCACAGCAACAAAAGCAAGCGCTGAACCGAAACAAAAATATAAAAGGATGGATATCAGAAAACACATACATGTGAAGTACATACATGAAAGACGAGCAGCCAAATTAACCATGTTGAATACAGATCTTGGAAAAGTTCAGCTAGAAGGGATAAAAGCATAGACAATATGGGAAAAGAGGCAGAGAAAGCAGCATAAACAAGAGACAGCAAAATAACATACAAAAGAGCCTAACAGGTACTATTACATCTAAAGAATGACCAATCCTTAGCAAAACTGGAACCCTATTAACATCAAGTAAAGATGAAAAGCAAAGATGGGTCGAACACTTCCAAGAAATACTTAATGTATTTCTTGGAAGTGTTGGGCCCATCTTTGCTTTTTCGATTAACGACAACACCCAAAAGAAGTGATAAACCTTGAAACCGACTTACCAACCTTGCAACTAAATGTCAAAGCAGATGAAATTACATTGCATGAAATTGAAACAGCAGTGAATTTAATGGCTAACAATAAACCTGCAGATAAAGATGAGTTATCCCGAAATGTTAAAAGTTATTAATAGTGACAAAATGAGACAACTACAGTGAATGTTTAATAAGATTTGGAAAGAAGAAAAGGTCCCTTCCACATGGAAAAAAAGAATCATTGTTAAAATACCAAAAAAAGGCAACCTTAACGACTGCAACATTTGGAGAGGAATAACCTTAGTATCAGTTGTGTCAAAAGTGTTTTATAAGGCATTCTGAATATAATTAAAGATATAGTGGATACTGCAATGAGAGAAGAACAAGCAGGATTTCGAAAATCGAGAAGCTATCTCGACCAGATCTTTACTCTAAGAATAATACTTGAAGAACATATTGAAAAGCAGAAACCATTAATTGATACTGAACTTCATAGATTTTAAAAAAGCATTTGAGTCATGACCCAGAGGGGCTCATCACCCCTTAGAGTGTCAGGAGTTTAATAGGGCTGAAACACTTGTCTGAGGGGGGGGGGGTTACTTCCTCTGATGATCTGAAGGAGTTCTGTTGTTGTTCCGCTCTCTACAGTAGAGTTTCCTGCATATAGCATACACAGAGATTCAATGTGGAGAATTTTAAGTCTATATGGAATACCATCTAAAATTGCCAGCATCATTAAGGACCTCTACAACGGATATATTTGTGCAGTCAAAACAGAAGAAGGGATGAGCGAATGGTTCCAGATTGAAACACGAATTTTTAGAATTGCAGTAGACTTCATAGTGAAAAAATGCTGCACATGTAACTCAGATATTGCTTGGGTACATGGGACCCAACTAGAAGATCTTGATTTTGCTGATGACATAACTCTTATCAGTAACAATGTGAATTCCATGCAAGAAAAAAAAAGATATCCTGTCTTCACTGGTTAGCAGAATAGGACTTGAAATTAACAAGGACAAAACAAAAATAATGAAAATTCCCATTAATCAAAATGGAAAAATACACGTAAAATAAATCAATCAATTTGGATACATCGGCAGCTACATAGACCAGGATGGTGACACCAGAAAGGAAGTTAGAATTGAATTGCAAAAGCAGCAACGATCTTCAAGAATCTTGAGAACATATGGCATTCAAAAGCTATAAGTACAAAAACCAAGTTAAGGCTATTCAATTCAAATATAATATCTACCCTCATTTATGGATGCGAAAACTGGAAAACAACTAAAGAAATAGACAAGAAATTATACTCTTTTGAAAACAAATGCCTATGGAAAATACTCGGCATCAAGTGAAACGAATTCAAGAACAATACAGAGATAAGACAGACGAGCTAACAGCAACCTGTCTCATGGGTGATCAGGAAAAGAAGATGGACATATGTTGGTCACGTGATGAGAGCAAACGGTCAGAGAATCCCAAAACAAGTTATCAAGTGGAACACAATAGGCTGAAGAAAAAGAGGCAGACCACGTGAAACTTTAAAGAGAACATTGTTAAGAGAGGCCAAATTAATAGGCATAAGATCCCTTGATGAGGTTGAAAAGCTCGCCTAAAAAAAGGAAAAAAATTGGTGAACTTCCTTGTGAGCTTTATGCGACGTTTAACGGCACGGGAAGTATATAAGACAAGATAGAATAAGGCAATGAGAGTGGTCTTGAGTTGCACCAGGGATACTCCGTTGGCAGCCATGTGGTTTCTGCTTGATTTGCTCATTGTGAGGTCTAAACACAACAATGCTCTGGTAAAGGCATACATCAGGGTTGCTGGCATAAGGAGTTGGGGTTGATAAAGTGAAAACGCATCAAACGGGGCAGTTCTTGGATGGCTGAGGCGAAGGATAAAATAAAGTCAATTTGCATTCTAGATAAAGTACCTAAAGGTGATAACTGGTTGCGGGTACAGAACAAACCTCAGGCTACAAAGGTTATTATACAGAAGTGCAGTGAATGTCGAGACTGGGCGCATGAAGCAGTTGAACTGTGGGTTCAAGATCTCATCCAGCAACACCGTAGGTCTTCCGGCACGGTAATATATACAGATGGCTCAGTTACTCGGAACAGCAGAAGTGATTGGGGTTTTATTGCCTACCGAAATGAATGGTCGTGGCACAGGATTAGGGATCCTTTGAAGTCGCCACATCTAGTATGCGAATGGAAATTGAGGCTGTATCGGCGGTGTGGACGATACACGCTTGGATCGAGGGGTGTACGACTTGACAGAAGCGTCATCGTCCACGTGATTTGGTAGTTGGTTTCGAGATGGGTGGGGATATATTAAAACATTGGCTTGTGTCAGACTGGATAGAGGCAATGGCCGGGCGATATCCTGTTTAGTTGTGCGTATAGATGTGCTGTAAAGTTCTGTGTATTATGGTGATCGTTAGTTATATTCTTCCCGTGCCCACCTCATGAGGTGTAGATTATGTAGTTGTGCAGTAAGCTGTTATGTAGGGTTCATGTCATTCCGTGTAAGAATATAATTTATGTCTGATTTCATTTTTATTTTCTCTATTGATTGGATTGGTAACATGTGTGCTTTTATATTATGCTTTTTAATGTTGACTGACCATGCCCTTGCATCAATACAGATGCTGTTGATGTAGGTACTGGCAGCAATGGCTGCGGAGATGAAAGTGCAATGGCAGATATAGTCGTGGTGGATGCCACAGGTAGGGCCCAGTGAGCTGAGGGCCCAGGTACATAGAGTAACAATGTAAATATTGCAGACCTGAGAAGTTTCATTATTATGCTTGACTTAATTTGCATTTCACATTGTTTTGTCTTTATTATTGAATATTAATTTAATGTTGATTATCAATACCAGTTGTTTTTGGTTGTTGGGTTCATTATGAGATTAAAATTATTGTATTATTGAATTCAGATTTCATGATTTGTACTGCATGTCAATGTATTGTTGTGTTGATTGAATGCTTGAAGATTTAGGCAAAATTAGCATACAGTATACCAAGGATGGGAGAACCTGGGTTGTGGTGATCATGATGGGGGAGCTAGATTGGCCTCGAGTACGATGGGCCAAGGGAAATATTGGTCTGTAACCATCTTGAGAAAATATTCCTCCCACTAGTTAAAATATGTAAACTTGCACCAACAAGTTTTACAGCGACAATGGAATGATTAGTTGCTCATGATGTGGTTAATGGTGTCACTGTGACGGATTCACAGAGTATGCTCTGTAAGACTGAGAAGAAATTTCTTCGTAAAGACTGGGTTCAGCTGTTAAGCCAGTCAGCTGTGAAAAGCGTAACGTGGTTTTACTGTCCAGGGCATGCGAGAGTACATGGCAAAGATGTGACAGACAGACTTGCTGGACAGACTAAAATAAACGAGAGACTGTCAATGGACAAGGGGGACATTGCTAGGGCTTTACTGGACAGACTGCGGGAAAATGAAGAGTAGGAATGGACGAACAATATAGCTGTGAGGAGACTGCTGGAGCTAGGACAAATTGAAGGTGCTGGCAGGAAATCCGAACTGTGTGGCAGAAAACGCATTGTAAACAACCAACATTTCACTGGAACTATTAGTAAACATACTCTTGGATGGATGCTACGGCATGCGGCGGAGCATATATAGGGTTGTCCCGAATGCAGTAAAGTCGGGGTCTGAATTTTGAACTTTGCTGGACCTGTGGTTTGCTGTGCTTAGCAATAAATTGCTGCACAAGTTGCGATACATGGGCAGGCGCATTGTCATGGTGGAGTTGCCACTCACCACTCTCATGCGATGTCGGCCTTTCGCGACGAATTTGCGTCCCGCATACGCCGCTAAACTTCACAGTAGTATTCCTTGTTGATTGTCTCCAACTGATGGAGCATATTCACAATGCATTATTCCACTGTAATCTTAAAAAAAAACAGTCAACATTGTCTTGAAATTTCTGCGACTCTTTCGTGCTTCTTTAGGTCTGGGAGAACAGGTCTTCCACTGCGAAGACTGGGCCTTAGTTTCGGAGTCACACCCCCAACACAGTTGTGATTGTTTTTAAAAAACTTTTCGTCGTTTTCGGGCATTCAAGCAGGTTCCGAGCAGTCAAAACATGGGCCTGTTTTTGGTCAGCTGATAGTATTTTTGGCGCAAAATTTAGCAAAGACACATCTCATGCCCAAAATTGTCCGTAAGAATCGACTGAATTAAACTGAAGCTAAGGTGTAAGTCTTCAGACAGCTCACGGATAAGTTATTCGCGATTTTGCAGCACAGATGTGCCGACATATTTTATATTTTCTTCAATTTTGCTGGTTGCGAGCCTCCCAGACCGTTCACCACTCTCAATACCTTCACGGCCATCATTGAAACGTTTATACGACTCATAAACTTGTATACGGCTCATAAATCCTCCCCATAGACTACCTGTAACTTTAAGAACGTGTCATAACAAAACACTACAGTAGACAAAGAAGACAATCAAAGGAGACGTGACATATGCCACATGAGCGGTATATGCCAAGTCAACCTGTGCCTATCCGCTTCTGTGTGTCAGTCAATTCCGGACACTTTTTAAAATCACACCTCGGTTCTAAGGACTGTTATAGCCGGAGGTGGGGTGGGGGATACTCTTTCCACTCCAGTGGCCTGCGTCTTAAATAGCCTTTGATAGTCATGTTCAGCTCCTGGCCTTCTCGAGGCAGAACTGTTCAAATTGACAGGAGAAGGGGCGAAAGCGATTATCTGGCGCCTGAAAACCAGACGCTTTGAGTATATGAGAGTCATATTTGATAACTCATCTACTGCTGCTGGCGAGATTCTTCAGCTGCCGTGCATGGAGTGGGGCTTCTCCCGGCCAGTAAAGAAGGGCGCGAATGGGGTTGCTGCGTGACACCACTGTGGAAAAGGTGAAAGAAAGGATTAAGCGAAGTAAACATAGTCAAATCACGGCACCTCTGGTCTGGAGGACGACCACGTCCATTGTGCACTCATATCGGACGAAATGCCTGAACCGGCGTAACCCAGAGGTTACGACACTGCTGGAAAGATTTTTCGGATGCCGCGCGTGGAGTGAAACTCCTCCATGCCAATGAAGAAAACGCGAAAAAGAAATTAGGGTTGCCGTGCGGTGCTGATGTGAAAAGGTGATGGAAAGGATAAAATGAAGTTTAATCGGTATGTCCAGTAGTCTCGCGGCGAGAGCTACTCATACCACGCCACATCTGCTCTAGAGACTGGCCACGTCCGATATACACCTATATTAGCGAAATATGGCTAAACCGGCTTAATCCAGGGGTGAAACTTGATGGCTACGCATGTCACGGTACGTTTGCTCTAGAGGTCGGTCATATCCTAAACACGGCCATACTGGGATAATATGCCTAAACCAGGTTAACCTAGGAGTGAAACTTATTAGTGGCGAGGATTCGTCCTCCTGGACAAAAGCTCCGTCCTGGTCACAACTAGGAAAGGTAGCGGCCACGACCACAAAATGCTGAAGTCGAAGACACTGGACCAGTGCAGTCTAGATAGGCAACCACCTCTCCCGGCGGGGATGTATGCTTATCCCAATCACGCTGAGGTTTTCTGGTGAGAAAGTTCAACGCTGGACTAGATGAGCAACCACCTTTCACCCAGCGGGGATACACATGTATCCCAAAACACGTCGAGGTTTTCCGGTGAGAAGTCCAACTCCAGGCTGGATGGGCAACCACATCTCACCCAGCGGGGATACACTGGTATCCAAAACACGTCGAGGTTTTCCGGTGAGAAAGTCCGACTCTAGATTAAACTGGTGCAACGAAAACTACGGTGTCAAGCATTCCCGCTTCTGAGACCCACCAAGAATACAGGTTCAAGCCCTGCGATACTCTGATACTCTTTGGTCCTCTCGTGGATCTCGTGTGGTCCTTTCTGGGACACATGTGGACCACGGGACCTATAGAGGACCACAGGAGTAAATTCAGGAGGATCACATGGCGGTCTTCGTGGTAGAAGCGAACGAAGAAGTAGATCACATCTTGTATGTATATATATGACATACGAAGTCACTGCAGTAAAGCTGTGATAATAAAATGTTAAAATCATTTAAAACGAAACTAGGAACAGTTTTATTAATTACAGAGCGGACACGATGTTAATAAAGCTGTTCCTATTTTTGTTTTAAATAGTGTTAACATTTCGTTTCTACACATAGCCGTGAAACAAAGGTAAAGGTGTGAGTTGTGAACCAGCGTCATTGCAAAAAGCCAAACCATAAGGGCTGCACTGCCTAATCAGCAGTTTATCCGAAACTGCCTATTTGTGTCGCCATCAGCACGAACTCTGTAGCTAGCAGCGTCACTTCTCTTCCTTTCTAGAGCGTTAACCCTGGTATCCATATTGTTTTTCTTGAGGCCGAAGTGAACACCGGGAGTTATTTTTTTTTTTTGCGAGCTACGGTTTGACTGCCACCGTGGTTAGTGAAAATCGAAACCAGGTCGCCTGGTCGGAGAGAAAGTGGTTAATCCATTGTGATACCGCTGTCAAACAATATGGCTACACAATAATGCATTCTCATATGACCTACCAGGAGCTTACCAAATGGTGAGATGATTTGACGAAAAAATAAAATGTCGCGCTCGTGAGGGACGTTACAATCTCTTGTACAATACACTTAAGACAGGACCCAGGTTAAATATCTCACAGCTGAAGTACATCAGAGATCAAATATTAAACATGAGGAACATCATATAAAAATGTAGAGAGTTTAATGTGGATATATACAACTGTTTTGTACATTACTCCAAAGCTTTTGACTGTGTACAACAACAGTTATGTTCTATTACGAACAAATATACTCGTAAGTGAGTTTTCCCAGTCAACTGGTACACTTCATCGCCAAACTGTACCAAGATCAGCAATCAATAGCAATCAGCAAATGGCGAAACATCGAATTGGTTTAACAAAAGGGAGGTAAAGGGAGTAAGACAAGGGTGTATCCTTTCTCCACGCCTGTTTAACACCTATGCTGAAAACATCATGAGGAATGTAAAGAGAGGAAGAGGAAACCACTAAATCTGACTCTTTCAACATCAGGCGCCACCGGATTCCAGAAATTAGATACCCAGATGATACTGTCTCAGAAGGATTGAAACAGTTGATTCTCTCAATCAAAAGACACAACGAAGCTCAGAACATCTTTTAAAACACCACCAAAACCAAAGTAATAATAATTGACAAAATGAGAAGCAAACCCAAACCACCAAGAGCTTGAAAATGTAAATAAATTTGAATATCAAGGTTCAATCATCGCTACCAATGGCTATTGTGCAATGTAAATCAAAAGAAGAATTGCAGCCGCATCACAGAAACTAGCACAAATGAAGAGTATGTGGCAAGGCACCAACAAGAAAACAAAATTATGTGTACTGAGAGCTTACATTTCCCAGCGGATACAAACATGGGCACTTAACAAATCAGAGAGCAACAGCATTTGAAGTGAAGTGTTACAGAATGGCACTTAGAATATCATGTATAGAACGAAAATCAAATAAAGAGATACTGATAGAATTAGGTGTCGCAAAAAAACTGGCTCGTTAACACCATAAAAATTAGAAAGCTGAGACACTTCGGCCACGTCAAGAGACACAATAGCTTGGAGATGCTGATAGTAGAAGGCATAGTGGCCGGCAAAAAAGAAACAGGACGACCCGCCGCGGATAGACACAAGACATTACGTAAAGTCTGATGTCACTGCCAGACGCCGGTCACCTTGCGCAAGATCGTACTGCATTCCATGCGGATGTGAGAGGGACAGCGTTCTGGAAAGGTCATTCACATGGATGAATATATTGAAAAGGATTGATTGTCTTTGGTTCTACATAAACTTTTCATTGCTCTTGAGCATTTTATATGTGGAACAGACGATTATTGTTAGTTTCAGATATATTTAAATATTATGACAGATGTAATGTTTTTAGCGATTTTATAAGACAGTATTGATGACGCCATATGTAGAGGTCAAAGGGCAAATGAATGTAAATGTACCTTAGGAGTTCTGACATAACTAATATTCAGACATACATATGCAATAGGGACTAATTCAAGCAACTAAGAAATACCATAGAATGGTGTAAACGAACTTGCTAGAATGAAGCTTACTGGCTGCACATGCATCTTATTCGACAAATCGAGATGATGAAATGATACACCTAACAAAATCATAGTCAGTGAGCCGTTGTAGTCAACAGTGAATACACTACTTTTCCCTCATATTTTTCACTCTTCTGTCACTGTGTCTCAAGATTGTTTTATTATGACGATTAATTATTGTATTTTATTTTACTCAAGGGGAAAGGATTGTTTATCATTCATTCATTCATTTGCATGTCCCTTGCGGAACTTTGCCTCCCAAACAGCACTCCTGCAGTCCTCTCGGTTGTGAGCAAGATGGCCTGCTGCTGATGCATCCATTTGCATGTCGTCAACGATATCTTGCAGCCATCTTCGTTTTGGTCTTCCTCTTTTTCTTTTTCCCATTATGTATCCTTCCAATGCGATATTCTCTAAATTATCATGACGTTTAATGTGTCCAAAATATTTAAGTTTTCTCTCTTTAATCCTCTTTACTAGCCAGCCTTCTTCAATATTAAGCTCTTGTAGTATAGATATATTTGCTCTTTTTTGTGTCCACAATATTTTAAGAACTCTTCTGTAACATTTAAAGGCATTTATGTGTTTCTCAGCTGTTTCGTTAAGTGTCTAAGTCTCACAGGCATATGTTGCGATGGGAAAGATGCATGCCCTTAAAAATCTTATTTTTGTGGTTCTGTCTGCTCCTCTCCACAGATTCTTTATTTGTTTTACTTTCTGAAGAGCGATAGATGTCCTCCTTTTAATTTCCCTCATTGTATCTCCATTATTAGTTAGTAGTGATCCAAGATATTCAAAACTCTCCACTTCTTCCAGTTTTTCCTCATTGATACATATTTCAGTTGCCTTGTTTGTTTTGTTAGTTGTCATCAATTTCGTTTTCTTTGCATTAAGATAGAGGTTCTGCTCTTCACTGTTCTTACGGACTGACATAATTAGTTTTTCCATTCCTTTTTGTGTTGTGGATAGTAATACTGTGTCATCAGCATACCTAATCTCTGGGATTTCATAACCTCCAATTGTTATTGCATCGTAATATTCTTTGTCTACATCTTCTCTAACATTCCTCATTATATTTTCAGTATACAAGTTAAATAAGTAGGGTGACAATATGCACCCCTGACGGACCCCTTGTTTTATGTCAAACCAAGTTGTTGTTTCACCATTTATTCTTACTGCTGCTTGCTGATCTAGATACAGCAGTGATGTTAACTGTATCAAATGTGTTGGAAATCCCATTTTTTCCATTATTTCCCAAAGTTTCTGGTGTTGTACACAATCAAATGCCTTTGAGTAGTCTATAAAGGATAAATATAGATTCACATTAAACTCTCTGCATTAATATATTATTAATCTTATATTGAATATATGATCCCTTGATCCTCTTCCTTGCCTGAAACCAGCTTGAACCATATTGACTTCTTCTTCTATTTTCTTTCGAAGTTACCCATTATGATTTTTAACAGAGTTTTACTGGCATGACTAATCAAGGCAACAGTTCTATAGTTTGTGTATAATTTCAGGTTACCCTTTTTTGGCAGTGGTATGAATAGAGTTCTTTTCCATTCTTTTGGCCAAATACCTGAATGCCATATCTTTTTACATAGTGCATGATAGATTGTTGCACACTCCTTTCCTCCTGCTTTAATAAATTCAGCTGTTATCTCATCACATCCTGGTGATTTACCATTTTTCAGATTCTTTATTGCCCATAAAACTTCTTCTATTGTCGGCTCGGGTTCTTTCTCCTCCAATAATAATTCACACTGTTGATTTCTGCTTCCACAGTCGGTTGTCTCATACATTCCTTTGCAGTATTCCTTCCATCTTTCTAGAATTTCCTCTGTCTCTGTCAAAGTATTCCCCATCTCATCACAAATTACATTTAGCTTAGGTGTGATATTTCTCGTCAATGTCTTCATTTTTTTAAACATTTCACTATTTCTTCCACACTTCTGATGTTCTTCTATTCTTTCACAACAATCTTGTATGTATTGTTTTTTGTCTTTTCTTATGTTTCTTCGTACTTCTTTTGTTAAATTTTTATATTTCTCTTTGTTATTGTTTGTCACTTTCCATTGTGTCTTCATTTCTCTACGCTGTTAATGTTTACCAGTTATTGTTTTTAATCATGTCTAAGGATTGTTTTTTAAACAAGCTTTTTTTCCTATCTTTCTGGGATATCAATACCGTTAAGAGTATAGTTCTCTTCGAGTTTTTCTCTTGGACTATGGTTTGTTCATTAGTTGTTAATGTTAGACCTGGTTCCACTTATCTTGAACTACGAAACTGGTCTTCCGATGCAGTGGTGCTACTTTTTCTTGGTAGACCGACAGATCTTAAATTTAAAATTATTTGAAATCTTGCGTGAGTGCAGGGGTTGTGTTATAGACTAACAGGTGATCTCAACTCTTTTTTTTATGTCAAAGTTCGACAAGTACACGCAGTCATTATGTCATATATATCAGCAAAAGACAAAAATAAAAAAAGGGTTCTGTCACTCTCTGGACGACTTGCTGTTGGTTGTTTTATGTTGGCAGTTGAGTTGAGATGAATGAGAGAAGTATCATCCGCTTTCTGTCACAGGAAAGATTCGTCACCAAATCTTTAGTAAAACTTTATTTTTTTTAACGAGTTCATTAATCACAGTTGTGTTGACGAGGCCATTCAGGCATGTGAGAGCGACGTGTCAAATGGTTTTTGTAGATCAGGGTTGTTCGGCCACCCGAGAGCGCCGTGGTCAAACAACCTTTGTTTTGAAATGGAAAATGTTGGTTAGTCAGTCTTGGACCAGCTGCTGGAGAGTAAAGACGCATCCAGCGCGACAGGAGAGCTCTTGATATGCTTGAGTTGTTTTCGTTCGTGGAACAGTGTTTTATTTTTTAGTGAAGTGAGCAATGTATGTAAATAGAAACATATGACCTGTATCTCAAGATAACTGATCACCGTAACAGCAGTGAAACTATCCACCGAATTAATCTTGCATCTACCCCAGACTCCATCAGAAGTGCCAACAGCATTGTTTTAATCCACTCTGTTGTATGCACTCTCATGATCTAGTGCCACAACTACAGTTTCCTATTTTCTCTGGAAATCCATATATATACCATACGCCAGGATCGCTGCGTTATTAGTTGTATCTCTTCCTGGACGATAACTTCCTAATGTATTCGGTAATAGTCCACTGGTCTCTAGAAAGCCTGACAGCCGCACTGGTATAATCCTCTCAATCACTTTGCCATATATATCTTGTAATAATTCGATAAATATTCAGCTTTGCATTGTCTTTGCTTAATTTTGGCATGAGAATGAAGTAAATATGCAACCATTCATTAGATATTACGCTAGTCTTCAAACTCTGTCATCTTCTGTCAACTGCTTTACAGTCTCGTCGTCAGCTACTTTGAGATGTCCGTACCGGACGCCATCAGGACCGGGTGCATTATTTTTGGTAGACTTGTCTGCCTTATCTCCTCCACTTCTTTTGGGCTTTCCAGGATTTTTGTTTGTACAAATTTGATATTCTGTTTCTTGTCATTATACGCTCTTCAAGATTACCCTGATCCGATTGTTTGACGTATCTTTGGAAAAGGGCTCCCCTGTCTGCTGATCAGATCTCATTACATTACATTCCTCATCCCTTATGTTAGTATTCTCTTGTACTCCAGGCTTATTGTTCATCCTCCTCTGCACCTGCCAGAATTTGCGTCAAAAACCTCTCAGTTGTTATTTCTTCTACCACATTATTCCATCTTCGCGCCTTTGACTCCAAAGCTCATGAATGCATTTGTTGTCTTCCGTACTTCTTCTTTTGCTGCATTCAATTTGAGGCGAATGCTGATATAGCTGATTACATATTAACCTATTAACAATGGATGTGCAGAGCGGAACTAAACACAAGGGTACAGAGCAGGGTGGATCAGATAACAGGCTGGTTTGAGGATAACATTTATTTTATTCATTTGCATGTCCCTTGCGGAACTTTGACTCCCAAACAGCTCTCCTGTAGGCCTCTCGGTTGTGAGCAAGATGGCCTGCTGCTGATGCATCCATTTACAGATTATCAACGATGTCTTGCAGCCATCTTCACCTTGGTCTTCCTCTCTTTCTTTTTCCCATTATGTACCCTTCCAAGAGGTATTTTCTAGATTATCATGACGTTTAATGTGTCCAAAATATTTAAGTTCTCTTTGTTTAATTCTCTTTACTAGCCAGCCTTCTTCAATATTAGGTTCTTATAGTATTGATATATTTGTTCTTTTTTTTTGTGTCCATAATATTTGAAGAACTCTTCTGTAGCATTTACTTCAAAGGCAGCTATGTGTTTCTCAGATGTTTTGTTAAGTGTCTAAGTCTCACAGGCATATATTGCGATGGGAAAGTTGATGCCCTTAAAAATCTTATTTTTTGTGGTTCTGTATGTTCCTCTCCACCGATTCTTTGGTTGTTTTACTTTCTGAAGAGCGATAGATGTCCTCCTTTTAATTTCCCTCATTGTATCTCCATTGTTAGTTAGTAGTGATCCAAGATATTAAAAACTCTCCAACCCTTCCAATTTGTCCTAATTGATACATATTTCAGCTACCTTGTTTGTTTTGTCAGTTGTCATCAATTTAGTTTTCTTCGCATTAAGATAGAGGTTTTGCTCTTCGCTATTCTTACGGACTGACATAATATGTTTTCCATTCCTTTTTTGTGTTGTGGACATCAGCATATATGAGGATAACAATGTGGTGATAAACTCCGAAAAAGCTAGCATCATGTGGTGTTCATTAAATAACAGAATTGTAAGATCTGAAGTTCCGATTGTGAAATGTTGAAAACAAGGTATTAAGAGAACACATTTCATGCTGTCCTTTGCACAACGTGTGGACAATTTAATACAAAATGCCAGGAAAGCGTTGGGAGCGATTAGGTTAATGGCGGCAGCAAACGTTCCACAGTGCACTCTGTTCTTTTTTATGAAGGCGCTGGTAATGTCACCATTGAAATATGGTCTAGGCCTACTCACCCTGTCGAATGCATAGCTGAACAGATTAGAGCGTTAACAGAACGAGGCAAAGAGGGTGGTCTTGGGTTGCATCAGGAATACTCCATGCGCTTTCTGCTTGTTATGCTGAGTGTGAGGTCTAAACACAAATATACTCAGGAAAAGGGTCGCTGGCATGAAGGGCTATCCTCTCCATAAGGAGCTGGGGTTGATGGGAAGACGCATCAAACGAAGCAGATCCTGGATGGCTGTGGCTGTGTCAGTTTGCAATCTTGACGAGATGGTTAAAGGCGATGATTGGTTACGGATACAAGACTGACCTCTGCTAACAAAGGTTAGTGTACTAGAACGGGGCAGTTCAACTTGGGTTCAAGATCTCATCCAGCATACTGTGGGTCTTCCGACAGGATGATATATACAGATAGCTCAGTGACTCGGAAAAGCAGAAGTGGTTGCGGTTTTGTTATTTACAGCAATGGAAGAGTAGTGACACGGGGTTCGGAAGCCTTTGAAGTCACCATATTGAGCATGCACATGGAAACAGGGTGTGTCGGCGGTAATGGAATGGCTAGTTGTCCATGATGTAGTTCATGACGTTACTGTGACTGATTCACAGAGTATGCTTCGTAAGAATGAGAAAAAATTGCTTTGAAAAGAATGAGTTAACCTGTCATTCAACTGTGATGAGACTAACGTGGCTCTAATGTCCAGGGCATGCGGGAGTACATGCCAGTGAAGTGGCAGACAGACTTGCTGAACAAGCTAAAATAAATTGCAGTCTAAGAATGGTCAAGGATGACTTTGCTAAAGCAGTATTGGAAAAACTGCGTGAAAATGAAGAACGGGACTGGAAGAGTAATGTAATTGTGAAGAGATTTGCTTGAGCTGGGACAAATTAAGCGTGTTGGCAGAAAATCTGACCTGTGTGGCAGAAAATGCATCATAATCAACCAACATGTGATGGGAACTATTAGCAAACATACTCTTGGTTGGATGCTTCAGCCAGGACATGAAGCGAAACAAACAATTCCGGAAAAAGTTTTGAGTTATTAGTTTGCGACGGATATTCATATTCATTGGGGAACGCGGCCAGGTGATGTAGGGAGCATGTTGTTTTTTCTACGTGGATAGTGTCCGTCCTGTGTTTTCAGTAATTCTGCATTTGTGGCAAGAATGCAATCATTACAGCAATGATCTCCACCTGTGCCTTCTCATTTATGTAAGTTTTTGTTATACGTTGTCACAGGTGTAAGTTGTTAAAAGTGTGTATGAAGAATGGTAGACTAAAGTTAAATATTTATGTTACAGGCCTGAAGCTGGGTTTTTGGCCGATCAAGAAATGTGACTTGTCTATAAACGATGTATCGTATATGTTGCTGGCCAGTCACGTGTGATATGTGTTAGTCCTGGAATACTGGGACATTTTCAGTTTCGCTGATCGCTTGTAGAATATGCCTGTGTAATCTACATTTATTATAGATAATGTTTAAGAATTTGATTAATTACAGCTGTTAAGGCACTTTCTTGGCATGTACTTCCGTACTGCATGGCCAGGATTCCTCAACCCAATGAGCCAACCCAGGATTCTCCCCTGTAAGGAATACTATATGCCAGTCATGCATCAGGTTAAACATATATCACATTTCCACAACATGATATGGACATTTTCAAGTCATATATAAAAATACATAAACGTTTTATTTACTCAACAACATGGATCATTGGTAATCACAGGACATACATTCACACAGAACATGCAACACATCATAAAAAAACATATTGTAGGCATAATGTCAATCAATTAAATATTCATTAGGTGATGTAACTAAAATAACCTTGAATATTGTTCTCAAACCCCTCATCCCAATACACAATCATTACTCTAAAACGAGCACATACACTTTATTTCCATGCGGCTGCCCTGCCCTGTCATTCTACCCCTTTATACATAAATTCACGTAGTGCTATCGCACTATTACTTCTCATTTCAATAAAGTTCAAATAAAATGTGCCAACGCACTAAGTTCCCTTCCAGTTCATGAAGTTCAAATAATGTGTCAATACACTAATACTCCGTCTCAGTTAATTAGTTCAAATGTGTTCATGCATTAATACATATATCCACCGCTTCATGAAGTTCACATGAAGACCAAGCCTGATGGCATCACCTGTGCTATTCAAGAGAACGTTAATCATAGGAATCACTAATATAATTATCTCCACAGCTACATGAATTTCTCATAACAGTATTAAGGCATCACCCATGCTATTCAAGAGAACGTGCATAGTCAGGAATCACAAATATGTGTATGTATGTATGTATGTATGTATATATATATCCACAGTGGCATGGAATTCACATGAATTATCCTCATGAACACAATACACATCCATATATATATATATGTAACACAACAATATCAGGGCGACAGGGACGAGGTATCAGCGAGATAGATCTAGCCCCGCTATGCCTGTACAAATCTCCATCTTATCCTTATTCTTTTTTTCCGCACGGTTTCCTCCTCATATAATGCGTGGGTGTGGACGCAGCCCGTTCGCTTGCTCACGTCATTCTGAGCCACGCGTGCTCGTCCACACACCATCAAATGTTATTTGACATGAATTTTAGATGCATTTGAATTAACATATCTTATATCCTTCCCGTGCCGTTAAACGTCACATAAGGCTCGCAAAGTAGTTTGCCAATTTTTCCTGTCTTCGGCGGGTCTTTCAACCTCATCAAAGGATTTTATGCCTGTTCTTCTTCTTCTTCTTCTTCTTCGTTCGCACTGTCTGTCTATATCTGCAGTCCTGTCTCTTGGATAAATTTCACTGTTTTTTGTAATTCATGTATGGAACCATAGAGCTTATCTTCTTTAGTGGTTTCACTGGGCCAGTAACTATTTCTCAGTGTCTCGTAGTTGATGCAGCTCTGGAGGATATGTTCCACAGTTTGGGGCACCTGGGCACATGTACATAGATTAGTAGTACCAACCTTAAACTTTGTATACATATGATTTCGGAGTCGGCTGTGTCCTGTTCGGAGACGGAAGATGGTGACTTGTTCCTTTCTGCTTAGCATGTGATAGTCATCATGTGGTGGTGTTTGTGGCTTCCTGTAGGTTTTTATCATGCTTTTCTTCTGATTATAAGTGATTGGTATGTCTGGTTGCTCCATTTCAGTGCCCTCTTTGGCCAGGTGGTCAGCTTTCTCATTGCCTGGTATTCCACAGTGGGAGGGAATCCACTGCAAAGTGACTCCATGTTGTAAGCCAATTTTTGACAAGGCATCCTTAAGGTCTGGTAGTTTGTTGCACTGAAGAGCCTCCAGTACTGATCTTGCATCTGTGAGAATTACTACAGGACATGTATCAATTCTGGAGTCTGATAGTTTTTCAACTGCAGCAATAATTGCCCTAACTTCTGCATCAAAGTTGTTGCAGTATTTACCAGTGGGTATGGAAATCTTGTCAATGGTGTTGTTTGGATATTCAATATATGCTCCTGCCCCTCCATTCTTTATGGCATTATGTGCAGATCCATCTGTATACACACGTATCCAGGTGTCACATGGATATCTGTCATCTAGAACACTAAGTGTGGCTGTTGATCTTACAAGACTTCTCTGCATCTCACCATTCTGCACACCTTTCACTTCAGTCTGAATAGTTATTTGTGTATAATCTGCTTCTTTCCATGGTGTATGCTCTGGTACAGATGATAATGGAGCGACTACAGTTGGAAGGTCAGGTATCAGCTTACGCATACGCTTGGCCTGATGAATGAAGCTGCTTCTTTTAAGCCGTCCTAATGCCAAGTTATTGAATCTCTCCTTCAGGGGATGGCTTACAGAGCTAAGGAATTTTTCTCCCATGGTCATGACCTTTGTGTCTCTACGTTCCTTTAGCGGTTGAACACCAACTATTTTCTGCATTTCTACTATTGGTGTGGACCTCATGGCACCTGTGATAATCCGTAGTGACTGATTTTGAACCTTGTCTAGATTATGCAGCGTAGTGTTTGATGCTGTGCACCAAGATGTTGAGCCATATTCTAAATGTGGTAGAATACTTTGCTGATATACATTCTTGAGGATTCTTTCACTAGCTCCCCATGTGGTTCCACTCAATTTTCTTAATATGGCTAGTTTTCTTCTGGCTTTTGCTTCTGCACTGTTGATGTGTTGCTTCCACGTCAGTTTTGAGTCAAGAGTCACTCCTAAGTAAGTGGGTTGGTTGTCCATCCTTAAGGGTATTTCATTTACAAAGATCTTACCTGCTTTCTGTTTAGATGAGAGGGTGAACAGAGTGGTACTTGATTTCTCTGTGTTGATACTTACACACCATTTGTTTGTCCATGATGTCAAGATGTCTGCTGCTCTTTGGAGTCTCTGTGTAGCAACTGTCGCATATTCATCTGTACACCACATGACTAGATCATCTGCATACAGTGCCGCTTTGATTCCATAGGGAAGTTCCTTGACCAGGTCATTAATGAATACAAGGAATAGCGTAGGCGAAAGGACTCCTCCTTGTGGTACACCGTGTCGCAGAAGTACTTTCTGGCTTTTGTGTCCATCCATTACTACTCTAGCTCTTCTATTGTGTAAATAGGACTTTATCCATTTGTACAGTCTTCCCTTCACATTGCAGTTTCTTAGTTTCCACAGCAGACCTTTTTTCCATACTTTATCAAAGGCTTTCTTCAGGTCTATCCACGCTGCTAGTACAAGGTTTTTCTCTTGGAATGCATCCTCAATCTCTTGAGAGAGATAGGTCACTTGATCTTCCGTACTGTAGTACTGCCTAAATCCTGCTTGTTGTGGAACGAGAAGGTTTTCACTTTCTAGGTACCATTTTAGCCTCAGGTCAATGATGCGTTCCATCGTTTTGCATAGGCAGCTAGTGAGACTGATTGGCCTGTAGCTGGAGGCAGTATCACTGTTTTTCCCTGGTTTTAGCAGTGGTACCATGCTTGCTTCCTTCCAGATTTGAGGTAACTTACCTGTGCTCCAGCACATATTGAAAATATCCAACGCTTTCCCATTGCTGCCATTCCCAGGTTCTTGATCATTTCATTGGACACTCCATCTGGTCCTGGTGATTTCCTTGGTTTCAGTTTACTAACTGCTAGGTCTAACTCACTGCGTGTGATTGGTGAATCCATGATCTCCACTTTTCTGACTTGTTCCTCCTCTTTCTGTGGCTCGATGCGCACTGTACGCTCCTTCTCTGGATGGATATCAATGTTGCAGTCCTGTGCAAACATGCAAGCAAAGTGATCTGCTACCTGCTTACCTGTAAGAGTTTTCCCATCCTCTATTAGTGTAACCTTTGTACTTCTTCCAGTACTCTCATCATTTAACTGTTTGATTAGTTTCCACAGTTTCCTTCCATCCTTTTCAAAGTTTAGGGACTCTGCTTTCTCTCTCCAACTTTCCCATCTGGCTTGCAGCTTTGCTCTCTGAAATTTGGCCTTAGCATGTTGGTAATTATTGTGGTGTTCTTGGCATGGTCTATTTTCTGCTTGCTTTCGAGCTGTTTCCACGTCATTATGGAGTTTTCCCAGCTCACTAGACCAGTATGGTTTATAGTCCCTACGAGCTCCTCTAGGAATCGTTTCACGAGCGGCCTGAAGGATACAAGCATTGAATTCCTTCACTATGCTGTTAATATCCTTACCTTCTATGGACAGCTGTCCCACCAGGATACCTGTACGATGTCTGTACATTGTCCAGTTTGCTTTTTTATAGTTCCATCTGGGGAGAGGGTTACTGGTGTTAAGGAGTTCATTTTCTATTGTCAGGAAGACTGGTCGATGGTCGCTACCTCCAAGTTGTTTTCCAACTTCACGTGTAATGTTCCACTTCAGATCTGGAGAGTGGAATGCCAGATCTGGTGTTGATTTTGTATGCCACGCCCTTGAGTAAAATGTTGGGGCATCCATTGGCTGGTTGATCAGGAGAAGTCCATTATCATCCTGCCAGCTCTCAACTTCCTCTCCTCTCTTGTCTATGTGGTCATAGCCCCAGCTCTGGGAATGACTGTTAAAATCACCACAGACCATCAGTCTCTCTTTGTGTGGGATTGTTCCTATAGCAAGTGGGCGGTCATTAGGACAGTAATAGTTAAGGAGGTGGAAATCTGTATTACTACTTTTTAGATGGATCATCTGGTATTCGGCTCCTTCCATGTACACTCCCACCTGACATGCGCTGATGTTATTCTTAACAAGTGTGAGTACTCCTCCTTTTCTTCTGTCCTGTCGGTCTGATCTAAAACACTGGTAGCCTCTGATTTTAAAGGCGGCATCTTTGGTTAGGTGTGTCTCCTGTATGCAGCATATACTTACCTGCTCTGCAAAAAGTATGTTCTCTAGTTCAACCTTTTTGCTATAGCCATCTCTAACACTGCTGACACCCTCAGCATTCCACTGCATTATTTTAAGTTCTTGCTTTTTGGCTGTTTTCTTCTGTTGTATTTTTTGGCCAGTAGCTCTACTCTCATGTCTCCTGACTCCACAAGACGAACTGAGAGGACCTCCAGTAGCATTGGGTGGACCCTTTCGAGGCAGGGGGCCCGGCACTGCACCTGCCTGGTTAGTCTTCACAGGGCGAGCACTATGTTTGAAAACTGCAGATAGAGACATTTCATTAGCGATAATGCGTGTTACCCTGATTTTTGCGATGCGCCTTTTGGCTGGGTAACTCCGACTTCAGCACCTTTCCTTGCTAGGGCAGACTGTGGTCTTGCTCGGACTGCCATGAAGACAGTGTGGCTGGCCTGGCCAAAACTTTGTTTTCCAGCCTCTGGTGGCTGTACTTAAGCCCCTTCTCCATGTCAGATGGTTTTGAGACAGTTCCACAAAGACACTCTGACTTTGAGATGAGGAACCTGATGAGTGCTTCAACGATATCCATTCCCCGCCACCCATAGTCTACTGGCTCTGTTTTGTTTACATCATTCTGATAGCCATTGTTGTAAAGACCCATAGGCTTGTCACGTCCTGGATTCATTGGTTTCACACCAGACTTTCCTCATCCCCACCAGAGATCTCCATGTCCCCATCTGTCCACCAACCTGACATTACATTTTGCAAAAATAACAATTACAATTAGTGTTGATTGCTACAAGTTTCTGGGCTACAGAGGTAGGTCAGAGTTTTTAAGCAAACAGATCTATGTTCCCTGTCTCACAAACACTATGTTAAGATAAATGTGCGCTTAACACAGTTGTTCCCAGGGGAATTATGCCTGTTAATTTGGCCTCTCTTAACAATGTCCTCTTTAGAGTTTCAAGCGGTCTGCCTCTTTTTCTTTGGCCTGTTGTGTTCCACTTGATAGCTTGTTTTGGGATTCTCTGATCATTTCTTC
This sequence comes from Achatina immaculata, assembly GCA_009760885.1. Taxonomy (NCBI): domain Eukaryota; kingdom Metazoa; phylum Mollusca; class Gastropoda; order Stylommatophora; family Achatinidae; genus Lissachatina; species Lissachatina immaculata. The sequence goes on along the minus strand of CM019720.1, from coordinate 66,235,590 downwards.
TCATCAAGTGACCAACATATGTCCATCTCCTTTTCCTGATCACCCATGAGACTGGTTGTTGTTCAGTCATCTGTCTTATCTCTGCATTGTTCTTGAATTCGTTCCACTTGATGCCGAGTATTTTCCTTATGCATTTGTTGTCAAAAGAGTATAATTTCTTTTCTATTTCTTTAGTTGTTTTCCAGCTTTCGCATCCATAAATGAGGTGGATATTATATTTGAATTGAATAGTCTTAACTTGGTTTTTGTGCTTATAACTTTTGAATTCCACATGTTCTCAAGATTCTTGAAGATTGATGCTGCTTTTGCAATTCTGATCCTAACTTCCTTTTTAGTGTCACCATCCTGGTCTGTGTAGCTGCCAGGGTATGCAAATTGATTGATTTCTTCAATATCTGTCCCTTCTATGTGTATTTTTCCATTTTGATTAATGGGAATTTTCATTATTTTTGTTTTGTCCTTGTTAATTTCAAGTCCTATTTTGCTAGCCATTGAAGACAGGCTATCTGTTTTTTCTTGCATGGAATTCACATTGTTACTGATGAGAGTTATGTCATCAGCAAAATCAAGATCTTCTATTTGGGTCCCATGTACCCAGTCAATACCTGTGTTACCTGTGCAGCATTTTTTCATTATGAAGTCTATATATTTCCATGTTATTCACTATTTATGTTCGATATCATGTGTTCATTTCAAAGTCTGTATTTGTTTTTATGATCATCATTATGATTCGTGATCATCATTATGTTTCATTAACATCAGCTGCCATCACAATAAGTTGTGCCCTTGATGTTTGTGTTCGTTAGTGGAACTGAAAATGATATAAGAATAATTAGTGTATAAGTATATAAAAGTAAGTATATAACTATAAACGAAGGCACCGCAGTAATTCTGTGATTACAGAATGTATTAACTAGGAGAAAAGTATGAACAGCTTTATTAATTAACGAGCACACAGTTGTGACGTTTCGGTTTGCACTTAATCATACAAAAACCACAGGAAGCGAAGAATCAGAGAGAGAAGATAAAATATAATTTCACATGAATGCTATGTAAAAATTAGGAATGGAAGAAAATAGAATAAAAGGAGCACTTAGCTGTGACTTTCTTCTCGGAGATGACCGTGAATTCTGTTTTCTTCTCATTCAGGCCGAGTTACTTTTTTTTACTTTCTCACTTCGTCCCGAAACCGCATCAGCTGTATCTCGCGACCACAAGTCCTCACTCCTAACCCCCCCCCCCCCCCCCGTAGCTCGGACAGAGTGGAATTTGTACTCACGCACCACCCATAGTTAGGCAGTTAAGGAGATCTTGTTTCGCCATCTCTGTTTCCAGATTGAGCTACATATATGTGAACCTTTTGGGGAACCACGACTTTTTAATGGTGCTAAATGTTGCGGTCGCCATAGATGCAATACTTGCCCGATTGTTGTTGAGCCTAGCCAGGTTTCCTTCCTGAAGTCCACGCTGTCTGTTCAAGAGGGTTTCACCTGCACTTCACGCAATGTCATTTATGCCATTATGTCCAAGCGTTGTGATATGAAGTATATAGGGGAAATGGGTTTACGTTTAGGAGATCGTTTTCGCCAATACATATCTCAGAGGGCACTGATGCCAGCTACAAACCACTTCTGCCAAAGTAACCACCAAGAAAATCGGGACATTTCTGTTACTGCAATCCGCTCCTGTTCTTCCGATGAATGTTCCCATAAGGCACTAGAACAGTGTTTTTCAACCATTTTTCTCAAAATGCTTCTCAACAGCCGTGGCCCCCTTCTGATCTTACTTTTCTTTTTCTATGCCCCCTCACCCCCTCCACATCATCCCCGTCCTATAATTGGCGAAAAACGTAGCCATGTGCAATACACTTGCCTTGTAAACTGAGTATATGTTTCTATTTGTACTGCGTTCATTAATACAGGTTATATCACACAGTTACATACAAAATTTTATTGTTAGTGAAATTTATTATTTGGTCAGCATGACACCTGACTTTAGTGAGGTTCCAGTAAGGTAAGTTATAAGGCATATCACCTCTGGCATGTGCGCATTCATTCGACTGAAACCTGATTCTGATTCCACCATACATGATGTCTGAAATGGCGTGACAAACAATATTATCTTCTCCCAAAGCTGTTGAAACCTCTTGGAAACTACATTGTTTACCTAAAAATAATGTTTCTCATGTTTAAAAATTGCTTGGGCTTCCATATCGTTCTGTAAATCGATGAGCACTTCTTGTGTCCTGTGAATCTGGATTATCTATTCTTGAGTTTTGTTATTGCTTGTCTCTCTTCTTCTGCCTCTTTCAGGACTTCTTCTTTTGATTTATTCGCTGTCCATGGTATTTTTAGCATTCTTCTAAGGAATCACATTTCCGTGGCCTCTATGTGGCGCTGTACTTCCCTGGTGACTCTCCATGTTTCACATCCATAAAAAAGGACTGGTTCAATATAATACTGGAGCGCTCTTTTCCACACTTTCAGTGCTAGTGATTTTAGGTTGTGTTATTTTGCTCTTTATCTCCATTTCACATCTTCTCTTTGAAGTTATTAATGTCCCTAGGTATTTGAACTTTTCTACCTGCTTCAGTGTTGTGTTGTTGACTGTTATTTTGTCAACATCAGCAGCATTCACAGCAAATGAATCCAATATCTACGCCGGATTACGGAAACGAGGTTTCCTGCCATAATTTAGCTCCTTCAAATGGTATACATACCGGAGTATGTCGTCACTTTTTAATTCAGAAATTACTGAAAGAAGAAAACTGGGCGAAATCGCGATGTCAAACATTGTTTGTGTACAGTTTCAGTTTTCCAAGAAATGCCATAATAATTTCTTTGCACGATAAGAGGCAGCGGTTACAACTGCTTATTTAACATGTTAAGTTTTTCCAACATATCATTAAAATATGTCGCGATTTGCGGATGTGATCTCTTTTTCAATTTGGTAGCCACTGAAGAATGTCCATCTGCATCACAGAAAGCAATAAAACCATCGTTTTTGACATGGAAGCATGAGGCAGTACCATCAGTAGCACAAGCCATACTGTTTTCTAAAGAGACATCATTTTCAGTGAAATAACTCTTTAATTCTTAAAAAAAAATGTTTCTGTGTTAAGCTTTCGAGGGAAAGGCGTTTCTTCTCTAAATTTATCTTCATCCAAATATCTAAAATATAAGCCATCAATATTACTGTTTTATCGGGTAAACACGATTCATCAAATTGAGGAAGAAACTTCTTAACTTGTAACTGGAAAACAAACTGCTTTTCAACATCGTCTGCCATTTCATCTATACGCCTCGACACTGATGGGTTTCTGAAAGGAATGGACTCAATAATTTAACGAGCATTTTGCTTCATGATAGTTGAAATCACAACAAACACTGCTGGTAGCACCAAAAATTCACTTATTATGTGTGTTTGGCTTCTTTTGTTAAACTTAGCTGAACAAATATTTGTTTCACTGTAGATCGTGTTTCAAAATGATCTCGTAACACTTTGAAGTATTCCTATGGTTTGTCTTTCTTGTTTGCATGTGACCTTTTCCATAGAGAATAATGCACCATCTGTAGATGGCATCTACTATATTCCATGCAAATACGTAGTCACAGCTCTGAAAACATAACTTACCACAACTTTACGTTAATATATGGCGCTCTATATTTGCTCTACAACTTTTCTTCGGCGACCTTTACTCGTTGCTCTCCCCAGCGTCGCTTCCTCTGGTCTCCTTTGGTCGTCCTCGTCCGTCTTGAGTTTTCTAACTGATCTCTTTTCTTTATATCTTATCTTCTTATATCCTTCCCGTGCCGTTAAACGTCACATAGCGCTAGCAAAGTAGTTCGCCAAATTTTCCTGTCTTCGGCGAGTCGATTTTATGCCTGTTAATTTGGCCTCTCTTAACAATGTCCTCTTCAGAGTTTCCTTATATACTGTTAAAAAAAAAACAAAAACAAAATAAACAAAAAACGCAATACTATTGTAGTTGTAATGGACACCAAATTTCAAGGTTTTATCAAAATTTTATTTTAAGCAATTAATGTTTCAATTTCGGCAAGAAGAAACTTTAAGACTTTGACAATGAATTGACGTTCATTAAATTTGATTTGGACTTTTATTCTTTGCGAGTGAGACCTCCGTTTCAGTTAGGTGTATGGCCGTTTCTGGCCTGTATCAGAGAAAGATATCTCCTTGATATGAATCCGATTAGCCGTTGATCTGTTGTGGGATGGCTCCCCACTCTTCCCGCAGTGCAAGAGACAACTGTCGGAGATTGGTTGGCGCCACGTCTCGCTGGCGGACTTGTCTGTAGAGTTCATCCCATAAGTGTTCTGTTGGGTTCATGTCTGATGATATGGATGGCCACGGAATAGTCTGGACATTGTTGTCAGCGAGGAACTGGGTGGCAAAATGTGCCACATAAGGTCGAACATTATCCTGCTGAAAAATCGACCCTGGTGCAGCCAGAAGTGGAAGGAAGTGAGGTTGAAGAATTTCATCGACGTATCGTTGGGCATTCAAGTCTCCTTCAATTTGCACCAGGTCACTTCTTTCCATGAAGTTGATCGTCCCTGACACCAGTACACCTCCACCACCATGTGGAGGAACCTCATACATGCAGTTCTGGGCATAGCGCTCATGGACTCTGCGGTAAACTCTTCTCCGTCTATCGTGTCGCTGGAGCAGAAAGAATGATTCATCACTAAACCAAACCCTTCCCACTCATTCGCAACGGTCCATTGATGATGCTGGTTCGCCCCCTGCAGTCGGTTCAGGAGATGCCGGTTCGTAAGAACAGGGCCTCTGCAGGGTCTTCAAGCCCAAAGACCAGCGTCGTGCAGCCGTTTTCTAACCGCTTGATCTGAAATTCGACGAGCTGCTGTCATCGACTGGACTGTTGATGACGCAGATGCAAATCGATTCATGAAGTGACGCAGCCGTATGAAGCGGTCTTCGCCAGGAGTAGTGATGTGGGTCTTCCACGTGCCGCCGGTCTGCAACTAAGCCAGTTTCTTGAGACTGTCTCCAAAGGCGACTAATGGTGCTTCTAACCACATTAAATTGTCTGGCCACTACACTTTGTGACTGTCCAGTCTGTAAACGTCCAATTATGATGAGTCGTTGTTCTATAGTGAGATGAGCCATACTTACGCATTGAATTTTCAAATGAATTGATTCGAAGAGCGTCAAATAGGCATTCAGTAACATGGTCAGTGCGTTTTTTTGTTCAGTACGTTTCACGAGATTCTCGTGAACCTGTCATAAGTTGTTAAAAATGCTGTTTTGACTATGAATCATCTGCTGACTACAGTTCAGGTTCGCACATGAAGTTGATGTCCAAGTGAACGTTTCAGGCAATTTTCCCTTGTCTGATCAGCAAACCGAAGTTTAAATCGCAACATCGTGTATGCTGCGTTTCTTTTTTTTAACAATATCTATCACGTCCATCTTCTCGCTCTCCCGTCTGCGCTCTGGTTAAGTAGGTGTGCTTACACAAATGAGTCTAGCCACTGTCGACTGCGCCGTCGTAGGTGACATGGTTTAATTATTCTTACCTGTAATTGTATTTATTTTGTCGTCTGGTAGCAGACATTAGTTTCCTTCATATTTAAATAGCTCCTTATTTTGTGTATTCTTTTCGGCGTCTCCCCGACCTTGCCTGTTGTACTAATACTGTGGTGACTCCTTATTAACTGGGTGTCTGAGTGGCGAAGTGGTTAGTGCGCTGGTCTCTCATGGCGAAGGTCGGGGGTTCGAATCCGGCCGGAGGCACCTCAGTCACCCAGCTGTAGAAATGGTACCCGACTTCTTCTGGAGTTTGGGAAGGAAAGGCGGCCAGGCGTGATACTGACCATATCACCCACTAGTGACAGGTCAAGGAAAATATGGGCACTAACACCATGCCTCTAAGGCATGACAGGATTACCTTTGCCTTTTTTACCTTTACCTTATTAACTGGTTCACGACGACGTTTTTTCGAACACGGATAGGGGAGGATAACGGGTATGTTATCTGGCGTCAATAAGACAGTGTTTATAGTATATTACACTTAGATTTTCTGTCCCGTAGTAAATATTGAAGACATGTGCTCCGAATGACTGACAACTTACTACCAAAAATAACACTAAAATGGACACCACAGGGGAACAGAAGTAAGGGTAGACCAAAGGAGACATGGAGAAGAACAACAGAGAAGATGTTGAGCAATAGAGGGCTCACTTGGGCAAGAGCAGAAAAAAAAGGCAAAGGACAGGCATTTGTGGAAAACCCTTGCGGAAGCCCCATGTGCCCTGGGCACTTAAGGTTCACAGAGAGAGAGAGAGAGAGAGAGAGAGAGAGAGAGAGAGAGAGAGAGAGAGAGAGAGAGTGAGAGAGAGAGTAAATATTATTTTAATTGTGTGAAAACAGAAAGAAAATAAATTCTGAATGTGAGCTGGTGAGTAAAATCTGTATCAGATAGTAATAGTTATTCTGAATTTAAACTGATGCAATGATTCTTGAACATGTCATCTCATGTCTGTTTTAAATGCTTATATTTGTGTGTTTCACAACTGTGATAATTGTCAGATCGATCGGTTGAAGATTATGGTACTGTGGTATTTTCATTCAATGTTTCTGTAAATGAAAGGTTGACTTATGGTTTTTTCCTCAGGACAACCGTGTTCATACTGGACCAAAGATTGAGATGAAGGTGGTAATCCTTGGACTTGATGGGGCAGGAAAAACTAGTATTCTCTTCAAATTATCAAACTAAAACAGAATGAGTTTACTCCAACAATATCAACTATTAGTAGAACTTATTAGAATTATTGGTATTGTTTTTTTATTGGTCACAAAAATAAATTCTTTTGCTACAAGTATAAAATGAAGGTATTGATAGAAATGGCATGAGAAATAAACATGACTGTTGCTACTTAGCAAGACAGACAGACAGACAGACAGACCAAATCACCGGTCAACAAATGCTCGTACAGACATACTGACCTATCTTACACCCTTGTTGTGCCGTTAAACGTCACATGGTAGTTCGCCAAGATGTCCTGTCTTCGGCGAGTTTTTCAATCTCATCAAGGGATGTTATGCTCACACTGAATTGGCTTCTCTTAACATTGTCGACCTCTTTTTCTTCGGCTTGTTGTGTTCCATTTTATAGCTTGTTTGGGGATTCTCTGATTGTTTCTTCTCATCACATGACCGATATATGTCCATCTTCTTTTGCTGATCAACCATGAGATAGGTTGTTTGCTCATCTATCTATCTATCTATGTTGTTCTTGAATTCATTACACTTTATACCGAGTATTTTCCTTAGGCATTTGTTTTCAAAAGAGTCTAACGTCTTGTCTGTTTCTTTAGTTGTTTTCCAGCTTTCATTTGCATAAATGAAAGTGGATATTACATTTGAATTGAATAATCTTAACTTGGTTTTTCTGCTTATAACTTTTGAATGCCATATGTTCTCAGGATTCTTGAAGGTCAGTGCTGCTTTGGCAATTCGAATTCTAACTTATTTTCTGGTGTCACCATTGTGGTCTACATAGCTGTCGATATATGCAAAATGGTTTACTTCTTCAACAGTGTTCCTTCTACAAATATTACTGGCCTATAGGCTAACATAAAAATCGACCACCACGGGGTCCGTACAGGATTTTCTTCGCTGACGTCAGGACCACCGTGTCTGCGCTTCTTATCTTCAGCGCGTGAGGAATAAGTGTTCAACAACACATAGGCATTCCTCAGCTTTGCTTCCTTTATTCGATATGTTTAATGTTCTGTTTGTAAATAACTGTTCTATAACAGACTGGAAAGTAAATCTGATTAAAATATTTGTAAAGATATTACGGTGATGTCAGTGTAGATAAATAATGACAGTAATGTCCAATAATGATAGCAATGTTCAAGATGTTATGATCAGTTAATGCATACAATAATATTCTTCAAGACATTCTTGTTTTAAGTTTCTGTTTTTTTTCAAGGCTAATGTTTTAACATTATTAATTGTATTAACTATTAGTTGTATTGATGTCAAACATTCTCAAAAGGAAGTGTCCACGTAAAACCAAGGCAGTGTTCTGGACAAATAATACTTCTTGTAAAGTAATGACTTCTTGTTAAGAGGGACAGAATGACATCACTGCGACAGTGAAGGCGCCAGAGGATTGGCCACATGAGAATAACAGAAAAATCCTCTCCTTGATGTGGCCTCCACAGTGTTCTAGCATGGGGCTAGGACTACACATTTAGACATTGAGCGGATAGCGAAATATCGACAGAGTGGAAATCTCTCGGTATCAGCAGCCACATGTGTCTTGAGCACTGAAGGGATACGACAGAGAGAGAGAGAGAGAGAGAGAGAGAGAGAGAGAGAGAGAGACACTGATGTCCTGTAGTAGTTACTGTATGCTAACCTTCAACTTTGTTAGCTCTGTTTAAGTACAAGGTACAATGTATTCTGTCCAGTCACTTTACTTACATTACTTTGTACGAGCGAGCGGGGCAAGAACATAGACCAATGAATCGGAGAGTGATAGCCTTGGAATGAATTAACACATTTAATTAGAATATTTGAGAGTAATGTATGTATTTGAGTGTGCAAAATAATGTACCTTAAGCTGCAAAAATAAATGATACAGGGCCGTTAGTAATTTATGATACAAGCAGTGTCATATTTTTACATTTTTTTTCTTTTTGCTTACGACAATAAAAGATTTCGTTTACGTTTTTTAAAGAATAAATAAGATGACACAATGGTTTTATATTAGCACATAAAAAGAAATTTTTATAGCTATAAAAAATTATCCACAGAAACGTACAATGCAGGAAGAACGAAGGGAAGCGGGAAAGACATTATTCCGACTTGTTCAAGACAGAATGTACTGAAGAACCTTTGTTGATGTCTCCATTGGGCGTACAGAGAACTAATGATGATGACGATACCGATAGTGATAACAAAATAGGCTTGTTGTGCCTTTTTCTTTTTCACCTCTCTTATCGTGTGATACTTCCTCACATCCTCTGCATTCATGTGTTCCCTCTATGCTTCATCAAAGATTTAGGTGTAGATCCTAATGTGGCAGAACATTTGCTAAAAGTGCTTCATGATGAGAAGCGTAAGATCAAGGCAGTGCTGGCCAACCCCAAAACCATACAGATAACCAGAGTGGGCTAGTGGGATTACTACACAGTGACTACCTGCCACGTGTCTCAGATGCCTCTAAATGGAGACTATATGTGATCACTACCACATTACAGGACAGTACCGAGGCGCCGCCCAGAATAAATGTAACCTAAAGTTGAGGCTAACTCCCCAAAACCACTCTCATTCCGGTCGTCTTCCACAGCATGAGGGGCTATGATTCCCACCTCCTGATGCAGGCCATCTCGAAAGTGAAATGTAAAATCTCCTGTACCTCAGACAACACAGAGAAGTACATCTTCTTCCTATGGCAGCTGCGATTCATCGACAGGATCCAGTTCCTGTTGTACTCTCTTGACAAGTTTGTAACAGACAACAAGCCCGAGACCTTCCAGATTACAGCCTAGTATGAACCTCAGAGATGAGAGATGCTGTTGCGGATAGGCATATATGAGTACATGTACTCCTCGTAGTGATTTGCAGAGGCCCAACTACCTCCAAAGGAGCATTCTACAGAAGTTCTCTGATGAACACATTTCCTGTGATGACTAGGTCCATGCAGAAAAAGTCTGGGAGATCTTCGGGTATCGCGATATGGGGGACTATCATGACCTCTACCTCTGCAAAGATGTGCTCCTCTTGGCAGATGTCTTTGAGACCTTCTGAAAGACATGCATAAGGAAGTATGGTCTGGATCCTGCCCACTATTATATCAGCCCCAACCTCGCTTGGGACGCGTTGCTTAAGAAGACTGGGTTAGAGTTCGAGCTTCTCACATACTGTGACCACTATCTCTTCATTGAGGAGGGGATATGTGGCGACATTTCTATGATTTCAAAGAAATACGCCACGAGTAGAGAACTACGATCCTTCCAACCCAAACAGCTACATCCTCTATATAGATGCCAACAACCTCTACGGCTGGGCAATGAGACAACCGCTGCCTACAGGAAGCTTCAAGTGGGTAGAGGATTCACAGAGATTTGTAACACAATAGCTCAGCAACCAGCAGACAGTTTAGAGGGCTACAACCTCGGGGTGGACGTAGACAATCCAGGAGAGCTGCATGAGGCGTACACGCATTCCCACTAGCGCCGAAGTGCATGGCTGTCCAGAAAGAGTGGATGTCGGAGTAATCAGCACAACCTTTTAGGTGATGGGACTGCCCCAACAGAGGTGAGGTGGTGAAAAAAATGAGTCGCCTAGTGCTCCCCCCTCCCCCTCATTGCGCATGTCAGGAAACTTGGCCGTGCTTTGATGACCTACATTTTTATATCCTTAACTGACATATATTTTCAATTCTCTAGTAACAAGGTTCGTTGGAAATCAATGTCTATCTAAAACATTTGTTAGTGACCCTAGTATGTGTGATGTCACCGCGAGTCGTTTTGCTGTCTGTACTGGCATCACTATCTGAGAAAGATGCCTTAGCTTTTCTAAGTTCTGCCAACAAATGTTCATATTTAGCCATTATAGCAGCAACCCCAGGTTAGCGGGGTAGGGGTATCCCCTATCAAAGGAGAAGTAAGACGCCTCCTTACCTCCGTCAGTCTACGGGACACCCTTGGGCAAGGTGGAGTACCGCTGATGAGACAGTATTACTGTCCATAACACAAAATTATTATGTCAGTCCGTAAGAACCAAGAAGAGCAAAACCTCTATCTTAATGCAAAGAAAACGAAATTGATGACAAGTGACAAAACAAACAAGGCAGCTGAAATATGTATCAATGAGGAAAAATTGGAAGAAGTGGAGAGTTTTGAATATCTTGGATCACTACTAACTAATAATGGAGATACAATGAGGGAAATTAAAAGGAGGACATCTATCGCTCTTCAGAAAGTAAAACAAATAAAGAATCTGTGGAGAGGAGCAGACAGAACTACAAAAATAAGATTTTTAAGGACATGCGTCTTTCCCATCGCTACATATGCCTGTGAGACCTGGACACTTAACGAAACAGCTGAGAAACACATAAATGCCTTTGAATATAAATGCTCAGAAGAGTTCTTCAAATATCGTGGACACAAAAAAGAGCAAATATATCTATACTACAAGAGCTTAATATTGAAGAAGGCTGGCTAGTAAAGAGGATTAAAGAGAGAAAACTTAAATATTTTGGACACATTAAACGTCATGATAATCTAGAGAAGACCGTCTTGGAAAGGTACATAATCGGAAAAAGAAAGAGAGGAAGACCAAGGCGAAGATGGCTGCAAGACATTGTTGAGGATCTGCAAATGGATGCATCAGCGGCAGGCCATCGAGAGGCCTACAGGAGTGCTGTTTGGGAGGCAAAGTTCCGCAAGGGACATGCAAATGAATGAATGAATGAGCACCAGCCCAAGCTTGCCCTGCAGCCACTTTTTTGGAGGGGGGCAGGGGTCGTTTTGCTGTTTAAAGGTGCTCTCTTCTGGCACTGGGGGCTCTTTCGACATCGTTACGTATTGTGCTCGGACACATGTCCAAATTTACAATACTTAGCTATGGTCAAGACCGCTGTGAACCATAATGTGGTACAGCTAGCAAGTATAGCACTACACAACGTATTGCTGATGAACGGGTTGGTCTTCAGATGACAAGCTTTGGTTGGTTTTTAGGAGAGGTGGTGGTGGTAGGAGCATGCTGACCACTCCTGCCTACAGCTTATGCAGCCTGCCCAAGAGTCTTCGTCATAGCTGCCCAGTCGCACCTCGTACCGGGCATAGTTTTTCAATATCGTCATCGCTCTCTGGTCAGGGGCCATAGTCCTGTCAAAGTACTGTCCAACAAGCACCTATTTTCTGCGTAGGTTGTCCCGAATTTTGTTTTAGGTGATTTCGAAAACCAGCAATAAGCACTTGACCTCGTCTCGCGTTTTACATGCCGTCTCAACTGTCGTAGTTCGCAGACTCGCTCTGGGATCAGCTAGAAGCTTGTCAATGATTTCGTCGCAGTCCATCTTGTGATACAAAGACGTCTAAGAGCGTAATGACTATAGCCAGCCACCCTCTAAGTATAATATACTCCTCACACGGGAATTATTACAATGAGGGCCTGGGTGAAAATATAATATGCTTCACTTAACACCTTATATATAAGCAGCCGACTGATCACAGGCTTTGCATGTTTAGTCTGCGACCTACAGACGAACCGCGCCATGTTCTTCCCTAATAGTAACCACATCATTTTCTCGGAGACAATCCTCGAAGGAGTCCTGGTCCTTGCAATGAAAAAGAACGACCCGGCGTGTTTGTTCACATAAAGGTACAAATTCAAACCACCGGCGGTTTCCGCTTGCTTGGTAACCTGAGTGGTCACACCTTTGCTGGCGTTCTCCACGCGTCGCCGATTGCCGTGGAGCTGGTCGTCGTCAGTTGTACTGAGGTCGAACCACAGAACGTTCTTCCTGGTCAGAAAAATCTCTCAGGTTGATGTCTACAAGGCAGTTTGCAGTCACCGCGACCTAGGGATGCAGCTTGCTGCCCGCGGTTAAAAAAAGCTTATGCGCTTCGTCCCAAATCTCGTAAGCTCGTATGTCTTAAGAGTAGAATTTGTTGGATACCCCTTCAATGATTGTATCTACTTTGGTGATCTTAGGGTTAAAGAATTTTTCTGTGTCTCGTTGAAAGGGCTGAAATGGCTCCTCACAGAGCATTAGGATGCCCTTCATACTGCAAGCCGGCATGTTGAGATTGATATTGCTCTTGTTTATGGAGATCTTGTAGTGGTGGAGGATGCGGTCATAGTAGATCACGAGACTGGTTGCTGATCGTGCAAGTAAGTAGCGTGGCCATGTCGAACTCCAGACAGATGTCAATTTTTTAACTCGCATTATAGTCGCCAGTGGCCAGGACTACGCGGTTGTAGTCGTTGAACGTGAGTTGATACTGAAGTTTGTCCCATGGTCCGGTCTGAAAGAAGGGCAACTGGATCTCGAGCAGCTCGAGGTCCAGTGGGATATAGTAGCGATTCCCGAAGGTAGCTGCATTCGCCTCATCTTCTGCTATAGACTTGTCGTCAGTGGCCCCGATGCGCAACTTTGTGGTGTTCCTGGCAATAGAGGTGTAAGTGCCCTAGTAATGGCGGTTTTCTCGCTCCTGGACTGTATTCCAGAGGTCAGTGTGACATTAGTAGACGTCATTATCATCGACGGACATGACCTCATTTCCGCTGATCCGCATCGTCGTTTTTTAACGATGGTTCGGCCCAGGTTTTGAACCATAGTCCTGTTGGCATCGGTCGAGTTCAGAGTGATCGTGAAGGCCACGCAGGAAGTTGCTGGGATATGCGCGGCAAGGTTGGGGAACTGAACCCATCGTGCTTAGGTTGTTTGTGATGACTATAGAGTGTTACACATCTTTGACACAAAGGGCTCGGGGCCTGTGAAGGTTGAACTTGTGTCCCTAATGAGAGGAAGACATCTGTACAGAAAGATAATTGACTTGTGCATAAAGTTTAACACAACAACACAGTTTATGCCAGAGAAATTCGAAATTCGGGAGGAAAGTAGATGGGAGGAATGTAGAAGGCAGTAGAACGCTTATGAGGAGACATGCTTCGATATTGACCAGGGCCTACCACACTGGCCGCCAGGAGGTCAGGATCTACCTACTGGCCTACAAAAAGAGGATCTAGCATTTACAGAAACTACTCAAGTAGTTGATGGGCAGGAAAAGGTTGTATCATCTACAGGGCTGCAAACTAACTTACAGTTCCAAGCGTCTACTCCAGGGGATTTATAGTTAAGCTAGCCTCTGACTGGAAACGCCTGTTCTATAAAAATAATCCTAATAGATTCCTTGCAGAGTGGACCATCCAGAAGGTGGCTATGGAGAAGACCTTGCTCGGGCCCCAGGCGTCATACCATAACTATTAGGCCGTCTGCAGAATCTACTTCTAAACTCTGGATATAAAGGAGGATGCTTTAGCAGCAGAAAATGCAAATCCCGAAGAATTCGTGCAAAAAGCCATAAAAGCAGCGCAGACTACTTAGAACTCCGCCTATCAGACGTAGAATTAGATGAGGAATTGAAACGGCGAGACCATCAATTGAGATTGTTATAGGCGAGGACAAAGCACTCCTACGGAGACGTATTGATATGCTTGTTGACGTTGAATCCACGATTTCAGAAGCTAAAAGAGAATACAACGGCAAAAAGCATAAAATTAGAGAAGAAATCGCCAGCCGAGAACAGAATCATGCCCCAACGAGGAGCCCGAAATTTGCAAGAGGAAAGGATAATGGAACTCAAAGATGAATTGACAAGATTTCGAAAAGATGAAAAAATTTGAATTACTCGAGGATAGAAAATCTACTCTACTATGTGAAATGAAAAACCAGTCCATGGATCAGTTTCTTGACGGAGGCACACTCCTAGGCGTGTCAGTTGTACAAGCTGTACTATTCGTGAGTATTTGGGTTAAAATTCAGAGGTCTGCATCATATACATTGAATAAGGTGACAGTTGAAGTAATAAGTGACAGTATGTTCGGTAAATGATGAGTGAATAAACTGATCTGGCACTGATATGTGGAATCTAGTTTTTTTTTTCTGTGACAGCTACATGTCTGTGCTCTGTTGAGAACCGCCTCACACACAAACCCCTACAAGAAAAAGTCGCAAGGGGTTAAATCAGGGACCTGGGGTGGTCACCCCATTAACGCGTAGTCTTATCGTCCTCTGCGCCCTATCCATTTCTGTGGCAAATTTTGATTGAGATACTCTCGCACGCCTCTGTGGTAGTGAGCCGGACAGCCGTCTTGTTGAAAGATGTAGCCATTGCTGTCTTCATTCAGCTGGGGCAACGGCCAGTTTTTCAACATATCCAAGTAAATCATCCCAGAGATGGTGGGCTCTTCTTTCGAAACAGTCCAGAAGATATTCACCTTAAGTGAGTCTCGCACATGTTCCGTAACTACGCAGGGATTTTCGGTCCCCCAGATGCACAGCCGATTCACCTTTCCAGACAGATGGAAAGCAGCTTCGTCGCTAAAGGTGAGCGAGCCTGCCAAGCCGTCAATTTCAAAACTCTCTTGCATTTCAATGAAGAAATTCAGATGCACATCATTGTCATTTTCGCTGAGATACTGATGCAGCTGAAGCTTGTAAGGCTTACACTTTAATCGCTTACGGATAATTCGCTATATTGTTGATTGCGAGGCTCCTAGCTGTAAACTTGCACGTGTAGTGGACTTGGGAGGGCTTCGCTGGTAATATTCTCTAACACGATTCACATTTTCTGTGCTTGGTCCCGGATATCCCTGCCGAGGAGCTGTGCACCGTCTTCATCCCGGAATTTCGCATACCTCTTCTTGATACTGTTGAAAACAGGTGCTGCCTTCTGGAATTCTGCTCGAAATCGTCGCTGCACAGTCACAACGGACGAGGTTCTTGCATATTTCAAAACACAAAGTGACTGCTCACGTTTACTGAACACCATATTTGTTACGCTGCCTCCTAGCAGCAAACCACGGGAGCTCTGCGTGCGGGCTTTATTTGAAAAAAAAAATCAAACTTGAAGAGTTTCTCTCTCTTTCATGGCGTAAGAATAATCATGATCCGTTATGTAGTTACTTTGTAGCGAAGTTTTGAAATGTTTTATGGACTGAGATATATATACACTAAATATACAGATATACACAAAGCCACCGCAGTAAAGATGTGATAAAATAGTGTTAAAACAGAAGCAGGAATGGCTTTATTAGTCATAATCATATAAAACATACAGGGCATAGTTCGTTCGGATGCTGCTTCTGGTGTGGTAATAGTACTGATATCACCGTTGTGGGTGTGGTTCTTTTAATTAAAATAACATTATTGGCCAAAACAACTAGGGAAAATGTAACAATGAAGAAAGATCTCTCTCTCTTTCTCTTTCTCTCTTTCTTGACATCTTCAATGAGAACCTAGTCTATTCAAGGCATTTTTTTGTGAGCAAACCTTTTCTCCGTATAGATACAATCAGTGTTTCCTCTAAGCTGCACGGCCGCTTATAATAAATGTCATTAAACGGACGAAATTTTATGACCCCCATAATAATAATAATAATAAAAGTGATGCTTTTATTAAAAAAAAGACCGCTGTGGACAGCTAAGCCAACTTCACGTAGTCGAGGCTGTAACCAGAAGAATGGAGGATGTATAGCTATTTTTCTGTAGCTAGAGTTTGGAAGTAGTTTTCTGGAGGGCAGCAATGTCTTCTCGGAATCGTCTGAGTTCCATGTAAATAAGGACTGTTTTTCTGATCCATCCATCCTTTGTTAAATCCAAATTTTCACCTACCTTCCATGAGCCAAGTCTGTAAAGTTCCTGTTTTTCTTTCCATGTAATACCATATCACATACATTTTAAAACTTTTGATATATCATCGTTTGCCCTACGAGACAGGCAGATGTGTATAATAGGATTTTATGCTGTGGACATCTGTGAAATCACAGGGTAATCTTTTGGTGACACAGACTTTGCGTGTATATGACACTCGTTAGCTGGGCCGTGTCGACATAAGTTGTGCTGATTCACGTTACGCACGTGAATATCAGGGTCGACTTCCATCGCGCTCTTCGAGAGCTGAGGTTACTGGACTAGTTACACACATAATTCCAGCTCTCACTCTCACTTGCTGGATTAGTTGCACACTGTTCCAGACATACTTCTCATCCAGGCTCGTTCAAAACCTCACGTTGACGACAACTGGTACAGATACTCAAGTAAATCCTGGGTAACGGTGACTTGGAACATTTATTGATGGAATGATGATAATGCTGATGAAAATAACATTAAATTCGACTGCCGGCTAGTTATCCCTGCCATGTGGCCAGTCCATTCATACGTACAACTAAAATGTTCATCTGTTCCACGAAGACATCACACAGCTCGACAAAATACGTCCACACAGTTATACGTTCAAACCAAGACTAAAACTCCACGGACTCAGCATTGCCCCTACAATTTCCTGTCACGGGTTGTGCAGCCCACGTGATCTTCTCGAAGGATCTCAACAGGAGAACATTGAAAAGGAAAAACCTATAATAATGCCTTTACTATCATTGTTACACGAATACTGCTATATGTGGCGATGTTGGATAATATATAATTAAAACATCACAGTTTTTAAATTCTGGGTTAAAACACCTAGATTTAGAAACATATTTAGTAAACATGTATAATAAACTTTGACTACTCCACATACAATATTACACCGCTAACTATATAATCGAAACAAAAGGTTGTGGGAAAAACCACCAAATGATAAACCCAAACGCCCCCGCAGTATTGGTATCCTGGCCGAATCTTGTTGCACCCACAAGTGAACTTCGTGCATACAAAAAAAAAATGTCCGTTTAACAGTGTGTTTTCTAAACTTGCAGAACAACATTGCCTCTCTTCTACTCAAACAAGTGGGTCAAGTAACGAAACAGACGAGCTTAGTCACCCAACGCTGACACATTTGAGGTGTCTCCTCACGGATATCATCTATAACTAGGTTCAGCGTTTTGGATTAAGACTTGATTATTCTTTGTGACTGCATTTTGCAAGAAAAAGAAATCGCGACGAGTCTAGAAGATGCCGAAAACGAGAGATGATAGTTTTGATGAGCCTGTATCGCCTACATCGAAAATGTCGGCTGAATACACTTTGGATGAGCGCAAAGTAAGTCAATATTCATTTATTTGATTTCAGCCTCAGTTATTCGTATTTGTTAAATTTCTTGTTTGGTTGATTTTTCCAAATGTAGTGCGTGAAAAAGATTTCTTGGCAGAAATTATAGAAAAAAGACACATTTGCACAGGTTATATTGATCATTATTTGTAGCTTGCCACATGTACCAAACTAAAACGACCCACTTGAATAAAGCGTGAATATAGCTTATCGCAGTTTTCCATACTTAACTCGGGTGAAATTCATACTCTGAAGTAGTACGATAATACAGAAGGAACAGCCATATTGAAACACATACCCAGTTTAGTGACGAAATACAAAAAGTAGTTATAAATCTTGAAAAAGGATAGCAAACGTTCGCAACACACATCACGGCGAACGTGGTAACAGACTTCAATGTGTAAATGACCTTTTAAATGACAGTTTTATTCTAGTATATTATGACGATTTATGTACAATCAACAGCTGGCAGTAGTAGTAATAAATGTTCATTTTGAACTTAGCACTTAGGAAATATCCATGCTTTCTGTAATTTGTGTCTCCACTCACTTTCTGAATCTTCAACAAAAATATAACTTAATAACTTGCGGACATGGCGGAGAACTCTGACGTCAGTAACTGACTTCGTAAAAAGTTTGAAGGATTTGTGTTAATTTTATTCACTAAAATATTAAATATATATATATTAATGCAAATTATAACTAAAAGAAAACCTTTAAAAAATACAGCCCTTTCTGCTATATTCATTTATGCTACCAAAAACTCGGAATTTCCTATATTGAACTAAATCTAGTGGGAGTTTCAGGGTCTAATCTGACTAGTTAGTTTATTTCGTCATTGGGTAAGAAGGTAATATATGTTATAGTCTGTTTGCTAATGGTGGCGGATGGATGTATTTTGCATTGTTTCACTGTGAGATATTGTTTTATTGCATCATGTTTTATACATGTTGAGCACCAAATTTATGGAAACTTATGGCTCAACACTTATTTTTATCTGGTGGAAATTGTGGATCATCTGTACAGTATAGTTTTATAAAAGCTGATTTTTTAAAAAAATGCTACAAGTGGTGAAGACGACAGCGATAACGATGAAGTCGATGGCAATGAAATATTTAGTACCGACAAATTAAATGAGTTAATCAAAGAGTTAGACGAAATAAGAGCTCATTAATTTGTGTAGGTGCGTTATATGAGTAATATATTTTATTATTTTTTATAAGATATATAATAAAGCAAATAGTTTTGAACTGAATGGAACTAAGCACTTGGAAAGACTATCCTCTCCGTCTTAATCATCAAACTTTTTTCAATTGGAGCTAGTCAAAGTTAGTAAATATTCGGAAACTATTATTTGAAAAAAAAACAGATATCCTGTCTTCATTGGCTAGCATAATAGGACTTGACATTAACAAGGACAAAACAAAAATAATGAAACTTCCCATTAACAAAATGTAAAAATACATGTAGAAGGGACAGATATTGAAGAAGTCAATCAGTTTGCATACCTTGGCAGCTACGTAGACCAGGATAGTTACACCAGAAAGGAAGTTAGAATTGCAAAAGCAGCATCGATCTTCAAGAATCATGAGAACATAAGGCATTCAAAAGTTATAAGCACAAAAACCAAGTTAAGAGTATTCAATTCAAATGTAATATCCACCCTCATTTATGCATGCCAAAGATGGAAAACAACAAACTCTTTTGAAAACAAATGCCTAAGGAAAATACTCGGCATCAAGTGGAACGAATTCAAGATCAATGCAGATATAAGACAAATGACTCAACAACAACCAGTCTCATGGGTGATCAAGAAAAGGAGATGGGCATATGTTGGTCACGTGAAGAAGAAACAATCAGAGAGTTCTAAAACAAGCTATCAAGTGGAACACAACAGGCCAAAGAAAAAGAGGCAGACCATGTGAAACTCTAAAGAGGACATTATTAAGAGAGGCCAAATTAACAGGCATAAAATCCCTTGGTGAGGTTGAAAACCTCGCCGAAAACAGGAAAAGTTGGCGAACTACCTTGCGAGCCCTATGTGACGTTTAACGGCATGGGAATAAACTTCAAATAATCTTATATCTTATTAGATATAAGATTATTTGAAGTTTATTTTTTTCCATGTCTAATCTTCATTATTATCTTTCTCGTCTCCTTTTTTTTCTGTGTTATTCTAGTGGGTTTTTTTTTCTTTCGGCCTTTAGGGGATCCATTGTTAACTTCCCTCTATATTCGAATGTGGTGCATGTTTCAAACATGTCATATCACTTTTACGTCTGTCATTTATTAGAATTTAGATTTTTTTAAAAATTACGCACAAGATGTTTTTTTTACTGATGAGAGCAACATAAATCCACAGACTTTCCTGAAAGACGTTTCCACTGTATTTTTTAAAAAAAATCAACATCGCGAGCAAATTCATTTCAGTTAATTCATGAAGTCTAAATATTTACAAGAATTTAGATTTTTTTCTGAAAATAATATAATGATTTTGTAGTTTTAGTATAATGACTTGCTCGAAAAATCGGCTTAAAAAAGCTGATCCACGATGAGCTACCCACGCCGATTCAGCAAGAGCACGAGAGTTATAAACAGTTTATTGCCCCAGTAATTCATAGATAGTCTGTGTTAAATGAAGAAAGCTAAGAAATATTGACATTATCATGTGGCTGTTCAGTGAAACCAGGACGAAAGTGTAAAAATGAACAGAAAATGTGCACCAAAATAGATAAACTGTAGATATAACAATTTTAGTTAACTCAGTATTTCAAGCTGCTAGTCAATCTCATCTCAGTTACTAGGAGTACTTCAAGCAAGACGTCTGTGTGAGGCAAAATATGATACTGTCATACTGTAATCATACAACAAATGAAGAAATTTAAAAGGCCGCGAAATACTATCGGGAAAATCCTTTCTGTGGTAATGCTCTGAAAGGATATGACTTGTGGACACTTAGTTGATCCTCTTGGGCCAAAGGCGGCGCATAGGGCGATGTCTGGCGATTCCTTGCTACTTGCTTTAAATATTAGGTGTTTCTGATGAGCATTGTTGAACATTCCTTGGTGATAACTCTTCTTAGTGTGTCTTGC
The DNA here is from genome assembly GCA_009760885.1 of Achatina immaculata. NCBI lineage: Eukaryota > Metazoa > Mollusca > Gastropoda > Stylommatophora > Achatinidae > Lissachatina > Lissachatina immaculata. The sequence continues at coordinate 66,214,721 of CM019720.1, read as the reverse complement.
CCGCTTTCTTTTACCCCCTGGTGACCACGTAAATGCTTGGTGTGGGAGTCGTTTTTCGTCCATTCTATAAGTACGTGGCCGATGTAGTTCCAGCGACGTCTTCTGATAAAGTGGACACTGGGCATTTTAAAACGTGTAAGTCCGAAAATGTTTCAAAAGTAGTATGTTGGAGGGATGTGAAATGAAAGAGACCATGTAGATTTATGTAGATGAGCACGAACTTCATGCAAGAAGATTTCCCCTGCATACTACTATATTTCTTATGCCCACGAATTTTGACTGCTTCACGTTTAATCCTTTCTCAACAAACCTAACATAAATTACGGTTTGGTTTTACACATCCGCATATGAAAGTGAAAACACACAAGATAATATTTCCTGTTTCTCTCGTCACAGTTAAACCATACTGTGCCTAATTTTTAGCCAGTTAGTGCTCAAACAATCAGCTTCAAGTTCCTGCTTCTTTTGAAGATTGGCTGCAGTGGATCTTCCATGCGTTTTTTTTCTCTTTGTCATGATGGATAAAATCTGTCATCTCCGTTTCTTTAATGATATGATTGATGAATATATGTTCTTCAACCAGACATTATGTGTGATCTTCATTAATTCTCTCTTCTGTCTTTTGATCATTTATTATATCTGTGAAGCAGAGTTAGTGCAGCTGTTACATTTGATAATATCTCACCACAGTCCCATTAGGGTCCTCAGCAGCTGTAGTCAGTGAAACATTAGGGTCTCCAGCAATTGTAGTCAATGCAACATTAGGGGCCCCAGCAACACTAGCGCCTCCCCCACCCCAGCAGCATAGTCAGTGCAACTGAGACTTGACTTAGGGACATGAGTTTTTTGTGTTGGGAATAAAATCAGCTGTGATGAGGCTTGTGAATTAAAATCAGCTGTGTTGAGACTGTCCTTTTTAAAAATATCAGCTGTGCTGAGGCTGTGGTGAATAAAACTCAAATATGTTGAGCCTGTTCTTTAAAAAAAATCAGCTATGCTGAGACTGTAATTAAAATCAGCTGCATTGAGACTGCCCTTTAGAAAAATTAGCTCTGCTGAGGCTTCCGCAAAATAAAATCAGCTGAGATGAGACTGCAGTGAGATAAAATCAGCTGTGCTGATACTGATCATGGCCAGAAGGAAATGTTTTTAGTCTAAATGCTCTTCATCAATAGTTTGACATCACGTGACTTAATTCTGAGTACACATTTTTGGATTGCAAGAGCCTTGTGGTCTGATTTTGCTTGTCGATTGATCGTTTTTGTTATCAAACTTGTGGTTCATTCATTCATTCATTTGCATGTCCCTTGCGGGAACTTTGCCTCCCTAACAGCACTCCTGTAGGCCTCTCGATTGTGAGCAAGATGGCCTGCTGTTGATGCATCCATTTGCAGGTTATGAACAATGTCTTGCAGCCATCTTTGCCTTGGTCTTCCTCTCGTTTTCCCATTATGTACCACAGTCTTATTTAGATTATCAAGACGTTTAATGTGTCCAAAATATTCAAGTTTTCTCTCTTTAATCCTCTTTACTAGCCAGCCTTCTTCAATATTAAGTTCTTCTAGTATCGATATATTTGTTCTTTTCTGTGTCCATATTTGAAGAACTCTACTGTAGCATTTACCAAACTTGTGGTAGCTGAGATAATTATATTAGAAGGTTTCCTGTAGTCAGAAGGCTATTGTAACTTTGACCAGCTAAAGATGTTTTTGTACGTCGGCATTCGGGAGGAATAGAGGGAATGATGTCTTTGTGAGTCACACATTAAGGTAAGTATTTGTTAGTTAAAATTTTCTTAGTCAATTATCAAGGCAAAATAGAGGGAGTTGTGTGGTGATTTTGGGTTTTAAGAATCAAGGCAAAAGAGAGAAAGAGAGGGAGTTATTTAATGATGTGGCTGTGTCAGGCATCGAAGTCGAAATAGAGGGAATTATCTAATGATGTAATTATAAGTCAGGCATCGCAAGCGATATATAAAGGGATTATCTAATGATATGACTATAGGTCAGCCCGTTGAAGGAGAAAAGAAGGGATGCGGGCCATATTAACATTCAGTCTTAAGAAGAATCTCCAATACCACGGTAAACCGACAATCTCTACGACTCTAGCCAATGTGCAGGGTCACGATAACCTTTCAGCATTAAGTAGGAGAGCCTTTCATCTTTGTGACCAATAGTTTGCTCGGGTATGGTAACTATCTTAGCCCCAAGGCAGCTGTCTCTGCATCCGTACTATGATACAAGTAATTTGCTTATTCGAGCTCTGTAATATTCATTTCTGAGCACTTTTAAGTTTTCGTAAGTTTATTAAAATTCGTTAATTAGTAAGAAGTTAGAAGCAACACTTTATACTAGCAATTCTGACCTGGGTTACATAATCTTCTGCACTGGCAATGCTTCAGTATAAAGCAAAGAAGTTCGTACACAAATGTAGGAGAACAGAATAGGCAGGACTAACCTTTTAGTTTTTCCCCTCATGTCTGAAGTGCTGGTAAAATTTCAAGACTAATCATACTTATTCCGCTCTTGTACTCAGCGCATGTAAACACGCGAGTTTTTTTTTTCATTTTTCCCCCTCGTCTTTTTTTTCAGCACATAATGAAGATAGAAGCACGAAATTTTGCACAATTTAAATATGGCATGTACCGATTGTGTGAACCAAATTACACTGCAACCGGCCAAAGAATATTGCTGCCCTAACGTTGAAATGGAGCGTGTTAGCAACTTGCGGTATAAGCAGCGAAATGTGATAGAATTTCTCGTTGCAGAGAAGGAAACTGTTGTGAACATTCGCATGCGTCTATGTGATGTGTATGGACGTTTTGCAGTCGACAGGAGTACAGTCGCTGGGTTCAGAGAATCAAAGAATCACTAAGTGGAGGAGTTGCATGATCGGCCGCGTTGTGGACTTTCTGCCACAGCCAAGAATGCAGAAGCATTGAAATGCGCTGAGGGCATTATTCTTACTGTTAGGCTTATCACCACTCAACAAGTGGCCTTATAGCTGTCAGTCAGCAATGGTAGTGCAAATGCAGTTATAAAAGCTCTCTGATTTTCTAAGGTTTGGGCAAGATAGGTTCCCCGAAGTCTCATAAATGACCATCAGTTGCAAAGGAAAGCAATTTCTTCTGGATAGTTGGAGGGTTTTAATACTGAGGGAGATAACTTTTGGCTAAGATCGTAACACATGACGAAACTTGGGCACATCATTTTGAACCTGAAACAAAAAGACAGTAAATGAAGTGGCATCATTCGCAGTCACCACGAAGAAAGAAATTCCTTCAGCTTGAAAGGTCATGGTCATTGTCTTTTGGAACACTGAAGGTGTGATTCTTGTGGATGTTATGCCAAGAGGAGAGACAATCATTTTGCAAGCTTACATTAAGACACTGAAAAAACTCAATCAACATTTTCGCCGAGTTCGGCCGCACAAGAATCCAGCAGACCTGCTTCTCCTTCACGACAATGCGCGCCCTCACACAAGTCTGGCACCACGGGAAGCAATCACCAAATTGGGTTGGGCCGTACTAACCCATCCAACCTATAGTCTCGATTTGGCACCATCTGATTTCCATCTGTTTGGTCCACTTAAAAATGCATTCCGTGAGATAAGATTTGAAGATAACGAAAGAGTGATTCATGCAGCTAAAAAATGGCTACATAATCAAGATGAAATCTGGTACGGGCTAGGAATACATGCACTTGTTTCGCGCTGGCGTAAAGCCGTACAAGTTAATGGGGATTATATTGAATAATACCGATGTTTACATAACATATCCATGTATATTGTTTATAAATTTCATGGTTTTTTAATAAACAGCTCCTGAGAAAAACGATGTGGTGCATTACTGTCTGAACGCCCCTCGTATTTCATGTATAGGTTTCTAAGAGATTGCATATACGCAGATTAAAAGTATATTTTGCAACACGTTAAATAATAGCAAGGAGAAGAAGAAGAAACGTTTCTCCTTTTTAAATACCTTTGCATCAGCGATGAATATTAAATATGTACTCAACAATATATTTTGTTCAATAACATTTGACTTGTACAACAGGTTGAACACCACTGCTGTTGAAAATATTGCCTGTTTGGCATGTTATACTCGTAGTTGGATGCTCTTAGCACAGCGAAGCCCGGGATGGGTAGTGGGGGTTGTAAATAAATAGAGATGTAAGGCAAACTGTGTGTAGACACTTGCATATATTAACGCCTTCCTGCTCCTTGCTGCTTTCAACAGGTTGCGTGAAGTAGAGCTTGTTTGCAGCCGAGCATAACAAGGGAAATAATGCAGAACATTAAAAAATTTGTGTTTACTTTGTATGGAGAGTATAGAAAGGCTACATAGTAACGATGTAGATAAAATCAGCTGAGATGAGATGTAGTGAGACAAAATCAGCTGTGCTGAGACCTGTGAAATATAATCAGCTATGGTGAGACTGGTCATGGGGTGAGCATCAATGAAAAGTAATAGTATTAGTGTATCAAATAGTCAAACAGTTTCAGTACATCAGACATAGTCAATGTATCAAACGTAGCGTCAGTGTATCATACATAGTGTCAGTGTATCCAGCATAGCGTCAGTGTATGACACATAGCGTCACTGTATCAAATTATAGTGTCAGTGTATCACGCATAGTGTCACTATGTGAAATGGCCATTTTTCCAGTCGTCAGTTTCAATAAGGAACCAGGTACCCATTTCTACAGCTGGTGACAGGTCCGCATCTGGCGGAATTTGAAACATGGACTCACGATAGACGAATACACTAAAATCTTCGCTAATCTGTAACTAAATAGACAACAACAAAAAAACCTGTGTATCAGAATTAGATACTATACATTTATGCAGTTTTTACAAATATATTTCTGTGTCAGCCACCATTTTCTTAAAATACATCTGTTCTGGTGGTTAGAGTTAGCAAAAATCAGAACTAGTAACCAATGCTTGTCAACATTCTTACCTACATCCACTTACTGCTCCTGCGAACATATTGACTTGATACACATGATACTATAATCTAGTAATGAGAGAGCAATACACGTGTTTCCTATAGTGGTAGAGCTAGCCAAGAAGCTTATCAGTCAGTCAGTCATTTGCATGTCCCTTGCAGAACTTTGCCTCCCTAACAACTCTGCTGTAGGCCTGTCAGTTGTAAGCAATCTGCCCTGCTGCTGATGCATCCATTTACAGATTATCAACGATGTCTTGCAGCCATTTTCGCAGTGGTCTTCCTCTCTTTTTCCCTTCCAAGACAGTCTTCTCTAGATTATCATGACGTTTAATATGTCCAAAATATTTAAGTTTTCTCTCTTTAATCCTCTTTACTAGCCAGTCTTCTTCAATATTAAGTTCTTGTAGTACGGATATATTTGTTCTTTTTGTGTCTATGATATTTGAAGAACTCTTCTGTATCATTTACATTCAAAGGCATTTATGTGTTGCTTATACTTCCAGCAATTCAGTCAGTTCACATCCCATTCTGTGTAATGTCACTATTACAATGTTTTTATCATTAAATCGGTTGTCAATCAGTCAGTCATTTACATGACCCTTGCTGAACTTTGCCTCCCTAACAGCTCTTCCTGTAGGTCTCTCGGTTGTAAGTAAGATGCACTGCTGCTAATGCATCCATTTGCAGATTATCAACGATGTCTTATAGCCATTTTAGCTTTGGTCTTCCTCTTTTCTTTTTCCCATTATGTGCCTTTCCAAGATTGTCTTCTCTTAATTATCAAGATGTTTAATGTGTCCAAATATTTAAGTTTTCTCTCTTTAATCCTCTTTACTAGCCAGCCTTCTTCAGTATTAAGTTATTGTAGTACGGATATATTTGTTCTTTTCTGTGTCCATGATATTTGACGAACTCTTCTGTAGCATTTACATTCAAAGGCATTTATGTCTTTCTCGGCTGTTTTTTTTAAGTGTCTCACAGGCATATGCTGTGTCATCAGCATATCTAATCTCTGATATTTCATAACCTCCAATTTTTACGGTATCGTAATGTTCTTTGTCTACATCTTCTCTAACATCTGTCATAGGACCCTCAATATAGCAGTTATAGTAGCCACCCTCGTCAGTGAAAACTTCAGTGAGGCAAATGCAGTTATTTATACAGATGGTTCTATTGTACGACATCATAGAGTGCATGGGCATTCACAGCACGCTCAGCAGGCAGAACAATCAGGAAGCCAGCAGTGCCTTCACTATGACCATAAGCAGCATGACGATGGAGATGATGGCAGTAGCGAAAGCATTTGTATGGCTGGAGTCACAAGACTACGGCCGTGTCTGCATTCTAAGTGATTCAGTGAGTATTATCCGGAATGTCGAAGCGGGTTCTGTACGCAGGTAGTGGCGTGAGTCATTGCAGAGACCAACGATTGTCAAAAGTCACTTTAATCTGTACTGTTCAAAAAAAGAAAGAAAGAAACCCAACACTACTGTAGTCGTAATGGACACCAAATTTCAAACTTGTGTCAAAATTTTGCTTTACGGAATCAATGTTTCAATCTCGGCATGAAGAAACTTTAAGATTTTAACGATGTTCATTAAATTTGGTTTGGACTTTTATTCACTGCGACTGAGGCCTCCGTTTCAGTTAGGTGTATGGCCTCCTCTGGCCCGTATCAGAGAACGACATTTCCTTGACATGGATCCGATTAGCCGTTGGATCTGTTGTCATAGGATGGCTGCCCACTCTTCCAGCAGTGCAAGAGACAACTGTCGGAGATTGGTTGGCGCCACGTCTCGCTGGCGGACTTGTCTGTTGAGTTCATCCCATAAATGTTCTATTGGGTTCATGTCTGATGACATGGATGGCCACGGAATGGTCTGGACGTTGTTGTCAGTGATGAACTGGGTGGTGAGTTGTGCCACATAAGGTCGAGCGTTATCATGCTGAAAAATCGACCCTGGTGCAGCCAGAAGTGGAAGGACGTGAGGGCGAAGAATTGCAGGCGTCCTTCAGTTTGCACCAGGTCACTTCTTTCCATGAAGTTGATCGTCCTCCACATCAGTACACCTCCACCACCATGTGGAGGAGCCTCATCCACGCAGTTCTTGGCGTAGCGCTCATGGACTCTGCGGTAAACTCTTCTCCGCCTATCGTGTCGCTGGAGCTGAAAGAATGATTCATCATTAAACCAAACCCTTCTCCAATCATTCGTAACGATCCATTGAGGATGCTGGTTCACCCACTGCAGTCGGTTCTGGCGATGTCGGTCCGTAAGAACAGGACTTCTGCAGGGTCTTCTAGCCCAAAGACTAGCGTCGTGCAGCCATTTTCTGACCGCTTGACGAGCTGCTGTCATTGACTGGACTGTTGAGGACGCATATGCAAATCGTTTCCTGAGGTTACGCAGCCGTATGAAGCGGTCTTCGGCAGGAGTTGTGACTACGGGTCTTCCATTGCATGACCGGTCTGCAGCTGAGCATATTCTTGAAATCGTATCCAAAAGCGACAGTAGTGCTTCTAACCACATTAAATTGTCTGACCACTACACTTTGTGACTATCCAGTCTGTAAACGTCCAGTGATGATGAGTCAGTGTTTTGTAAGTGAGATGAGCCATACTTGCGCATTGAATTTTCAAATGAATTGATTTTAGGAGCGTCAATCTTTTATACGCATTCAATAACATGGTCAGTGAGTTTGTGTTCAGTAAGTTTCACGGGATTCTCGTGATCCTGTCTTGAGTCATTGTCAGAAATAGTGTTTTGACTAGTGTCGCTTTTTTGTGCTCATGAATCATTTGTTGAGTACAATTCAGGTCAGCACGTGAAATTGATGTCCAAATGAACGTTTCAGGCAAGTTTCCCTTGTCTGATCAGCAGACTTCAGTTTAAATCGCAACAACGTATTTGCTGCTTTTCCTTTTTTGAAGAATATATGTCCCTGGGCATACAGGCTTCCAGAGAAATTAAACAGCTGATAGGTTTGGCTGGGTCTGCCGTCATCGCAAATGGACAATTACTGGATCGAGCCGATATTTCTTACAATGTGTTTAGAGACATAAACAGAGTGGAGGACTTCGAGAGAACAGAGTCTACATCGCTGCTTATACTGAGAGAATTGAGATTACAGATTGGCACAGCCAGGAATGAAAGGCATATGGATCGAGTGAGAGGACTTGTACAACACAGGACGGGCATTATCAGCCACAGGACGCTAATGGGTATATTGAGGGAGAAAACAACAACTATGGACGTGCCCGGAGTAGAATGATGGTGATCCAAACCATAAATCTGTAAAGGTATAGTATCCAGGTGAAGGTCTCGTTAAGGCATTTATAACACTCGTCTTCAGGTGCACACATACTTCTGCTGTATAGAGACGCTTTTTAAAATGCTCATATGTAATTACTTACAAGAAATATATCTTAAGTGCAGGCTGCTGACGAGGAAGACAGTTTGAGGACTGCAACAAAGCTGATTCTAGTAGAGTAGTGATAGTCAGGGGTATATAGTAGTTTTACGAAAAAGATAGAAGAAAAGGTGAGAAGGAATGGCAAAAAAAAAAGGCACTAGAGATGGGGACATAGATGTGTAAATAAACCAATATTTTGATGATATGCATTTATCAAGGTCAACGAAAATAACGAAACAACAAATAAACACAAGAACAGCATTCTCTTGCATAGATCCTCTTTGTTAGGACGCAAGAGCTGTACGTTATTTCGTTGACGAAAAGACATTAGTTTTTCTTTCCATCCTTTCTGTAAAACTACGGCACACACCTCAGACTATCTCTACTCTGGTAATGAGGGAGAAAACAGAATTTTGCTTCTTCCAAATATTCACTAGTGTCTTCAGTCATTTCCAGTGACTTTGTTGTGTGCGTGAAAAGTTTCTGTGTGGGGGTAAGGAGCTTTATACTCACAAATTTGAATGCTTGTCAAACATACTACAAGTGGGAGTGGTCCAAGAAGCTATTTCTGTCCAGTGACATACACCATGCCGATTTATATCTAAGCTAGTAGGTGGTAAGTAATGTCTTGTGAGTCATTTCCGGTGTATTGTTGTGCTGTTTCAATAAATGCTTGCTTTGATGTTAACATTCATCAGATTACAAATGCTATATTGCTTGTTTGTATGTTTCTTTCTTTGTTGTGTATAATTTTAATGTTGGGCTGTTCGACTATCTTAAAAAACTGAAACTTTATTCTGCATCTGTCACATGTAACTACTGTGTCTTGAATGGTTATTGAGCATTAATTTTAACTCTGACTATCACCTAAAAGTTTGTACAGTATTTACAAATATAAGAAAGAGTCAGTGAACTTACGATTCATTTTATGTGTAAAACATCTACTTCATTCCCGTCCCAAGTGCCATTACAGATCGCCACCTTTAACTGTGTGATTGATCAAAATACTTGGATGTTATCACTTAATGAATTTCTGAATAGGTGGAACCTTAATTCCATGAATAAAATTAACGTAAAATTTCCAACTAAAAAAAAATCTCAAACACTGCATTAACATGTGATACCGATTAATAGAATAGCTACAAACATATACCGACTAGATAACATAGTAGATAAATAAATGCACCAGCAACAGGATGATGACAAACTTTTACTTTTTTTTTTACTTTTCCCATCCCTGGGTTTACGAGCTTTCGCTCTTGTTCCCTTGTGTCAGATAATGAAACATACAGGTCCTCTTCAGCTGTTCCACATCTCCGTACAGAATGTCGGTGACTGAGGAGTTTGGTGGTATCAGGTTCTTCCGAAGGTCCTTCAGTGCACTGCAATCCAGCAGGTGGTGCTTAACAGTTTCTTCTTCTTGCCTGTTGCAGTGCATACCGTATGGTGTGTGGACATCGGTCAATCTGTGTAAGTGCTTATTGGGGGTAATGTCCTGTTCTCAACTTGAAAATTATGCACTGGTCTCAACGACATAAGCTGTTGATGTGGTCTCCGGGGTTAGGCTTTGGCAGGTATGTATATAAGGATCTTCCAGTCGGATTACTGGCCAAACTGTCCATCCACTGTTGCTTGCAGTTGTTGTGTGTAATGTGTTTAGCTGTTCTCATGTTGGTGGAGATGCTGTGCTGTGACATGGTGGCTCTACTCTTTGCCAGTCTGTCAGCACATTCATTTCCTCCGATATCTATGTGCAATGTAGGGTGGTCTTGATGTCATAGAAGGCGAGTTGGTTTATTGCACTGAGAATGTGAGTTGTAATGTGATCAGTTGATTGTATCCAGTTTTCAAGGGCATGGAGAGCGGACTGGGAGTCTGAGAAAATAACAAGGTTTTTTGGGTGAGAGGCACTGTTTTTGTATTTTGTGGTGGTGGCTGCCAGGGCTGCTAATATTGCCTGCATCTCTGCATCATAATTGGAGCAGTGAGATCCACAAGGAACAGAAATGTGGCGTGTTGTCTTGTCTGGAAACATGAGTACCCCATATCCTGCATTGTTTTCTTCCTCTTCTTCTTCTTCGTTTGCTTTTACCACCACAACCGCCCTGTGATCCTACTGAATTTACCCCTGTGGTCCCGAGAGGTTCAGTTATCGGACGGCTTGAGCCTGTATTCTTGGTGGGTCTCAGAAGCGGGATTGCATGACACTGTGGTTTTCGTTGCACCAGTTTGATCTAGAGTTGGACTTTCTCCTCGGAAAACCTCGGCGTGTTTTGGATATGAGTATATCCCCGCTGGGTGAAAGGTGGCAGCCCATCCAGGCTAGAGTTGGACTTTCTCACAGGAAGACCTCGACGTGTTTTGAGATACCCGTGTATCACCGCTGGGTGAGAGGTGGTTGCCCCTCCAATCCAGCCTTGGACTTTCTCACCGGAAAACCTCGGCGTCATTAGGATACGTATACATCCCCGCCGGGTGAAAGGTGGTTGCCTATCTAGACTGCCCTGTTCCAGTGTCTCCGACTTCAAAATGTTTTGGTCGTGGCCGCTACCCTTCCTAGTTGTGACCAGGATGGAGCTTTTGTCCAGGAGGACGAATCCTTGCCACTAGTGACTTCCACCCCTGGGTTGAGGCGGTTTAAGCATATTATCCCAGTATGGGGGTGTTTAGGACATGACTGACCTCTAGAGCAGAGGTATCGTGACATGCGTAGCTATCAGGTTTCACACCTGGTGTAAGCCAGTTTAGGCATATTTTACCAGTATGGGTGTATTTCGGAAGTGGCCGACCTCTAGAGCAGAGGCGCCGTGGTATGGGTATCTCTTGCCGTGATACTTCTGGACATACCGATTAAGCTTCACTTTATCCTTTCCATCACCTTTTTACGTCGGCGCCACACAGCAACCCTGATTGCTTATCCGCATTTTCTTCCTTGGCCGAGATGAGCTTCACTCCACGCACGGCATCCGAAGAATCTCGCCAGCAGTATCTTAGACAGTTCATGCATTTCGCCCGATATGAGTGCACTTAGGACGTGGCCGACCCCCAGACCAGAGATGCCGTGATTTGACTACTGTTTACTTCGCTTATTCCTTTCTTTCATCTTTTCCACCGTGGTGCCGCACGGCAACCCCATTTGCTAGTTTCTTCATTGGCCGGGAGTAGCCCACGTCATGCACGGCAGCTGAAGAATCTCGCCAGCAGCGGCCTGCATTGTCTGTTTCGTTGAACGCTGACCCATCCAGTCCTTGTGGTAGGATTCTATGGTCTCCAGTGCACACAACTTTAGGGTGTTTGGATCTGATGATTTGTTCACTAATTTGTTCTTGAGTCTGGCGTTAGTTTGAGGAAGTGTGTAGTTTATGTTTGATGGGATGTCTGGCACTGGTTTGTTCTTCTCTGTCTTCAGGGAGTTTGTGTCTTGTGTTTAACTGTTCTGCTGTGTGCACTGGAGTTTTCAATTTCAGTCTATTATTATGCTTCCATTTATTAATCACTGTTTTGTTAGGATGGTCTGGGGGCATGTGTTTATATCTTTCTGCTGCCTCAATGATTGACTTTTCGCGTATTATATCTAATGGTAGGCCTTATGTTTGCATCAGTTTCACATAAAGGTGTGAGTGTTGATCTCATTGCCCCACAAATGAAACGAACGGCATGGTTCTGCATTCTGTCTACTTGTGTATGAGAGCTCTTTGATGCTGTGACCTGTAGGGGGAGATTGTAATTTATTATAGATCTAACATATCCTGTGTACAGTTGTCTGAGTGTCAATTTGTCAGCACCTCAGGATGTACTTGCAAGTTGCTTGAGTAAGTTTAGTCTTTTGGATGCTTTTTCTGCTAGTTCATCCATGAACTCTTTATAGTTCAGTTTTCTGTCTAGTTTCACACCAAAGTATGTTGGATTTTTTTTTCTTTCATGATTTGAGCACCATCAAAAGTTATTTTCAGTTCAGTCTTTGCTAATGTGTTGCTAAGAGTGAAAACTGTATATGTAGTTTTACTAACTTTGATCTTCAACTTCCAGAAATTGCAGTAGGCTGATATGGTGAAGAGGGCTCTATTAAGTCACTCAGCAGCCAGCTGCAGTTATATTCTACCAGTCCATATGACAAGGTCATCAGAAAACATGGCTTTGTGGGTGTTCAGCAGGTCGGGGAGGTCATTTATAAAGATTAGGAACAAGGTGCAGCTAAGAGCAGAACCTTGTGGCAGACTTTCCTCCAGGATGCATTTGTTTGACAGTCTGTTATTGACCTGAGTTTGTATGGTCCTGCTACTCAGGTAGTTTTTAACCCATTGATAAATTCTCCCGTGTATGCCCATGTTTTGCACCTTTAACAGTAGGCCTTTTCGCCAGATCCTGTCATATGCCTGCTGGAAGTCTACAAAGACAGCTACTGAGTTTCTCTTGTGTAAAAAACGTCTTTTACACTTTGAGTGAGGATAAATAGCTGGTCTTCGGTTCTTGATCATTTGGGGAAGCCTGCCTGAAAGGTACTGAGGGACCCCAATGATTCCAACCACCAGTATAGCCTATTGTTAAGCATTCGTTCTGCTAGCTTTCCAATGTTGGAAGTCAGTGAGACTGGTCTAAGACTTTTTAGGTCATCTTCTGGCTTTCCTTTTTTTCAGGATAGGTCAAACTATGGCTGACTTCCAAGATTTTGGTAGTACTCCACTTTGCCAGGTCTTGTTAATGAAGTTGAGCAATGTGGACTTTCCTACAGGGTGAAGCAGGAATCTCGGGATTCTCGGTGTGTGATTCAGCCTTCTGCTCTTCTTTGTGTAGAATGTAAACTTGTTGATCATCTCTCTGTAAATTTCCACTGTTGTCCACTGGAATAATGTTCTTTTTGTTTATAACGACAAATGTTGACTTTATCCATTACTGTTAATATTTCATCTCATTTAATCTACGACTATTCTACGTGGTTTTGTGTCTGTTTTGTTATTCACTTCACAAACTTACTTGCTCCCAGGTTCATTCTCTCTCAGTGAAAATAGTAATACAGAAGCAGCAACTTTGCAGTTGAAATGACTTTAATGATGCACGGGGTGGCGATGAGTCGATGAGCGATATGATGAGAACGACAGAAGCATCAACAAAATCCATGAACACAAGACTGGACATTTCCACGATATATGTTCCGGCAGACTGCTGTCGCCATCTGAACATCCTAATACACTATATTCTACATATATTTCACTAAACAACAACATTTATAACAGACTAATCTACGTCTATCTCAGACGATACACAAGACACAACTGTCCCTCAGTCACATGATTTCTCTCTCACCTGACCTTTTTCCTGTCATACCTTAACCGTGACTCTCGTGCAACCCGAGACAATGCAGATGGACTCTACTCACAAACAGCTGATTACTTTAGAAGATAACTCATTTTATATTAATTTTTACAATTCTCGGATGAGTTATTTATCTTACATCCTAACATTCAATATACTGCTATAAGGGCCCAGATGAAGGATCATTTCATTGATATTTTGTCTGGTCCTGGTGTTTTTCTTAGCTGTAGCTTACCCACAGTACTCTGGAGTTCATATGGTAAAGTTTTCCTCAAGAAGTGTTTGCCAAGCTAGATTTCTCTTTACTTCTCAGAACTTTTCCCAGCGCCTTGTCAAGTACTTTCCGGTTGGAGGATTTGTTGGTGGCAGCGAAGAATTTGTTAAAAGTACTGGCTTTGCTGAGTCACTTAAGAGGACTCGACTAGAGGTTCGCATTGGCTTAGGGTTAGTTGGTTTGTTTTTTTCCTGATATGTTATCTAAGACTTTTCAAGCCTTCTTTCCTTCAGTTCTGAGGGTGAGATTGCTGCATGTGCTTAACTACTTCTCTTTCTTTGCTTGTTTAGTTTCGAGTCATATCTTATCTGTTAGTTTATTGTACTCTATTCTGTTTTCTGGAGTAGGGTTTTTCTCTGCATTCTTCCTGGCTGCTCTTCTTTTTGTGACTAAGTCTTCTAGAGATTTTGTCCAGAAGGAGCTATATTTCTTTATGCATCCTCAGCTATATTTCTTTCTGCATCCTCGGGGCATTGTTTTGTAGGCTACTCCAAGTATGGATTATGTTGGTGTAGAGTGGGTCAATGTTTGTGTTGTCATTTAATTTTGATAGGTTTTCATCTGTTTGTGTTCTGAATTTTTTCCAGTCTGCTTTTCTATAATTCTAGCGAGGGGGTTTGTGTGGTCTTTGGTTTCATGTGTGAGAAATTTGTAGAAGAATGGAGCGATGGTCGCTTCCTATGTCATCAAGCACTCTCAGAGTACAATCGTTGTGGATGTCTGCTGAGACAGTTGATGAGGTCAGGTCTGTATATGCATCCAATGGTTCTGTGGAGGAGTGTTGATGGGAAGGAGGAGTCTTGCAATATTATCATGTTGATAGTTTTGCATAGCTCTTTAATGTTGTTTCAAATAGGGTTTCGGTCTTTGTATCCTAGTGATGGTAGATGCGCTTTAAAATCCTATGCAAAAATCTTATGTTTTATGCATGTGTGTGATGCACGTTGATTTGACTTTTATAATTGGGGGGACAATAAACATTATACTGGGTGTACTGCAGTTCATCATGCCATACTATTATCTCTTGGATATATCATTCTTATTGCACTTTCTGATTTTAACTGCTCTTTGGATGTCATTTCTCAAGAGTGTGGCAATACTCTTGCATTTACCACATTCACATTTGTACATGGTGTATCCAGGCACTGAGTGATCTTTTCCATATGGAAGGGTTTCTTGTATGATCGCAATATGGATGTTGACTTTTTTCAGCTGTCTGCTTAGTTTTGAGGCCTTTGGCCTAAGTCCAGAAATGTTGGTCTTTCTTTCGTACCCAGGAGGCCTTTCCCAGTTAGAAGCTGAGATCAGTCCCCAGGTGCAACACACCCGTCCGACGGCTTTGAGACAGTTTCACAAAGACACTCCGACTTTGGGATGAGGGATCCGATGGTACTTCAACGATGTCATTCCCTGCCACCTATAGTCTGCTGGCTGCTTTGTTTGCCTTATTCTGATAGCCATTTTTGTAGAGACCCATAGGCTTGTCACGTCCTTGGGCTCGTCGATTTCCACCAGACTTTCCCCATTCCCGCAGGTGATCTCTGTGTCCCCATCCATTCGTCATCCCGAACAGCTGAGGCCAAGATCTCAGCTCCACATATTGACAGGTTTGCAGTGTCAAAAGCTGTAGGGCCTTCTATCATAGGAGGGGTATTTGTGCTTGTCATTTTCCCACAGGCGAGTAGGTTTTATTAGGGTACATAGTATTTTGTCTGAGTTATCTGACACTCATATAATAAACAAGAGGCTAATATCAGATTTTTCAGTTCTATATTCCCTCTTTCTTTTACAGAAAGTTTTCTGTTCCCTAAAAATTCTACCTTTTAAGAGGGTGACATTATATTTTATAACAATAACAATAACAAATAGTGTTGGTTGCTACAGGAGTATGTGACAGATAAAAGGGATGGCGACTGCAGCAAAACTGGTTGAAATAATAAGGTAGATATAGGTGTGTGATGCAATTTCCCTCACTTTGTAAAACTGCACCACACACCTCTATCAACAGGAGTAGGTCAGAGTTTTTTAAGCAATCAGATCTGATGTTCCCTGTTTCACAAAGACAATGATAAATGTCTTCTTAACACAGTTGTTCCCAAGGGGGGGGGGATGATGACAAAAACATACACATTAAAAAATTATTCCAGATAAAACCAAACATTCATGCAATGACGTGCGGGTAATTTTCATGCACAAAGCTTTGCACAGAACTCAGCCGTGGAACTGAGAACAAATAACTGCAGTGTAGCAAAAATGGCGTATTTTAAAACAAAACAGAAGGAAAGAAATGAGGTCTTAAAACAGGCAGTTGAATTATTCTCGGTACTGTGCTAAGACACATAAAGTAACAGACAGACATCTTTGATTCAGTTCTTATTTGGCGTGGATGGTCAGGCGATGGTGTCGTATGAACCGGACGATGGTGGTCGAGGCAGAAGACAAACTGCGACACACCGGTATATATAGTGTCAGAGGTTCATTCATTCATTTGCATGTCCCTTGCGGAACTGTGCCTCCCTAACAGCACTCCTGTAGGCCTTTCGGTTGTGAGCAAGATGGCCTGCTACTGATGCATCCATTTGCAGATCGTCAACGATGTCTTGCAGCCATTTTAGCCTTTGTCTTCCTCTCTTTCTTTTCCCCATTATTTACCCTTCCAAGACGGTCTTATCTAGATTATCATGACATTTAATGTGTCCAAAATATGTAAGTTTTCTCTCTTTAATCCTCTTTACTAGCCAGCCGTCTTCAATATTAAGTTCTTGTAGTATAGATATATTTGTTCTTTTTTATGTCCATGATATTTGAAGAACTCTTCTGAGCATTTATATTCAAAGACATTTATGTGTTTCTCAGCTGTTTTGTTAAGTGTCCAGGTCTCACAGATATATGTTGCAATTTTGAAATATGCATGCCCTTAAAAATCTTATTTTTGTAGTTCTGTCTGCTCCTCTCCACTGATTCTTTAGTTGCTTTACTTTCTGAAGAGCAACAGATGTCTTCCTTTTAATTTCCCTGATTGTATCTCCATTATTAGTTAGTAGTGATCCAAGATATTAAAAACTCTCCACTTCTTCCAGTTTTTCCTCATTGACACATATTTCAGCTGCCTTGTTTGTTTTGTTAGTTGTCATCAATTTAGTTGATTTAGTGTCAGAGGCTAAAGGGCAGAAATATTCGTCATAACCTGAAGTTGAGAGGATGGGTTAGTCCTTTTGCAATAATAGTGAATGAATGCTTGTTTCGCTCTCTTTGTTAGAAACTCATCTGTCAGTATTATTTCCTGTTTATAGCGGCACTTGAAAATCACATGAGTATTGTACAGAATATTGAGACTATTTAAAAATATAAACATCTTTATGAGTTAACGACCACACAATTGTAACGTTTCTGTTTACAGCTTGATCATACAAAAACATACAGGAGAAAGATATAGATGAGATAATGTAAATCGACACCAATACAATAAATAAGAATGGAAAAAAATAGAAAACTGGCCTCAGATCAGGGGACCGCATGCAAAACCATCTGTACGATATCATCAAGCATGCTTCGAAACCAGTCCCGAATCATTTAAATGGCCCCAACCACAGAGGCAAATCTGACTTTCTGGTAACAGCCATCACACAGTGTCACGCAGATGACACAAGTGTAACAGTATATATGAGATAACTGTTGTGCTTTCAGAAATGACATGGTTGTGAATCTCTTTTTGTGAACTTTCCCGTGCTCGGCCGAGATCCTTGAGGAATGTCACATGGGCGGTGCACGGGTGATAAGGGAAAGGAGAAAGTATGAGCGAGTTAGTCTACGTTTGGATGTGTAAGGGAGGGGGTGAAGTTGTACTGTCACTGTCGTGAATATGGATGTCGCTGTCGTGAACATTGATGTTATATGGATTTTGAGTCTTGGATGGGTGAAATGACAGGCCATGTGGCAGAGGCTGTCTGCCGGCTGTCAAATTATCATCATTATCATCCGCATCTTCACCAAATTCACCAATAAACCTCATTGTCTATATGATAGCCAGGACGTAGTTGAGATATGTGCCTGTTGTTGCAAATGTGTGGCTGGAAAGAGCCTGGGTGGGAAGTATAGCTGAACTCATCGGCTAGCTAACCCAGATTCAGCGAATCACGGCCTGAAGTAAAAATCCCAACCTTACTTAGTGTAAAAGATGAGGGGCCCAGTTACCAAGAAGAAATATTATTTCTCAACTGGTCCCGTTTTGTGGCACGATACTGTTGTACAAGCCGCCTAACGCTTGAGAACGGCTACATTCAGGAGTATGGGAGTCTAGAACCACATGGTTTGAATTCGTTATTCAGCTATACCTAACATTCTCCTCTTCCACAATCATAATCTCTCTCCACTAAGTTCCACTCCCTTCTCACTTGTTACACATAGCTTAGAACCTCTTCACAGCATCACATTACAATCCATCTACCCCTACTATAATCACATATTGCACCTTCTCCCGGCTAAATTACCATTTACCTCTCTCCTCTCCACAGTTTCCCCACCCACCACCCTCAGTTACGACCCACCTATCGCACGTCCCAAGTCTCCATTTAAATATTCCATATACTCCACCAAACAACAACCTGTCTCATGGGTGATCAGAAAAAGAAGATGGACGTATGTCGGTCATGTGATGAGAAGAAACAATCAGAGGATCCCCAAACAAGCTATCAAATGTAACACAACAGGCCGAAGAAAAGGAGATGGACCACATGAAACTCTAAAGAGGACATTGTTAAGAGAGGCCATTTCATTGGGCATGACTGATGAGACTGAAAAATTGGCCGAAGACAGGACATCTTGGCGAACTATCTTGCGGGCCCAGTGTGACGTTTAGCGGCACGGAAAGGGTGTAAACATTTCACCATGCGCATTTCTGACACACAGCGTCGGACAAGCCACAGCTTCTTACAAGTTGCAGCTAAGTGCTCTATTCGTTTGATTTGATTTTTTTTTCTTTTTAACATAGCATTCATGCGAATTTATATTTTATCTCTTCTCTCTTATTCTTCGTCCTGTATGCATTTGTATGATTAAGGCTCACGCCGAAACGTCACAACTGTGTACTGGTTAAGTAATAAAGCTGTTCCTACCTTTTTTTCCTAGTTTATACATTTTGGTATCGCAGCTTTACTGCAGTGGCTCCGTGTATAGTTATATACTCATATACTAATTATTGTGTGTTACTAAATAGAAGAATTTAAGCATTTAGCTATGATATGCAAGAAGTTGCACCTGGGAGTGCGTGTGGTGAAGTATTGTGGATGTTTAAATGAAGATTTGTGAGGTGTGATGCCAATCTGACTAGTAGGTAGTGGTAAAAGGGGGTGGGGAAATTGAAAAGGAGAAAGAGGGATACAATCGTTATCACGCCGAGAAAAGCGTGAGTGGAACAGATGAATGTGAGGGGGGGGGGGAGTGGAGGGTTTGTGATTATAGTGCAATGAAGGTTCTGGGGAGGGTTTGTGCAGTGAAGGTTCTGGAATATTTGTTGCAGGTGAAGAATAAGTAGATGAGAACTTAGTAGGGAGGGAATATGACTGTGGAGAAAGGGAAGTTAAGTACAGCTGAATTTCAAGTTCATACCGTATGGTTTCATTGTCACATATTCCTGTATGTGGTGGTTCTTCGAGCGCCAGGGAGTGTCTATCATCAGACATTGTTTAATGGCTGTTATTAGAAAATCAGACTTGCCTCTGTGGTTTGGAGGGAGGGTGTTGAAATGATTAGAGACTGACTTAGAATAAAACCACTGTACGGCACAGCAGGTTCGGAAGCATTTGATATGTCGATGATTATCATTAAAGTATAATGTTATTGTTCGTAAAATTCTTGTTGACACCACCTATAAATGTGATGTACTACATCACCATAGGAAACAATGAGGTGAATATTAATTCGCACTTCAGCCTATCATGCTTATGAGAGAGTAAAATACAGCCAAATCATTTCAGATGTTACAGTGTGCCTGAAATTGATATGAAACATCCTGCAAGAGTGGATAAAAACGGCGTCTCAGTATATTATGCTGTCAACAGACAGACCAGAACTGAGAAACCTAGAAACAGCATCAGTTAATCATATGTGAAAAATGTATCCTTTACTTACTGTGACAGGAGGCGTTGATAAAAGATCGAACCACGTGGAGTGAACAGATGTATTCTATTTTAAAAAGCCATAGTCTGAAATGAGAAATGTGAAGAGACTAGACCATGGAACTCAGGCGTATCTTTTTCCTGCTGTAACCATCTTTACTGATTAAAAAATATTGGTAGAATCAGGCGTGAGAGACGCTGCGTCGTGAGAAAGTGCCTATCACTAGACATTGTAAGATAGTGCCAGCCACGAGTAATTGGTTAGTTATATAGTGCCTATCACGAGACACTGGTTTGTAAATTATTGCCTATCATGAGACACTGGTTTGTAAAATAGTGCATTTTATGAATACTAGTGTGTAAAATAGTCCTTGTTAAGCATCTGTGAGCATCTTAGATTTATCTGCCTTAACGCTGTCTGCAAGACTCGCAACATTATATAATATTAATGATAACGGTAATATATGCATGAAATATTTAATGGTCTGCTCTTTGATATGACATTTGCAATGTTTTCTTAATCACTGTTCCGGCTCTACACAGGACAAGCACTATAATGTAAAGGACGCTGACTGATGTGTTGAAGGGGAGAGGGGGCCGGGAATCTGAGCACTTATGGACATGTTCGGGGAGCAATGATGATGACCCAGATAATAAACCATGTTCCAGTCATGCTTTGCAACGCTTAACAGCATGGCAACTTTTTCACAAAAGCAAAAACTTTTCAAAGCAAACATTTCGGTTGGTACTTGCTCTCCGCAATGACACGTTCAGCTTATTGAGATGCCCCAAAATGCCAGCAGCAAAATAAGCTTGTAGCCCGGCAAGAGTATTTCATCTTCTGCCTTTCTATAGTCAGATTCTCTAAACAATGCAGCAGTTTCCTGTGACAACTCCACCATCCTATCAACACATGACCCCAGGAGAGCCACTTGACCTGTGTGTGAAATAACAGCACAGTGTGTTTTGTTCCTGCTTCCTCACAAAACGCTTTTAACACCATGTGTTGAAGGGCATTTCCACGTATGAAGTTTATAGCTTCTTCAGCTACAAAGGTAACTTGCTTGAAGGGTAGGGTTTTAAAGGCAAGAGCAGTGAAGAACACAGCGTATGTCCATAACACCAGAAACCACTGCCCTGACCAAGCTCACAAATTGAGATTGGTGTCCTAACTTTGTAGGAGCATCATCAGTACAGACTGAATTTGGTCCACTCAATAACACATCGTTCCTTTTGAGGAAGTTAATGCATTGTGAAGTTTATAAAGCAAATATCGATATCAGAAAGAAATCCGTTATTAAATTCGGATTCCTGCTTTACTTATAACAATTAAAGATTGTTTTAAAAAACTTTGGTGTGATGGACAGCGAGAGAGTCGTCTGGGTTTTTAGGATCTCACCTGAGACTGTGACCCGATTCCTTCTCCTTCCATTCTACGTCAGTTTCAAAACTGAAGGGAAATTCTCACTTTCTCATGACGAGTATACATGTTTATTAAGCCTGTTCTAGAGCCGAGAAATAAGACTGAAGCGGGAAGCAATGAAAGAAGGACAATGAAGATATCAAGTGTGGTCTTGACGACATGGTATTTTACAGCATGTACTGTACAGTAATAGTGTTTGCGATCATGCTTCTCCGTGTTTTGCGATCCTTGGTGTTTCCGATCAATTCAAACGCTTTTCTTTGTCCATGCCAATTGATCAGTCCACCGAAATATTTTTGTATTGGTCTATCTCTCCTTTTTCCGTTGAATTTTCCAGTCCTTATTAAGTTATCTAACATGTCTTCGCATGACATGTCCAGACATTTTTTTTTCTTTTTTTTCTTATATTTTTAACTAGTTTTCGTTGTTCTCAAACATCTCAGACGTTTTCCTTGATTTTTTTGGCCATCCAGGGTACTAATTTTTTTCCCCAAAACAACGTCTTTTTTGCTCCCAGTATCTTTATAATCAGTGTGTTAATTGTCCAACCATACAGTAGTATTCTTTTCTTTACTTTTAGAGAGATTCTCTTATTTGTTAGTATCTTCTTCATGTCATTAACAAAAGTGTTTGTGCCTGTTCTAGTAATGATTTCATTTCACTTTTATATTTGCCATCAGCTGTTATTCCTGTTCCGAGATAAATGAATTTGTATCAAAATTATCTCGTTTAAAAGAATGTTTAAAAGAAACAGAGAGATAAAGCGGTGTCATTTTTATTTTATTGGCTACCAATACAACTTATTACAAATTTTCTAGTCACTTATTGACATGTTCTGGTCTCAGTGCAGGAGAAGGTTAATGAAATTCAAAATGGCAGCCACTTGAAAACATCTGTTCAGCATGACCTGATATTATTCATTCTTTACAAGATATTTCGGGATCCATCAATCCAAACACATTGATTTACTGCCCTTGAAGGAAGCATACATCCCTGCAAATGTTCTTCCATAAAACTCATCGTATGTGCCCCTTTTTTATTATTCGCAGAAATGAAGTGTTCCCTCCCTTTTTTTGTGAAAAGAACATTTGATAAATTCGCCCCATAAAATATGGGAGCAGATGTTGGAACTTGTGTGAACAGTCCTGGAGGCACTTCAGTTCAAGTAAATTATTTTCACACGTAGACAGTAGTAATTGGATCTAAAACAGCAGCTAAAGCGCACAAAGAAGCATTTGACAGTAACTGGTGACAACCTGAGATAATCTAACACATGATGAGGTTGTTGGACTGCGATGACGTCACTGGTAATATTTTTGACGTTGATATGACCTCATGGATAATGCTGTCGTCATTGCCGAGATGCTGTCCTTGGTGACATTGTTGATGTTAATGTAATCGTGATTTGTAATAAATGAACGTGTTTGTCCTGCTGAAGGCACAGACCCGGCTATATTTAACTGTTCCACTGGTCGGAGTAGGAGCAATGACAGCTCTTGTCTCTGCACACAATGCCCGCCAAGTGGTGTTCAAGTTCTATGCCAAGGTGGTCCATTTGTTTAGGCCCACCTAAGAACAGAGAAGACCGTCACAGACTATCTGTCAGCGGATGCTGTGGACAAGTACAAACGACTCAGACTTCACTTGTGCGTTTCAGCAGCTTTATTCTCCTGTCTGCTTCTTTCCAGGTTTAACTCGCTCGATAACATAATAGAAACACAATAGAAACCAAAATAGCGCTCACGCTCTCACTCCAGTCCCGTCGTAACTGAAAAATAGTACATTTGCGGTTAGCTTTCTTCCCTCATCACTCGTCACTCTCGCCTTCTCTATTCTCTCTATGCATCCTCTCTATATAGGATTTTCATTTTATAACCACTTACCCTGGGTTAGTATCGTGCTGCTTCTCTCCTTCCCCTTCCTTTTCTTTCTTATTGGCGTTCCTGGGCGGGACGATCTCTCATGCAATTTAAACTGAATTATTCGTTTATAGATTCTCGTAACTTTTCTTATCATGTTTCCTCGTCCACACTGTTCTTCTTCTCTGCAACTAAATTAATTTATCTCAAATATATTCCACTACAACTTACGTCTTTTTGGAAATTCTAAAGAAGGATGCTGAGCTTCTGCAACCTGCACCAACTGAATAAGTATTCATGATATTATGTAAGAGATAAGGGATATGTGCCCAACTCACTCAAGACGTATCTGTCTAATATGTGTATGTGTATGCTGAGTTGCCATACTCGATCTTAATACACAATGAGAAGTGTACTACTGGTTTTCTACATTTCAGTCAATCCGCTAACAAACTACAATCACTGAACAACACCAAGAGAAAACCTAACACATTAAGATAAACCAAGACAAAATGTCCGCTTTCACTGAAAATCAAACTCCAATTCAATACATCATCTCAGGCCAGAACTTTCACTCCAAAAAACATCACATGCACTGAGTTTCCCCGGTCATGTGACAAAACTTCCAGAAGGCAAGGAAGATAAATGTGCTATTAAGTTCCTTTGCGAAATTACGCCGTGCTATAATTGTCTCCACCTTCCCCCTACCCCCCCCCCCCCAAAAAAAAATTACTATTAATTCTCTTATACTGTTACAGATGGTAATGTTTTTGCAAATTAATAACTTCCTAGTCTCATATAAGCCAGATAACATCACGGCGATAAGCAGAGCAGGCATAGCCCCCATGTTTCTGTATCAGTTGATTCATGCTGGTGTCAGTTATCAAAACACGACGTAAATGTCTTTGTGTACAATGGCTGTCTAATCTAATTATGACAGTGATTCTTCCGGGTGACGTGCCAGCTCTTGCGCATATCCTGAAACGGGAGTTGGGCATAAGGCTAACAATCTTATCCTGAGACCTATCTAGAGGCGAATCTAGATGGGGAAAAAAAGGAATTGTTATGGAAACTCGCAACAAAACAAACCGACCATCAGGGATACCAACTCCGAAGAACTCAGACAAAGATCGAAAGAACACATTCGTCAGCCCCAAATATGTGACAAAGATTGGATTCTGGAGCGTAAGAACAATGGCACCACCATCAAAATCTGTTCAGGTAGTTCGATAAATGGAGAGATACTACCTACACGTACTGGGCATCGATGAAATGCGATGGCCAGAAGCAGGGAAAAGAACGACGGAAAACCGTAAGTAATAATATATTCAGGCAGAGACGATGGGAAATACTAGAGGGGATAGGTATAATTATGTCACATGCAGCAGAAAAGAGTCTTATAGATTGGAAACCAGTTAACAGTCATATAATAAGAGCACGATACAAACTAAGACACGGAAGAATGATAATCATACAATGTTATGCACCCACGAACTATGCAGATTATGAAATAAAAGACGATTTCTATCACCCAATACAACAACTCATAAACAAAGTCCCTAAACGCGACATCCTATTTGTTACGGGAGACTTAAATGCTAAGTAAGGTAGGGAAAGATAACACCGGCGTCGAAAAAGTAATGGGAAAAGAAGGAATTGATAAAGTAAATCAGAATGGAGATAGATTAATTGAATCATGTTTAACAAAGAGCATGGTCAGTGGAAGCAATTCAGAACATCTCTGATAGATGTAAAAGCATATAGAGCTGCAGATGTCAACAGTGATCACAACTTGTGTATAGAGAACATAAAACGGAAAAGACAACACAAGAAATCATTACTCTGAAAGATAAACAGCCACGGCATACAAGAATACAATACTAACAGTAATTTCAATCTGGAACTTACTAACTATTTCGCAGCATTCATTGAGGTATAGATGAATTATGGAATTCTTACAGCACAGCCATAATCACATCAGCAAAAGCAAGTGCTGGACTGAAAATTTAAAAAAAAACAAATAGAAAAGCATGGACATCAGAAAACACGTGGAAGTACGTACATGAAAGACGAGCAGCCAAATGAGCCATGCTGAATGTAAAGACAAATCTTGGAAAAGATTTGGCTAAAGCAACATTTATTAGACAATAAAGCTAAAAGTTCAGCTAGAAGAGAAATACATTGACAATATGGCAAAAGAAGCAGAGAAAGCGGGAAAAACAGAAGACAGCAAAACTCAAATATATAACATACAAAAGAGGCTAACGGGTACTATTACATATAAAGAATGAACAATCTTTAGCAAAACTGGAACCTTATTAACATCATATACGACCAAAAGCAAAGATGGACCGAACACTTCCAAGAAGTACTCAGTGGACCTCACTCAAAAGAACTGACAAACCTTGAAACCGACTTAACAGTCCCACAACTAAATGTCAACCTAGATAAAATTACATTGTATGAAATTGAAAAAAAAATCCAGTAAATCTAATGGCTGACAACAAAGCTGCAAGTTAAGATGAAATAACAGCCGAAATATTAAAAGGTATCAACAATGACAACATGAGACAGGACAAATTGTTTGCAACGAAAACTGTGTTTCAACTGCATTCCATTTGTTTGAACAATTTTAGAAAGTAAAAAAAAAACCACAAAAAAACGGAGATTCTGACCGAACGCTAAATCAAGGTGGGACTGGAAATATTTATAAAGTCGGCCATACACTCAGACAAAGTTTTGACTCATACCAGGCAAGTAGACCTAAAGTTTGTGGATACTTTCAGTCATGACATTTCCTACGGCTTCGTGACAGGTAAATGGAAAAAAGCTGTAGTTCGTTGATTGAAAACTCTTCCTTCTTGTAATTCGTCAAGGCTGTAGTAAAATAAAAATAAAGAATGTACAAATGGAGATACAGGGCATAGGGCCGATTAAAGGGCCGCATCCGGTTTGCCATATTGGTGCCGAGGTCCTTATAGTGGTATTTGGTTTGTTTCAGTGTAAAAAATATTCAATTTTTATGTGACTTCGGAGCCAATCATGTCCCACTACGACTAGACCACTGTTCTTGAATGTACCCCAAGTAGATCTAGACTATTAGATGGACTGGAGAAGTAGTTAAAAGATTATTTCAGACATTATGTATGCCACATATCATCACATGACAAGTTCGGATACATCGACAAGTCGATCTAGACATCGCCGATGGTAAATAGTATAAAAAACGTAATCTAGACATCGCCGGAACAGTAGCATACATATATCAGCTAAAATAACCACACTGCATTTTTTTTCCTAAAAAATACTCTTTATTTATGAAATCTTCTTACATTTACAGCTATTTTGATGCATAATACTTATATTTTTAACATGGAAATAATTGTTTACATTCACTTTTACAATTATCCCCTATACTTCCGCGCTTTTTGTGTGGCACAGACGGGAACTTCTGATTTTTTTCTGCGGTACGGGAAGAGGTAAACCACTCCCTTTATCAGCTCCATAATCATTTCAGACATGTAGATTCCGTGGTCTTCATAACCGTTTTCAAAACTATTCTTTAGTAAGTCAAACATTGGATTTACATGTCCCACCCTTCAGTATGCACAGTCTTTATTTATTTAACGGTGTGTTATTACTTTTCATTTTTTTTATTGGTGTTTAATCTGATGACATAAATAAGTTAGATAGAGGTGTATGGTGCAGTTTTACAAAGTGAGGGAGGAAGTGAGCAAGGTGAGAAAAAAAACGAATATAAAGTATGAGAATGTATAAATGAAAAACATACAACATCCGATATTTCGGCGTGAGCCTTATTCGAGGATACATGCAAAAACAAAATACAAACATATATAACTAAATCCACGTTATCAGTACAGGAGGGCTTCACCTGCACTTCACGAAATGTCATTTATGTTATCATGTGCAAACGTTGCGGTTTGAAGTACATAGGGGAAACTGGCTTACGGTTAGGAGATCGATTTCGCCAGCATCTCAATGATATTTCTAAGAGGGCCTGGACACCTGTGGCTAAATATTTTTGCCTTGGTAACCACAGAGTGTGCAACAATCTATCATGCACTATGTAAAAAGATATGGCATTCAGGTATTTGGCCAAAAGAATGGAAAAGAACTGTATTCATACCACTGCCAAAAAAGGGCAACCTGAAATTATGCACCAACTACAGAACTGTTGCCCTGATTAGTCATGCCAGTAAAATTCTGTTAAAAATCATAATGGGTAGACTTCGAAAGAAAATAGAAGAAGAAGTCAATATGGTCCAAGCTGGCTTCAGGCAAGGAAGAGGATCAAGAGATCATATATTCAATCTAAGATTAATAATAGAGAAATGCAGGGAGTTTAATGTGAATCTATATTTATCCTTTATAGACTACTCAAAGGCATTTGATTGTGTACAACACCAGAAACTTTGGGAAATAATGGAAAAAATGGGATTTCCAACACATTTGATACAATTAACATCACTGCTGTATTTAGACCAACAAGCAGCAGTAAGAATAAATGGTGAAACAACAACTTGGTTTGACATAAAACAAGGGGTCCGTCAGGGGTGCATATTGTCACCCTACTTATTTAACTTGTATACTGAAAATATAATGAGGAATGTTAGAGAAGATGTAGACAAAGAATATTACGATGCCATAACAGTTGGAGGTTATGAAATACCAGAGATTAGATATGCTGATGACACAGTATTGCTGTCCACAACACAAGAAGGAATGGAAAAACTAATTATGTCAGTCCGCAAGAACAGCGAAGAGCAGAACCTATATCTTAATGCAAAGAAAACTAAAGTGATGACAACTGACAAAACAGACAAGGCAACTGAAATATGTATCAGTGAGGAAAAACTGGAAGAAGTGGAGAGTTTTGAATATCTTGGATCACTACTAACTAATAATGGAGATACAATGCGGGAAATTAAAAGGAGGACATCTATTGCTCTTCAGAAAGTAAAACAAATAAAGAATCTGTGGAGAGGAGCAGACAGAACCACAAAAATAAGATTTTTAAGGGCATGCATCTTTCCCATCGCAACATATGCCTGTGAGACCTGGACACTTAACAAAACAGCTGAGAAGCACATAAATGCCTTTGAATGTAAATGCTATAGAAGAGTTCTCCAAATATCGTGGACACAAAAAAGAACAAATATATCTATACTACAAGAGCTTAATATTGAAGAAGGCTGGCTAGTAAAGAGGATTAAAGAGAGAAAACTTAAATATTTTGGCCACATTAAACGTCATGATACTTTAGAGAAGACCGTATTGGAAGGATACATAATGGGAAAAAGAAAAAGAGGAAGACCGAAACGAAGATGGCTGCAAGACATCGTTGATGATCTGGAAATGGATGCAGCAGCAGCAGGCCATCTTGCTCACAACCGAGAGGCCTACAGGAGTGCTGTTTGGGAGGCAAAGTTCCGCAAGGGACAAGCAAAGGAATGAATGAACCACAGGGGCAAACAGGACATTTCGGTTAGTGCGATCCGCTCTTGTTCCGCAGATGTACGATCTCGGAGGGTCCTAGAACAGCGCCTTATTTTCCAGACTGGCTGTCTCTACCCAGCTGGAATTAACAATGTCTTCAGCTTTCTATAACTTCTTTATTTTTCCACTGGCCTTTTTTATACTGTAATTTCTTTCTCTATGCTACCCCTCCCTACCACCATCCTATTTTCTTCTCTGCCAACATATTGGTCTTGTCCCATTCACCAGTTTTACATTTCCTCCCTGTAGGTGTTTAAGTTCTTCATTCATTATCTCTCGCGTCCTCTTTTCTCTCCCCTTTCCCCCCACCCCCCCCCCGAAACCTCTAGCGGCTATCATGTTTCTATTGCCTTCCCCCAACCCCTTTCTCCCACTTGTTCTCCTCCTCTCTCTCCGCTTCTTCTCTATGATTGGCTGTATCGGGAATCTTTTGTCTGTAGGCAACGGTTTTTTTTCCTCCTCCTCCTTCTTCCACACACATTTCCTCTTTACTGAGAGCAAGACGCTTCAGATCAGTTATATATGTTTGTATTTTGTTTTTGCATGTAATCTCGAATAAGGCTCACGCCGAAATATCGGATGTTGTATGTTTTTCATTTATACATTCTCATACTTTCTATTCGTTTTTTTCTCACATTGCTCACTTCCTCCCTCACTTTGTAAAACTGCACCATACACCTCTATCTACCTTATTTATATTAACCAGTTTTACTGCAGTCGCCATCCCTTTTAATCTGATGACAGTTCCACTGTAGACTTTAATTGCTTCCGGTTTATGGTAGCGTTATTCTGTCCACTGATTTATGAAACACATCAGTTTTTCTTGCTTGTTAATTACAATGAAAGGGCGCTATTTTCAGAACTAGATGAAACAGGAAGGGAAACAAGCAATTAGTCATAAGGTGATAGAATCCACTTGTTACACTTCTTAAGACTGCTAGCAGGTGATAGAATTCACATTGTTACATTTTCTAACACTGTTAACATGAAATAAGATGAACTTTCTTTTCGTCGTCAGCCCCTCTTTCTCTATCTTTTTTTCTGTACACGTAAAAATCGCTCTGTCAGTATGCGTCGTTTTTTCTTGTTCTTGTTTCCAAACTTATTTTATTTCTAATGCTTTCATCTTCAGATATATTTTCAGTGAAAGCAGTGAGTCTTTTATATATTTAATTTTTTTTTGTCCGATATTTGTTCTTATCGGGCATTTATGTATAAACTAGGAAAAAAAAGTAGGAACAGCTTTATTACTTAACGACTACAAAGTTGTGACGTTTTGGCGTGAGCCTTACTCATACAAAAACATACAGGACGAAGAAATAGAGAGAGGAGATAAAGTATAGATTCACATGAATGCTGTGTTTAAAAAAATGAATAGAACACTTAGCTGTAACTTGTAAGAAGATGTGGCTTGTCCGACGCTTGTTCAGAAATGGGCATGGTGGAGCGTAGAGAATGTTTAAATGGAGACTTGTGATGTATGATAGGTGGGTCGTAACTGTGGGTGGTGAGTGGGGAAACTGTGGAGGGGGGAGAGAGAGAGAGAGAGAGAGAGAGCGTGATACAATGTTAACCTAGCCAGGAGAAGGTGAAATAGATGATTATAGGTGGGGTTGCAGAGGGTTTGTAATGTAATGCTGTGAGGAGGTTCTTAACTGTGTGTAACAAGTGAGAAGGGAGTGGAGCTTAGTGGAGAGGAATTATGATTGTTGAAGAGGAGAATGTTAGGTGTAGCTGAATAAAGAGTTCAAACCGTGTGATGTGTGGTTATTGGACATTTGTCCAGGGTATATAATGGGGACTTATCTAGAGGCGAATCTAGATGGGGAAAAAAGGAATTGTTATGGAAACTCGCAACAAAACAAACCGACCATCAGGGATACCAACTCCGAAGAACTCAGACAAAGATCGAAAGAACACATTCGTCAGCCCCAAATATGTGACAAAGATTGGATTCTGGAGCGTAAGAACAATGGCACCACCATCAAAATCTGTTCAGGTAGTTCGATAAATGGAGAGATACTACCTACACGTACTGGGCATCGATGAAATGCGATGGCCAGAAGCAGGGAAAAGAACGACGGAAAACCGTAAGTAATAATATATTCAGGCAGAGACGATGGGAAATACTAGAGGGGATAGGTATAATTATGTCACATGCAGCAGAAAAGAGTCTTATAGATTGGAAACCAGTTAACAGTCATATAATAAGAGCACGATACAAACTAAGACACGGAAGAATGATAATCATACAATGTTATGCACCCACGAACTATGCAGATTATGAAATAAAAGACGATTTCTATCACCCAATACAACAACTCATTAACAGAGTCCCTAAACGCGACATCCTATTTGTTACGGGAGATTTCAACACTAAGGTAGGGAAAGATAACGCCGGCGTCGAAAAAGTAATGGGAAAAGAAGGAATTGATAAGGTAAATCAGAATGGAGATAGATTAATTGAATCATGTTTAACAAAGAGCATGGTCATTGGAAGAACAATATTTCCACACAAATTCGTACATAAAACAACACGGATATCTCCAGATGATAGAACCAAAAACCAGATAGATCACTTTTGTACCTATCAGAAAGCAATTCAGAACATCTCTGATAGATGTAAAAGCATATAGAGCTGCAGATGTCAACAGTGATCACAACCTGTGTATAGAAAACATAAAACGGAAAAGACAACACAAGAAATCATTACTCTGAAAGATAAACAGCCACGGCATACAAGAATACAATACTAACAGTAATTTCAAACTGGAACTTACTAACCATTTCGCAGCATTCATTGAGGTAGAGGAGGTACATATAGATGAATTATGGAATTCTTACAGCACAGCCATAATCACATCAGCAAAAGCAAGTGCTGGACTTGCAAAAAACAAATAGAAAAGCATAGATATCTGGAAAACACGTGGAAATACGTACATGAAAGATGAGCAGCCAAATGAGCCATGTTGAATGTAAAGACAGATCTTGGAAAAGATTTGGCTAAAGCAACATACGAAGAAATAGACAATAAAGTTAAAAGTTCAGCTAGAAGGAGAATACATAGAGAATACATTGACAATATGGCGAAAGAGGCAGAGAAGGCAGCAGAAACAGAAAAGAGCAAAATATCCACATAACATACAAAAGAGGCTAGCGGGCATTATTACATCTAAAGAATGACCAATCTTTAGCAAAACTGGAACCTTATTAACATTATATACCATCAAAAGCAAAGATGGTCCGAACACTTCCAAGAAGTACTCAATCGACCACGCCCAAAAGAATTGATAAACCTTGAAACTGACTTAACAATCTCACAGCTAAATGTCAATCTAAATGAAATTACATTGTATGAAATTGAAAAAGCAGTGAACCTAATGGCTGACAACAAAGCTGGAAGTTAAGATGAAATAACAGCCGAAATTTTAAAAGCTATCAATATTGACAAAATGAGACAACTACAGAGAGTGTATTTGGAAAGATGAAAATTTCCCTTCTAAATTGAAAAAAGGAATCATTGTTAAAATACAGAAAAAGCTACCTTAGCGACTGCAATAATTGGAGAGGAATAACCTTAGTATCAGTTGTGTCAAAAGTATTTTGCAAAGTCATTCTGAATAGACATATAGTGGATACTGCAATGAGAGAAGAACAAGCAGGATTTCGAAAAGGGAGAACTGTCTCGGCCAGATCTTTACCTTTAGGAATAATACTTGAAGAAGATATTGAAAAGCAAAAACCATTAATTATTAACTTCATAGACTTTAAAAAGGCTTTTGATAGCATACGCAGAGATTCACTGTAGGGAATTTTAAGACTAAATGGAATACCATCTAAAAGTGTCAACACCGTTAAGGATCTCTACAACGGATATGTTTGTGTAGTCAACACAGAAGAAGGAATGAGCGGATTGTTCCAGATTGAAACAGGCGTGAAACAAGGATGTATAGTATCTCTCTTGCATTTTGGAATTGTCATAGTTTTCATAAAGAAAATAATGCTTCACATGTAACACAGGTATTGATTATATACATGGGACCAAACTAGAAGATCTGGATTTTGCTGATGACATAACTCTTATCAGTGACAATGTGAAATCGATGGAAGAAAAAAAAACAGATGCCCTGTCTTCACTGGTTAGCAAAATAGGACTTGAAATTAACAAGGACAAAACAAAAATAATGAAACTTCCCATTAACAAAAAAAAGAAAAATATACGTAGAAGGGACAGCCGTTGAAGAAGTAAACCAATTTGGATACATCGGCAGCTACATAAACCAGGATGGCGACACCAGAAAGGAAGTTAGAATTCGAATTGCAAATGCAGCATCGACCCTCAAGAATCTTGAGAACATAAGGCATTCAAAAGTTATAAGCACAAAAACCAAGTTAAGATTATTCAGTTCAGATGTAATATCCACCCTCGTTTATGCATGCGAATGCTGGAAAACAAGTAAAGAAAGAGACAAAAAATTAGACTCTTTATAAAACAAATGCTTAAGGAAAATACTAGGTATAAAGTGGAACGAACTCAAGAACAACGCAGAGATAAGGCATATGAGCAAATAACAACCTGTAAAACTTGTTTGGTGCAAGTTTATAATTAGTGGGAGTAATATGACTGACAGATGACTGAACAACAACCAGTCTCATGGGTGATCAGGAAAAGGAGATGGACATATGTTGGTCACTTGATGAGAAGAAATGATCAGAGAATCCCAAAACAAGCTATCAAGTGGAACACAACAGACCGAAGAAAAAGAGGCAGACCGCGTGAAACTCTGAAGAGGACATTATTAAGAAAGCCCAAATTAGCAGGCATAAAATCCTTTGATGAGGTTGAAAGACTTGCTGAGGACAGGAAAAGTTGGCGAACTACTTTGCGAGCCCTATGTGACGTTTAACGGCACGGGAAGGAGATAAGATAAGATAAGATAAGAAGAATATATTCCCAAGATGGTTTACAGATCAACATTTCCCTTGACATGTCATTGGACTGCCAACCGAGGTTCTCCCCACCTTGATATACTGTATGCAAATTATACCTAAAAAACCCTAAACATTTAATCAGTACACGATACATTGACATGCAGTACAAATCACCGTCTGCAATTACAGGGCACATCATTTTAATATCACTATACGCCACAACGGCACATACAACTGACACTGATATCAACATGACATCAAGACATGTGTCATCATAATGGACGAACAGTTGGATGAACGAGGTCAGTCCAATGCAAAATACTTCAACAATCATAAATAATAGAAAAGCATTTAGACGAAAAATGTTAATGTAATGCAGGGCAATTAAGCATGCTATCATATAATCCTGACTTCTTATGTTGCATATTGAAAGCCTAATTGATCTGAAGTTCCGGCTCTTGGCCCTACACGTAGCTTTCACTACGAATATAATGTGCAATAGCACTTATTCCCCGCATCTATCGCTGCCATGACACACCCCAATATAACTGTGCTTCTGCAGCACACGATCAGTCTACAAGAAAAGCATGTTAAACGAATCATACATGTTGTCTATCCAATATACCGATAAATCACACTGAAAACTCATGTACAGAATTTCCATATCGATACGTAAATACAAGAACTCTACATCACAGATTAATTCACAACTACATAATCTACACCACATGAGGTGGATTCGGTAGAATATACTAAACACGCAAAGTAATATAAGCACAACAAAGACACTGCATCGCCAGCCATGTCCCCGATCTTATTTGATGCAAGGCAATGATTCAACATACATTGCGGCTCCCCCCCCCCGAAACCAACTACCAAATCACGTGGACGATTACACTTCGGTCAAGGTCGTACACCCCTCGACTCAAGCGTGTATCGTCCACAGATCATTCTCATGGGTGATCAGGTAAAGGATACGGACGTATGTCGGTCACGTGATGAGAAGAAACAGTCATATAATCCCAAAACAAGCTATCGGGTGGAACACAACAGGCCGAAGAAAAAGAGGTCGACCACGTGAAACTCTAAAAAGGACATTGTTAAGAGAGGCGAAATTAATAGGCATAAAATCCCTTGATGAAGTTGAAAGCTCGTCGAGGATAGGAAAATTGGCGAAATACCATACGAGCTCTATGTGACGCTTAACTGCACGGGAAGGATGTAAAAAGATTAATAAATTTTCTTTTCCCACGCTTATCCTTCTTACCTGACTCTCTGTAGCCGCATTATTTGCTTGACAACCTATCCGAGAGGATATCTGCTAGCTAAGTGGTATCTTTGTGTTTATTGTTTCGTTATTTTTCGTCTTTCTTGATGAGTTATTGCCGAAATATTGGTTTGTTACTGTTTGTTTTACATTTCTACGTGTTTATTCCATTGCCTCTTTTGGTATTCCTTTTCACGTTTACTTCTTTCTATTGTTTTTTAATCTGCACACTACAGCTCTGACCATTTCGTCTGCTCTATTTGATTGCTGTGAAAGAGCATGCGAACCGTTGTCGAGGGTTCACATTTTCACTGAGTTTCGTCGCCAGGGAAGATTGTTTCAATTGCCACAAAATGTCAAAGCCATTCCACGGAAATGGATAGTTGACCTCCAGATGACAGTTGCAAGCGCAGGGTTAAATTGTACGAGTTGTGAATTGGCAGACAGGCAAATGTGAACATGCCGACAAAGAGATATAATGAATAGATAAAGCAGAAAAACAAATACACTGAGCAAACAAATGAAGAGAATTATTTCTTCTTCTTCATCTTTCTTAGCCATTAAAGCTTATTGCTGCAGTAAAGTTCGCCTCTATTCCTCTTTCTTTCTAATCTTCTCGCTCCAACTGGTGACACCAATTTCTTCTATATCCTCTTCTAATGTTGTTTTTCCATCTCTGTCTTGGTCTATCCCTTTGTCTTGGTTTCCTCATCTCTTGTGCATACATCATTTTCGTGTGTGTGTTCTCTTCTATTCTTTCTACATGCCCAAGCCAGCGTAATCTGTTCAGTTTCAAGACATTTATAATTCGTTAGGATTTAAATAAGCTGTTCAGTTCGCAGTGTTCGGTTCTAAGGACTGTTATAGCCGGAGGTGGGGTGGGGATATGCTCTCCAATCCAATTAAATGTCTCCAAGGCGTGCGTCTCAAATAGCCTCTGACAGTCCACGTCCAGCTCCTGGCCTTCTCGTGGCGAAACTATTCAAACTGACTGGAGATGGGCGCCTGAAAACCAGACGTTTCGGGTAGATGAGAGTCATGTTTGGTAGGTCATCTAGGAGAAGGAAAACTCCGAAAACCCGCTGCTGGCGAAATTCTTCAGCTGCCATGCGTGGGGGAAACTCCTCCCGGCCAATGAAGAAAAATGCCGCCGTGGAAATGGTGGAAGGAAAGGATTAAGTGAAGTAACCAGTAATATCGAGGTCAGTACTGCTGAAACTACGGCACCTCTGCTCTAGAGGCTGGCGACGTCCTATATACACCCATACTGAGGCAGACTGTCTAAATCGGCTTAACCTAGGGGTTAAACTAAAACACAGCTGGAGAGATTCTTCAGATTCCGCGCGTGGAGTGAAACTCCTCCCGGCCAATGAAGAAAATGCAAAAAAAAGCAATTAGCGTTTCCGTGCGGCGCCGCTGTGAAAATCTGATGGAAAGGATAAAGTGAAGCTTAATCGGTATTCCAGTAGTCTCGCGGCGAGAGCTACTCATACCACGGTACCTGTGCTCTAGAGGCCGATCACGTCCGATGTACACCCATACTGGTGAAATATGTCTAAACCGGCTTAACCCAGGGGTGAAACTTGATGATTGCTCATGTCACGGTACCACTGCTCTAGAGGTCGGTCACGTCCTAAATACGCTCATACTGGGATAATACGCCTAAACCGGCTTAACCCCATTCGTCATCCTAGACAAAGGCTCCGTCCTGGTCACAACTAGGAAGAGTAGCGGCCACGACCACAAAATGCTGAAGTCGGAAACACTGGACCAGTGCAGTCTAGATAGGCAACTGCCTCTCAGCCGACGCGGATGTATGCGTATCCTAATCACGCTGAGGTTTTTCGGTGAGAAAGTCCAACACTGGACTAGATGGAAAACCACATCTCACCAGGCAGGGATATGCTGATATTCAAACCACGTCGAGTTTTTCTGGTGAGAAAGTCCAACTCTAGATTAAACTGGTGCAGCTAAAACCACGGTTTCACGCAATCCCGCTTCTGCGACCCACCAAGAATTCAGGCTCAAGCTCCGCGATACTCTGAACCTCTTGAAATCCTCTCGGGGATCTCTTGTGGGCCTCTTGGGGACCACGGGACACATCGAGGACCACAGGAGTAAATTCAGCATCTTGGTGGTAGAAGCGAACGAAGAAGAAGAAGAAGTTCAGTCTTCTTTCTAGCTCTCCATTCTGCACTGCTGATATCCTTTATAGGACCAAAGATTCTTCTTAGGATCTTGTTCTCAAAGATCTGCAATTGTTGTTCATCTTTCTTTATTATAATTCCACGTTTCTGATCCATCCATAACGGCTGGCCTTATTATAGTTTTGTAGATTGTAATTTTTTTCGTTTTCGGCGGGATTTTGGATTCTGACAGGTGTTGTAAGGCATATTTTATTCCCGATCTGTACTCTGCTTTTAATTTTCTCGCTTACTATGTTGCTTCTGCTGAAAGTTGTGTCTAAATATTTGTATATTTCTCCTTTCCTAATAATCATCTCTCTAAAATTTATATAATCTGGATCATTCTACCTCTGGTCTCTTGATGTCTTCATATACTGTCTTATCTTGGTTAATGGTCAATCCCAATTTTAGTGCCACGTCTCTCAGGTGTATACAGGTATTGATAACTTCTTCCATAACTATAAAATGGTCGATGTCATCAGCTTATCCTAGTATTTTAGCTTGTTCTTCTGTACTGCTTTCTTCTTTCACTTTTCTGATGACCTTTTCTAGTACTAGGTTGAATAGTAATGGAGATAATGTATCACCTTGTTTTAAACCATTTCTTATACAGAAGGGCTCTGACTTTCTTCCTTTATGTATTACTATATTTTGTGCATCCTCCATACATATTTTGTTCAGAAACGTGATACTGTTTCAAAGTCTGGTTCCTCTATTTCAGGTTCACAAGTCTGTATTTCATTGTATGGTAATGTGCTTCGGAAAAATACAAGCTGACAGGTGAAACACAGACATGTAGTAAAAAAACCGAAGGAGCTCGCAACATGACAGCTTGTTTTGGGATTATCTGATTGTTTCTTCGTGACCGACATATGTCTGTCTCATTTTCCTGATCATCCATGAGACTGGTTTGTGGACGATACACGCTTGAGTCGAGGGGTGTACGACCTTGAACGGTGTAATCGTCCACGTGCTTTGGAAGTTGGTTTCGAGGGGGGGGGGATGTATGTTGAATCATTGGCTTGCATTAGATTAGATCGGGGACATGGCCGACGATGTAGTCTTTGTTTTTCTTGTGTGATAGACAGTTCTTGGAGGTGCTATCTTTTCTTCTTCTTCGTTCGCTTCTACCACTAAGACCGCCCTGTGATCCTACTGAATTTACGCCTGTGGTCCTCGATAGGTCCCGTAGGACCACATGAGATCTCTGACAGGACCACACGAGGTTCAGAGAATCGGAGGGCTTGAGCCTATATTCTTAGTGGGTCTCAGAAGCGGGATTGCGTGACACCATGGTTTTCGTTGCACCAGTTTAATCTAGAGTTGAAGTTTCTCACCGGAAAACCTCGACTTGTTTTTGATATCAGTATATCACCGCTGGGCGAGAGGTGGTAGCACATTCAGGCTAGAGTTGGACTTTCTAACCCGAAAACCTCGACATGTTTTGGATATCAGTGTGTATTATTGCACGGTGACTTTTGTTTTTCTTCGTAGTGTCTCGTGATTACGTGTCAGAGAACATCCTACGGTATACCCGCTTGTCGTGTATAGTCCACTGTTTCTCGTGCGGGAGTGTCAAGGTTATATGGGACGTTGGCTGCCTTTTAGAGTGTGGGGGGGGGGGGGGGGGCGACATTAAGATTTTTTTCTGTTTTTGTTGTTGTTATTTATAGTTGTCATGGTAACAACACGAAAGGTATGAGTATGATAGTTGTGCCCTTTTGCACAGAGATTTAGAAACATGTTATTTTCACTGATGCAATGCGCTGTGTACTCATGCATTTTCATGTGATTTTTTTCACAGGTGATGAATTTCTACGATGTTTTTTTCTCATGTGATGTTTTGTAACTAGTAAGACAGTTCTTCACCAGCTGTCTACAGGTTTTTGAGCTTTGTTCATACCGGTGTTGTATATTACCTTGTGTGTAATAAGATATGCAATATCCATATAGTGAAATATACAGGTCATTAATTTGACGATGCGTATAGACAAGTTATTTGATAACTGAAGGTTTTTTCCCTTGGTACTAGTCTTTATTGAAATACCAGAGATTAGATATGCTGATGACACAGTATTACTGTCCACATCACAAAAAGGAATGGAAAAACTAATTATTTCAGTCCGCAAGAACAGCAAAGAGCAGAACCTCTATCTTAATGCAAAGAAAACTAAATTGATGACAACTGACAAAACAAACAAGGCAACTGAAATATGTATCAATGAGGAAAAACTGGAAGAAGTGGAGAGTTTTGAATATCTTGGATCACTACTAACTAATAATGGAGATACAATGAGGGAAATTAAAAGGAGGACATCTATCGCTCTTCAGAAAGTAAAACAAATAAAGAATCTGTGGAGAGGAGCAGACAGAACTACAAAAATAAGATTTTTAAGGTCATGCATCTTTCCCATCGCAACATATGCCCGTGAGACCTGGACACTTAACAAAACAGCTGAGAAACACATAAGTGCCTTTGAATGTAAATGCTACAGAAATGTTCTTCAAATACCATGGACACAAAAAAGAACAAATATATCCATACTTCAAGAACTTATTGAAGAAGGCTGGCCAGTAAAGAGGATTAAAGAGAGAAAACTTAAATATTTTGGACACATTAAACGTCATGATAATGTAAAGAAAACTGTCTTGGAAGGATGCATAATGGGAAAAAGAAAAAGAGGAAGACCAAGATGAAGATGGCTGCAAGACATCGTTGATGATCTGCAAATGGATGCATCAGCAGCAGGCCATCTTGCTCACAACCGAGAGGCCTACAGGAGTGCTGTTATGGAGACAAAGTTCCACAAGGGACATGCAAATGAATGAATGAACTAGTCTTTAGTGGTTATCAGAGACCTGGTTACCTTGTTTATGGGTCTCCTTGTGAGACCTTGTACATATGTCTTCATTTTCATGCAATTGTATTATAATGCATTTCCATTTTCTTACCATGTATGCATTGCATTTTTGTTTTACTGTATGATGCATTTCAAGTTTACTTTGTCATACAACGTATTTCTATTTTTAAAGGCATATGATGTATTGTTATTGATGTCATGTGCTGTATTGTTTTTGATGTCATATGATATATCATTATTGGAGTCATATGATGTACGGGAGTTCATTGATTATTTGTGAACAACGTTTTTGAGTTATTTCTCAACATAGTCCCCTTGCAAGTTTATACACTTAGTCCAACGATCCTGGAGCATACGGATTCCTTCTTTGTAAAAGTCAGCATCTTGTTCCAGTAGAAAGTGGCCTACAGCATGAATGACGTCATCATCTTAAGCAAATTTGCGACCACTGAGCTCCTTTTTGAGTTTAGTAAACAGGTAATAGTCCGAAGGGGCCAAGTCTGGGGAATAAGTAGGTGTTCAAGAAGCTGGAAGCCGCGTTCACGAATGGCAGCCATTGCCACCGCCAACTTGTGAACTGAAGCATTGTCTTGATGAAAGATGACTCCTCTCGTCAATTTCCCTCGACGCTTTTCCTTCAGTTTGACCCGCAGTTGCTTCACAAGATTAGAGTAATAGGGTCCGGTGACGATTCTGCCCTTTTGAAGATAGTCTACCAAATGCACACCTTCTGAATCCCAAAAGATGAAAGCCATCACTTTGCCTGCAGACAGAACCACCCTTGCTTTCTTTGGAGGTGGGGATCCATGATGTTTCCACTGCTTTGACTGTTCTTTGGTTTCTGGTTGAAAATGATGAGCCCAAGTCTCATCCATTGTCACAAATTGCTGAAGAAACTTTTCAGGTTCTGCAGAAAAATAACCAAGATAGTCTCTTGACACATTGAGATGCTGTCGTTTGTGATTAGCTCCAAGACGTTTCGGGCCCTTTGAAGATCATTGTGAATAATGACATGAACACATTCCTGAGAGATGCCCAACTCAGTAGCAATGTACCGCTCAGTTAGTCATCGAGCCTCCATTATCATGTCATGGATTTTGACGGTGGTTTCATCGGTGGTTACCGTTCTTGATCTCCCTTCCACATTTGAATTGAGCTGCCAGTTTCTTCACTGTGCTGTGAGAAGGGGGACTCTCCCATAGAGTCTCTACCATATCCTCATGGATCTCCTTCGATGATAACCCCTTGATGCAGAGGTAGCGAATGACTGCTCGATGAGAAATTTTATCCATTTTCTCAATTTCTGCCACCCCTTACCACTTCAGTAGCATGTAAAAAAAAGGTTGCAGTTAATTTCCTGAAACTTGGTGTTTAATCTTACATCAACCTGATGTACAAATGCGTCTAATATTAAGTGTATGTTTCAAGTATTTGTACCTTATGCCGTGAATTTATCAATCATCCCTCATATGTTCCAGATGTATTTTCATTGATTTTCTGAGTTGTATCCAGTCTGTGAGATTGTAACTGCATTCTAGATTGTCGCAGGATCTTTTTTTTTGGTTGGGTTGTTAGATATATCTGGTGTATGAACATTCTGGGATGCTGTATGATGCTGTTATGGGGTGGGGAGAGAACTGTAGCAGTATAGGAGACAACTGTTGTTTTTTTCTCTACAGAAAGGGCATTTCTCGCCTTGTGAGGCTTTATTATGAACGAGAAGGTCACGTGGTTTGAGAATCCCATGACTGATAATTATGTACCAGTTGGTTGCTAACGTGAGGTTTGGTACGAGCTTGGAATAGAAACATGGCTGGAGATAGTGTTTAGGTAATCCAAAAAAGATGAATGCACAATTTGGTATCCACGTGCACAAAGGTAGCACAAAGACACGACACGGCCCCTGTCCGCCCCTTTCGGTACAGTAACACCCTGCCCTAGTCCCCATACGTCTTCATTACTTATGTCACGTGTTCACATATCCGTCAAGTAGATCTTGAGGTTATTGAATAGATGGCGCCTCTGTCTGTTATGACCAGTGCAGAGCCGAAAAAAATGTTATAAATTGCTTCTCTCTGCTGAGTTGATAATAGACCTCATTTTTCTGATCGCCAAGGTGCTTTTTTCGATCATTTATTCTTGTGTCCTTTTTTATCATTGCCTTAGCCTCCTGAAAAGTTGATTTTGTCAAAATAACACGAGCTGTTAAAAC
Source organism: Achatina immaculata (assembly GCA_009760885.1). Taxonomy (NCBI): domain Eukaryota; kingdom Metazoa; phylum Mollusca; class Gastropoda; order Stylommatophora; family Achatinidae; genus Lissachatina; species Lissachatina immaculata. Next base: position 66,172,397 of record CM019720.1, on the reverse strand, counting down.
GAACATTCCTCTGTGCTCACAAAATAGCTTGGTGTGACTGACTGCAGAAAACTGACATTGATGGACAGATTAAAGCTGTTTACTGAGAAAAGTGTCTAGCCATTCATACTTTTCAAGTGCTCCAGATCAGTGGTTCCCAACCTGTTGAATGCACACCTCTGGGGGTAGCGGCAGGACTTTTAGGGGTACCCGAGAAGTTGGATAATGGCGGAAAACAAAATTTTTTAAAAAAAAAGCAGCAACTATAATAGTAACAAAACAATTTTGCTAATATGAAGGAGTGCAATTTATAGAAATGGCTGCCAAAGGGTACCAAACGGAAGAAGGTTGGAAACCACTGCTGTAGATGTGTGGCGAATCTTCCCTCGTTAAGAATGAACTCATTAAACAGAGTCCTCGCATTTCACATGCAAGAACTTGCAGATGTGGATTTTTTTCTGAACTGAGATTTTTTTCTGAAGATGTCGATTGAGAAGTTATCGTTAATTCATTTCACATTTTATCACTTCACTCTTGTGTGAACGGCCATTGATTGTACTTCGTGTGCGGAGCTTGGCCGTTCACGTAAATCCGGGGGTGGAAGGACCACACACATACATACATATCTTCTTATATCTTATATCCTTCCCGTGCCGTTAAACGTCACATAGGGCTCGCAAATTAGTTCGCCAACTTTTCCTGTCTTTGGCGAGTCTTTCAACCTCATCAAGGGATTTTATGCCTGTTAATTTGGGCTCTCTTAACAATGTCCTCTTCAGAGTTTCACGCGGTCTGCCTCTTTTTCTTTGGCCTGTTGTGTTCCACTTGATAGCTTGTTTTGGGATTCTCTGATCATTTCTTCTCATCAGTGATCACCCATGAGACTGGTTGTTGTTCGGTCATCTGTCTTACAAAAGAGTCTAATTTCTTGTCTATTTATTTAGTAATATATATATATATATATATATATAGCGAGGGACAACGTGCTAAAGGAAAGACAAACTAGAGTCTATGGTGGGGCTAAGTTCGTTTCGTCTGACCATGACTATCGTGATATACATGCCCTACCTAATTCACACTGAGATACATGACATAGCCGACTCACACTGTTTTGATACAATGTGCTGTGAAATCAGTGTGCTGCAGATTGTTTGTCCTTCCATCTCCATGAGGAGATTCTATCAGATTCATGGACTATCGGTCACAATTGGATGAGTACATATCTAGGACCATCATTGCCTTCGTTCGCTTGACAGGTATATACAAAGGTCGAGATGGTATTCTGGAGATACGTAACCTGGCTGCAGCATTTGCAAATCAGTGGTGTGATTAGCACATGGAATGTGTGAAGTTGGGAGATGGAGTGATTATTTCAGTGCTGAAGTGCAGGAGCACATCATGATCCAGGGAGAGGAGTGTTTCGTAAGAGCAAAAGTAGGCAAGGCTATATAAGTGCGATGGCACAACTGGATGAATGTGTGTGAATTTGCTTGGAGGGGGGAGGGGTACCCACGCCAGCATCAGGCACATATATATTTTGGTTATCCTTGGAGAGTTGATATGTTACATTGATGATACATGTCATGTTGTAATATGTTACATCGATGATACATGTCATGCTTGACGGTGTTGCATTGATGATACATTATATTTATGTCATTCCTTGTGTTATCATGATGATACATGTGGATATCCTGTGTAGCAATGTCTGCGGTTGCGTCACTATGATAGATTTAGAGAGTGTTAATAAATGGATGTAAATTGATTTCCTGACTTGGTAATATGTATTTCATGTTGATGCGATGTATGAATGTGTATAAAATGCTGAATTAACTGGTATGCATTGTCCTTGGAGGGAGAATCTGGGTTGGCGATCATAGGGGTTGCGACATCTTGGCTACCCAGTATTGTAGTACATGTGCCAAGAGAATGCCTGAAACAACTGGGTCGATCTATTTCTTCCCAATCTAACCATAAAATGTTGATTTAGCGCCAGCTAGGCTTACACCTGGTTCATCATTCATTTGCATGTCCCTTGTAGAACTTTACCTCCCTAACAACACTCCTGTAGGCCTCTCGGTTGTGAGCAAGATGACCTGCTGCTGATGGATCCATTTTGCAGATCATCAACGATGTGTTGCAGCCATCTTCGCCTTGGTCTTCCTCTCTTTCTTTTTCCCATTATGTACCCTTCTAAGACGGTCTTCTCTAGATTATCATGACGTTTAATGTGTCCAAAATATTTAAGTTTTCTCTCTTTAATCCTCTTTACTGGCCAGCCTTCTTCAGTATTAAGTTCTTGTAGTATGGATATATTTGTTCTTTTTTGTGCCCATGGTATTTGAAGAACATTTCTGTAGCATTTACATTCAAAGGCACTTATGTGTTTCTCGGCTGTTTTGTTAAATGTCCAGGTCTCACGGGCATATGTTGCGATGGGAAAGATGCATGACCTTAAAAATCTTATTTTTGTAGTTCTGTCTGTTCCTCTCCACAGCTTCTTTAGTTGTTTTATTTTCTGAATAGCGATAGATGTCTTCCTTTTAATTTCCATCATTGTATCTTCATTATTAGTTAGTAGTGATCCAAGATATTCAAAACTCTCCACTTCTTCCAATTTTTCCTCACTGATACATATTTCAGCTGCCTTATTTGTTTTGTCAGTTGTCATCAGCTGTTTTGTTAAATGTCCAGGTCTCACAGGCTTATGTTGTGATGGGAAAGATACATGCCCTTAAAAATATAATTTTTGTAATTCGTCTGCTCCTCTCCACAGATTCTTTAGTTATTTTACTTTCTGAAGAGCGATAGATGTCCTCCTTTTAATTTCCCTCATTGGATCTCCATTACTAGTTAGTAGTGATCCAAGATATTCAAAACTCTCCACTTCTTCCAGTTTTTCCTCATTGATACTTATTTCAGCTGCCTTGTTTGTTTTGTCAGTTGTCATCAATTTAGTTTTCTTCGCATTAAGATAGTGGTTTTGGTCTTCGCTGTTCTTACGGACTGACATAATTAGTTTTTCCATTCCTTTTTATGTTTTGGACAGTAATACTGTGTCATCAGCATATCTAATCTCTGGTATTTCATAACCTCCAATTGTTATGGCATCGTAATACTGCTATTTCGTCGTTATGTAATATTTCATATTTTCCAAAACTCATTGTAGTAATCGGTATCCAAATTAAGTGTTTAATGCTTGTTCTCATTTTCAATGTCACATTGTGTATAAGAAACTGTTACCCCCAAAACTTAAATTTCTTGTTACTGATCATCATCATCATCAGGTCCCGTGCCGACTGGCATTGGCTGTTATGCTTCTCCAGAGTACACGATCCTTCATGCAGGCCATTAGCTCAATTGGTGATCTCTGTTCACACCATTCCGTCATCTATTGAAACGACCGAAAAGGAAACTTTCAAAAAAATCTAGATTCCAATGAAATTTTCGTTGAACCTATGCTCATCGCTAATTTGAAGTACCGACCCTGAGCTTTGAAACTGGCTTCATTAACGCCATTGAAAGTTATATTAACCTGTCATAAAGGGCGTGTAGAGATGTTTGCGAGGCTGTGAGTTCATCACATCAGTAAATTGCTCACTTCCTCAATTTCTTCGCACACAATTGCACCTTACTTTGGTGTGTGATAAACTGTGCAGCAACTGTTATCAGGGAGTAGGGAGCTGTATATGTGATATCATTTCCATGTGAAACTAATATAACTTTACATAGGAAAACTGCGCTTTTCAAGAAATTTGAATATTTCTGCACTTCATTCCTTAATGCGCACAAAATACAAGTCATATCAGTCAGTCATTTGTATGTCTTTTGCGGAATTTTGCTTCCTAACACCTCTCCTGTAGGCCTCTCCATTGTAAGCAAGATGCCCTGCAACTGATGGGTCCATTCGCAGATCATCAACGATGTGTTGCAGCCATATTCGCCTTGGTCTTCCTCTCATTCTTTTCCCCATTATGTAGCCTTCCAAGACTGTCTTCTCTAAATTATCGTGACGTTTAATATGTCCAAAATATTTTTCTCTGTTTAATCTTCCTTACTAGCCAGTCTTCTTCAATATTAAGTTCTTGTAGTACTGATACGCAAATTTGTTCTTGTTTGTGCCCACGGTACTCTTCTGTAGCATTTACGTTCAAAGCCATTTATGCATTTCTCAACTGTTTTGTTAAGTGTCCAGGTCTCACTGTTTTGTTAAGCGTCCAGGTCTCACAGGCATATATTACGATGGAAAAGATGCATGCCCTTAAAATCTTATTTTTGTAGTTCTGTCTGTTACTCTCCACAGGTTCTTTAGTTGTTTTATTTTTTGAAGAGCGATAAATGTCCTCCTTTTAATATCCCGCATTGTATGTTCATTATTTGTTAATAATGATCCAAGATATTCAAAACTCTCCATTTCTTCAAATTTTCCTCATTGATATATATTTCAGCTGCCTTACTCTTTTGTCAGTTGTCATCAAGTTAGTTTTCTTTGCATTAAGATAAAGGTTTTGCTCTTCACTGTTTTACCGACTGACATAATTAGCTTTTCCATTCCTTTCTACGTTATGGACACACAAACAGTCGCGCGTGGACTCACGCAAGCACGCGCACACATCTCCATTTTAATATCAGTAATAAATGTTTCTTTGTTAATGTTCTTTATGGTATGTCCTCATTTCTTGTTATTGTTCTTTATGATATGTCCTCATTTCTTGTTATTGTTCTTTATGATATGTCCTCATTTCTTGTTATTGTTCTTTATGATATGTCCTCATTTCTTGTTATTGTTCTTTATATATGTCCTCATTTCTTGTTATTGTTCTTTATGATATGTCCTCATTTCTTGTTAATGTTCTTTATGATGTATCGACGTTTCTTGTTAATGTTCTTTATATGTCTTCATTTCTTGTTAATGTTTTTTTTATGATTTGTCCTCATTTCTTGTTTCATATTTTCTCGGTAAACACTGTTGAGGATGTTTTTCAGCTCCATCGTCAGCCAAGAAAAAAACCTTTAAGTATTATATTCAACGACAGCTCTTTCTCTCTCTCTCTCTCTCTCTCTCTCTCTCTCTCTCTCTTTCTCTCTCACAAAAATTATTCTTGTTATTTTCTATTTCGTCCAGTGTTTGTCATCTCGAGAGTGAAGGCAGTTTGATCACTACACGTTCACTTTGTGTGCCATATCTTTAAGAAGTGTACACGTTTTATGATGTCTTAAGCAGTTTCCTTACCAGAACTGTGTAATCTCAAGCCCATTATTTCTACTTGCTCTCTTATAAAGCTTCCTTCTTTTACTTCCAGACTGTGTTGAACAGTTCTGATAAGAAATCATCTTTGTTCTAGACTTTTCATCTTACATATTATAACCTTCCCGTGCCGTTAAACGTCACACCGGGCTCGTGTGGTAGTTTGCCAAGATTTCCTGTTTTCGGCGAGCTTTTCAACTTCGTCAAGGGATGTTATTCTCACCAAACTGGCCTCTCTTAACAATGTCCTCTTTAGTTTCACGTAGTCGACCTCTTTTTCTTCAGCTGTTTGTGTTCCAATTGATAGCTTGTTTGGGGATTCTCTGGTTGTTTCTTCTCAGCACATGACCGAAATATGTCCATCTTCTTTTTCTGATCACCTATGAGACCGGTTGTTGTTTGCTTATCTGTCTTATCTCTGCGGTGTTCTTGAAATCGTTCCACTTTATACAGAGTATTTTCCTGAGGCTTTTGTTTTCAAAATCTGTTTTTCAAAAATTTTCTACACTTTTGTTTATTAGTGAAAGAGCTTTATTAGCTTCCGTGTACATGATTAAGAAACGCTTATAATGTTAATAGTTATAGAATTATAGAAAGGGACTCATGGGGTAAATGACATTTTAAAAAAGTCTACATTAAGCATCCTTGTCTATATCTAAAGAGCTAAAACACATATAAAGCAGGAAGAGAGCCCAACGGTCAAGGAAAGCATGGATAAACAAGAAAGAAAACCCGTATATTGTTGACTACTACAGTTTCCACTCTTTGCAGCCTATGTCAGGTCCTTATAATAATAATAATAATAATAATAAACCTAGAGAGTAAAAGACTGAAAGAGTGAAAGAAATGTCATCTGGTTACTTGAGTCTCCGAGTCTCACTTTATGACATTAAAAAATACGGCTTAAATTTCAAATCATAATATAAGTACACTGTCAGATCTTGAACTATATTTTTGTAATAATTTTGTATCCAGAAACCGTGAGCAGAATGTTCTTATTCAGCTGATGCCGTAAAAATGTTAAAACGCAAACCATCGCATCAAAATGTGAGTGGGATGTGGTGACTAACTTGACGACCAAAAGTACCAAAAAAAATTGGCAAGCTTCCACCTCCATCGGTACCACAACGAACACTGGCCCGTTAACAAGACCGAGCCTGCTACTGGGAGCATTAACGGAGAGGTGCGGTAGAGTTTTTCTAGCTCCGGTTTGCTGGAGTTCGTATGCCGTTAAACTAAAACTGCCATGTTTGCTTCAGAAATTTTATATGATCATTATTTTATGTGAAAATTATAAATAGGGTGCGAGAAACCATTTATTGCCATGTAAGAAATATCATTAAACTATCTGAAAGCATGAATTGTACACTGCAGTGTTACAAAGAATTGCTTGAAGTGAATAAATAGGCACCATTAGAAATCTATGAACCAATTTTCACACCCGGTTCACGATTCCAAAATATGTGAGAACATATTAAATGCAGAAAAAGCACAATCTGATAAATAATAATAAACAAACACAGGAGTACAGTTAATAATAATACTTAAATGGCATTAGAAAATACGTTTTCTTTAACACAGTTCATTTCTTCAGTGGAGTGAGAATACATTAAATAAAACCAGCTGTCTCTAAAATTGTTAAAACTTTAAATTATTTAAAAATAAATGCCAAGAAAGCCTATCTCACTCTCTCTCTCTCTCTCTCACACACACACACACACACACACAACACACAGACACTTTTGATTTTTCAGATCCCTTGGTTTACGAGCTTTCGCTCTTGTTCCCTTGTGTCAGATAAATGAAACATGCAGGTCCTCTTCAGCTGTTCCACATCTCCTTACAGAATGTCGGTGATTGAGGAGTTTGGTGGTATCAGGTTCTTCCGAAGATCCTTCAATGCACTGCAGTCCAGCAGGTAGTGCTTAACAGTTTCTTCTTCTTGCCTGTTGCAGTGCATACCGTATGGTGTGTGGACAGCGGTCAATCTGTGTAAGTGCTTATTGAGGGGGATGTATCCTGTTCTCAACCTGAAAATTGTGCATTGGTCTCTACAACATAAGCTGTCGATGTGGTCTCCGGGGTTAGGCTTTGGCAGGTGTGTATATAGGGATCTTCCAGTTGGATTACTGGCCCGGCTTTCTACCCACTGCTACTTGCAGTTGTTGTGTGTAATGTGTTTAGCTGTTCTCATGTTGGTGGAGATACTGGGCTGTGACATGGTGGCTCTACTCTTTGTCAGTCTGTCAGCACATTCATTTCCTTCGATATCTATGTGCACTGTAGGGCGGTCTTGATGCCATAGGAGGCGAGTTGGTTTATTGCACTGAGAACGTGAGTTGTAATGTGATCAGTTGTTGTATCCAGTTTTCAAGGGCATGGAGAGCGGACTGGGAGTCTGAGAAAATAACAAGGTTTTTTTGGGTTAGAGGCACTGTTTTTGTATTTGGTGGTGGTGGCTGCCAGGGCTGCTAATACTGCCTGCATCTCTGCATCATAATTGGAGCTGCGAGATCCACAAGGAGCAGAAATGTGCCTTGTTGTTTTATCTGGAAACATTATGAGTACTCCATATCCTACATTGTCTGTTTCCTTGAATGCTGACCTATCAGTGTATGCATGGATCCAGTCCTTGGGGTAGGATTCTATGGTCTCCAGTGCACACAGCTTTATGGTGTTGGGATCTGGTGATTTGTTCACTAATTTGTTCTTGAGTCTGGTGTTAGTTTGAGGAAGTGTGTAGTTTGTGTTTGGTGGGATATCTGGTACTTTTATAAGTTCTTCTCTGTCTTCAGGGAGTTTATGTCTTGTGTTTAACTGTTCTGCTATGTGCACTGGAGTTTTCAGTTTCAGTCTATTATTATGGTTCCATTTATCAACAGCTATTCTGTTAGGATAGTCTGGGGGCATGCGTTTATATTTTTCTTCTGCCTCAATGATTGACTTTTCGTGCCTTATATCTAATGGCTCTATGTTTGCATCAATTTCACGTGCAGCTGTGGGTGTTGATCTCATCGCTCCACAAATGAAATGAACGGCTTGGTTCTGGATTCTGTCTACTTGTGTACGAGAGCTCTTTGATGCTGTGACCTGTAAGGGGAGGTTGTAATCTATTATAGATCTAACATATCCTGTGTACAGTTGTCTGATTGTTGCTTAGTCAGCACCCCAGGATGTACTTGCAAGCCGCTTGCGTAAGTTTAGTCTTTTGGGTGCTTTTTCTGCTAGTCCATCCATGACCTCTTTAAAATTCAGTTTTATATCTAGTTTCACGCCAGGTTATTTGGATTTTTACCCTTGGTATGAAACTAGATAGAAAATTGAATTTTAAAGAGGTCATGGATGGACTACACACACACACACACACACACACGCGTGCGCGAGATTAAAAGGACTGAACAATGCATTATTGTATTTACTTTATAATGTGCTGCCAGGTATTTCTGTCTTTGTATGTAGAGTAATTTTCTCATGAAATCAGAGAATAGATTAATTTTTTTAAAAACACTTTCGTTTCTCTAAAACCTTTTCTTCTTAAATCCTTTCCGTGCCGTTAAACGTCACATAGGGGTTGCAAGGTAGTTCGCCAATTTTTCATGTCTTCAGCGAGTCTTTTAAACTCATCAAAGGATTTTATGCCTGTTAATCTTCCTTACTGGCTGAACTGGCCTCTCTTAACAATGTCCTCTTCAGAGTTTCACGCGGTCTGCCTCTTTTTCTTTGGTCTGTTGTGTTCCACTTGATAGCTTGTTTCGGGATTCTCTGATCGTTTCTTCTCATCACGTGACCAACATATGTCCATCTCCTTTTTCTGATCATCCATGAGACTGGTTGTTGTTCAGTCATCTGTCTTATTTCGACATTGTTCTTGAATTCGTTCCACTTGATTCCGAGTATTTTCCATAGGCATTTGTTTTCAAGAGTCCAATCTCTTGTCTATTTCTTTAATTGTTTTACAGCTTTGGCATGCATAAATGAGGGTGGATATTACATTTGAATTGAATAGTCTTAACTTGGTTTTTGTGCTTATAACTTTTGAATTCCATATGTTCTCAAGATTCTTGAAGGTCGATGCTGCTTTTGCATAAAACATAAAATAAAATTTTATTTATCGAACTTAATAAAAACTTACAGTAAGATGGAAACAATGTTTATTTTTGTATACTTCCAAGTCTAGATAGGCAACCACCTCTCACCCGGCGGGGATGTTTGCGTATCCTAATCACGCTGAGGTTTTCCGGTGAGAAAGTCCGACTCTGGACTGGATGGGGAACCACCTCTCACCCGGCGGGGATGCACTGATATCCTAAACACGTCGATGTCTTCCGGTGAGAAAATCCAACTCTAGACTAAACTGGTGCAACGAAAACCACGGTGTTACGCAATCCGCTTCAGAGACCCACCAAGAATACAGGCTAAAGCCCTACGATGCTCTGAACCTCTTGTGGTCCTCTCGGGGATCTCATGTGGTCCTTTCGGGGACCACACAGGAGACCACGGGACCTAACGAGGACCACAGGCGTAAATTCAGTAGGATCACAGTGCGGTCTTGGTGGTAGAAGCGAACGAAGAAGAAGAAGTATACTTCCACTTTATTTATATTTGAAACATTTTTTCCTACATTTTTAATTGCAAAGCCTTTGATCAGATCATCAAAACTAATCTTTTGTAACACATCTGCTTCTATAGAGATAAGGCATCCATCCTGCCTTGTTGCATAGTTGTTCTGATGGGATTTTTAATATACTTCAACTGAGCAATTTGTGACCATTAATGTTAAAAATATACGAAAGCCAGTGTCTGCACTTCGAAAGGCACACTCAATAGTGTTTTCTACAACTGTTTTATAAAGTTTAGCATGATTGAATCTTGTTTTTACATTTTTTGTTGAACTGAACTTATGTCGCACATATGAATGAAACTGCTGAAGCTCAGCTGAGAAATTACTGTTGAAGTCCTCTGGATAACATCAATCAGCTTTTGACAGCACTGAGAATACCGTCCAGTCTTAGTAGATGATGAAGTGACATTATGTGGCACATCACTTAGAAAATCTCTCTGCTATTTCTTTGTATATCTCTCCTATACTTTTCATCTCAGTTTCAAGATTGTCAACAATTGTGTAAAAGTGGTGATACGAAATTTATCTATGACATTCAGATATACTTCTGGTGCATCTCCGTCATTGGGTACCTTCTTTCTGATACATTTGTGAGTTGTAACTGGCTTGTAGTCAACATCTGATAGCATTTCCTTTGTAGCTGCTTCATATCTTTCAAATTCATCTCGTGAAGTGCGCAGTTGGTCAGCTAATGATATATACAGATCTGCACATATTTTTAAGTTCACATCCTCATTTTGTGGAACTTGGCTTACTCTGTGAAAATTCTGCAAAATCTCATTCTAAAAATTCAATATAAAAACGAATTGTAGCTCTTGCATCTTATCGGCAATATTATTTGCTTCTCTTCTAACATCTCCTTTTTGTGACTGATCTTCGGTTATATATTCTAATGGTTCTAAACTTTTAAGGAAAGATTTCAAAATTGCTGCTGTTGCCATAGTATGTGCCTCCTATCTGGTATCAGAAAGGGATTTTAAGATGCTTTCATTTCCAATACAACCTTTTAGAATTTTCCACAGGCTGCTTGAGGCTGAAAAAAAAAGGAATAGAGTAACTGCACTGTAGAGAAGAAATTAACTGTCTCTTGACAGCAGTCAACAGCACTTCGGCCTACCAGATTTGAGCTGTACAGAGCACATCTTGTGGCAGTATTTTTAAATACTGCATTTGTTAGTATAGAAATTTCTACTATCAAAGGGACATAATCAAAGATAGATTTAGTTCTTAGACGTAGTTTTTAAAGCCTTTAGATGGGGTTAAGGGAAGCTTAGTTATGTCAAGTTGACTTCATAAGAATTATTAATATTTTTTTAAATTGTGTCTAGACAGGCTAAATTTAGTACAGAAAATTTAGGCCTTGGAATGTTTTTTTTTTACTGAAGGTCAGTTATGATATGCTAGCTTCATGAGACATTGTAAGCTGTCTAGACTTATATTTAGTAACAGAGTATTTAAACTTTGAAGTTTTTTTACTCAGTGTTAGTTTTTTGACACCTTATTACCCAAGATCAGTAGACAGACATCATATGAAATAAATTTTGAGAAAGTTCAAGGTAAATTTGTATGGAATATTTAAGCTTGAGCAACTTTTATGAGATCGGATTTTGTGTAGCATGTTTTGCTGAGTGGTCATTTTTCCCAGTGGAGTAGTTGCAAGTCAGTTTTATAATGTGATAGATTTAACTCAGTATATAGTCCTTTAAGACAGTATTCTTTTACCTTGTACAGATATGTAGATATTAGGAGTGTTGTCCTTGTCAGAACAGATTGTGTGTGTTCGGGAGATGTGTAGGAAGTTCACTGTACAGTAAGTAGTTGTTTTTACTTGCTTATTGTTGTCAGGCTTTTCTTGCCCATGGCGCCGACTACGCGCCCGGAAAGATCTTGTATTGCTTGTTAAATCACTCTGCCATGTTGGCAGTTCGTTTTCCTTCCTCATTTCCATCTTCCACCATTCATTTTTTCATTCAATAAATGTTTGATATGTATCTTGGAACTTAGTCTATTCATTACCTACATGGAGTCCTGTTGAGTGAGTGTGAAGTCCTGTAAAAGTTTTCATAAGTGACACTGTTGTTTTTGTTGTGGCAGTTTCGAACCTGGCATGTTATGTCAATCGGGGTATACCATAGTGACAAGTTTGCCTTGTTGGTAAAGTAGTGTTACCAACTCTTACAGACAACAACAACCAATATCTCTGATTCTATGTGTACTGCCACAGAGGCATACGCCTATAGTTGATGCCATGTTGGCACAATTAGTAATATATCATCCGCGAAGGAATACTTTTACAATATATAGCCAACTTGTTTGTTTCTATGATTTTTTGCTTCATTCTCTTATAACGCCCAGAAATGTTAGCAGCGTTGTCATAAGACTGACCCCTACATTTTGAAAAGTTTAACCTACAAGCTTCACCTAAGTACTGCAACACCTGATTTGCCATTTCCTCACCGGCATGGCTTTTCATTTCCAGAAAAGTTAAAAAGCGTTCAATAAGCTGTCCATTTTTTTAAGTACCTCACTTAACTGATGGATATGTGATAGATCTGGTCTTGAATCAACTGACAAACTAAAATAACCATAAGATTTTACTTCGTCAACAATGAGCGTATGGACTTTTATGAGTTCCTCACATATGGTTTTGGACAGGCTATGGAAAATTTCCGTGGTTCCCTCCCCCCCCCCCTTTCCCTTGATGCCCTAAGCACGCGCTTATTTTGCTTAATGGTTAATCCAGCCCTGACTCCATGTTAGCAGTAATAAGATCTAAGTTTTCATGTCGACTTAATAAACATATCTATCTGTCTATCGACATTAATAAACATATCTATCTGTCTATCGACCAATTTCCGCGTCCGATGTCATTCAACAGACCAAATAAAGTGATGGTCCCTCGACTTTCTTGCGCTAGCGGACTTTCTCTAAATTCAAAGTCAAACCTCAACACCATGAACAAGAAACTGAGAAACTGATGATCTGGCTAAAAGAGATGGTTAACTCCTGCTCAATTAGCAGGTTTTGTGTACGATGTTTATTTTTCATCAGTTTCTGGTGCAAAGCACCCTTGCTGCTTTGGTCAGTTACCTTCTCTACTTGAGTTCTAGGGTTACCTTTCTCTACCTGAGTTCTTGCGTATCTGGTCAGAGACTGGCCAATCAAATGACCTGTTTAGATTCCGACAGTCCTATATGCGGTGATTTCGAACTCCTCTAGCTGACATCAAAGTCTGTGAATTCCGGGCAACGTCCTAGCATTCCACCGTGCCCGTCCCAGCAATCCACCTTGCACTCCCAGCAATCCACCTTGCACTCCCAGCAATCCACCTTGTCCATCCCACCTTGGGAACCGGGACACTTACAATAATAACTTAAAGTGTCTAGTGCAATATGTATGTACTGTTTGTGCAAACTACATTATTGCACTTAAAATATGCTTGTCTTTAGCTGTATTTCCTGTGTCTGAAGTTTGAAATCCGTGTTTTTCTGAAAATTCGGTGACTGTAGATCATGAATTAAGGAGCAGTGTCTGAGGATAAACACTATTTGCGCCATCCGTATCGGGCTTGGAACAGAATGATAGCAGTGTGAATTAAGTAGAGCGTGACGATGTGACTCATGGGAAACATATGAGATCTGACACTAGTAACTTTTAACTCGTTTCTTGCATTCTTTTGCTCCTTCCAGCGTAAACATTCCTTTTCTGGTCTGTAGGTCTAATTCTATTATATCTTGCTTGTTATCTATTTCATATGATCACATCCTTTTATATCTTATCCTGCTCTACATGCACTATGCAGTCTTAAACCATCACATTCTGCCTCTTGTATTGATTTCACATTCTGCCTGGTTCTGTACTATCACACTCTGCGTCTTGTTATACTACCACAATATCCTTTTCATGCTTGACCTCACATTTTGTTCCACCTGTTATTTCTCGCTTATGTAACATATTGTGAAAAGAGGTCAGCATTAATATACGTTTATGGTCATTTTAACCCTTCTTGAGTTTCAGGATTTTAACCAACAAAAATCAATACATAAAAGTATGCCTGGGAAAATAAGTGTTTGTGTGTGTGTATATATATATATATATATATATACACGGAAGAATGACAATAGTACAGTGTTATGCACCCACGAATGATGCAGATGATGATGTGAAAGACGACTTCTATCACCAACTACAACAAATCATCAACAAAGTCCCTAAACACGACATCCTAATTGCTATGGGGGACTTCAATGCTAAGGTAGGGAAGGATAATACCGACGTTGAAAAAGTGATGGGGAAAGAAGGAATTGACATGGTTAATCAGAATGGAGAAAGATTAATTGAAATATGTCTAACAGAGGGCATGGTCATTGGAGGCACAATATTCCCACACAAAGAGATACATAAAACAACATGGATATCTCCAGATGATAGAACTAGAAACCAGATAGACCATTTGTGTATTAGAAAGCAATACAGAACATCTCTCATGGATGTAAGGGCTTATAGGGGTGCAGATGTCAACAGTGATCACAACCTGTGCATAGGGAAAATAAAACTAAAATTGAAAAGTCAACACAAGAAATCAGTACACAGAAAGATAAACATCCACAGCCTACAAGAAGAAAATACTAACATTAATTTCAATCAGGAACTTGCCAATCATTCCAAAACACCCAGTGAAGTTGAGGAGATAGGTATAGATGAGTTATGGAATTCTTACAGCACAGCCATAATCACAGCAGCAAAAGTAAGCGCTGGATTGGAAAAACCAAATAGAAAAGCATGGATATCAGATAAAACATGGAAGTATATACATGAAAGACGAGCAGTCAAATTAAACATGTTGAATGCAAAAGCAGATCATGAAAGAGATTCGGCAAAAGCAAAATACAAAGACATAGACAAGAAAGTAAAAAGTTCAGCTAGAAGGGATAAAAGAGAATACATAGACAATATGGCGAAAGAGGCAGAAAAAGCAGCAAAAACAGGAGACAGCAAAACTTTATATAACATACAAAAGAGGCTAACAGGTACTATTACATCTAAAGAAAGACCAATCCTTAGCAAAACTGGAACACTATTAACATCAAATAAAGACTAAAAGCAGAGATGGGCTGAACACTTCCAAGAAATACTCAATCGACCACACCCAAAAGAATTGTTAAACCTTGAAACTGACTTACCAGCCCCACACCTAAATGTCAATCTAGATGAAATTAAATTGCATGAAATTGAAACAGCAGTGAATTTAATGGCTAACAACAAAGCTGCAGGTGAAGATGAAATAACAGCCGAGATGCTAAAAGCTATCAATAGTGACAACATGAGACAACTACAGAGAATGTTTAACAAGATTTGGAAAGAAGAAAAGGTCCCTTCTAATTGGAAGAAGGGAATCATTGTTAAAATACCAAAAAAGGGCAACCTTAGTGACTGTAACAACTGGAGAGGAGTAACCTTAATATCAGTTGTGTCAAAAGTATTTTGCAAGGTCATTTTGAATAGACTCAAAGATATAGTGGATACTGCAATGAGAGAAGAACAAGCAGGATTTCGAAAAGGGAGAAGCTGTCTCGACCAGATCTTTACTCTCAGAATAATACTTGAAGAACATATTGAAAAGCAGAAACCATTAATACTGAATTTCATAGATTTTAAGAAGGCATTTGATAGCATACACAGAGATTCATTATGGAGAATTTTATGTCTATATGGAATACCATCTAAAATTGTCAACATCATTAAGGACTTATACAATGGATATGGTTGTGCAGTCAAGACAGAAGAAGGGATGAGTGAATGGTTCCAGATTGAAACAGGCGTGAAACAAGGATGTATACTGTCTCCTTTACTTTTTGGGATTACAATAGACTTCATAATGACAAAATGCTGCACAGGTAACACAGGTATTGACTGGGTACATGGGACCCAACTAGAAGATCTTGATTTTGCTGATGACATAACTCTTATCAGTAATAATGTGAATTCCATGCAAGAAAAAACAGATAGCCTATCTTCACTGGCTAGCAAAATAGGACTTGAAATTAACAAGGACAAAACAAAAATAATGAAAATTCCCATCAATCAAAATGGAAAAATACACATAGAAGGGACAGATATTGAAGAAGTCAATCAATTTGCATACCTTGGCAGCTACATAGACCAGGATGGTGACACTAGAAAGGAAGCTAGGATCAGAATTGCAAAAGCAGCATCAATTTTCAAGAATCTTGAGAACATATGGAATTCAAAAGTTATAAGCAAAAAACCAAGTTAAGACTATTCAATTCAAATGTAATATCCACCCTCATTTATGCATGCGAAAGCTGGAAAACAACTAAAGAAATAGAAAAGAAATTAGACTCTTTTGAAAACAAATGCCTAAGGAAAATACTCGGCATCAAGTGGAATGAATTCAAGAACAATGCAGAGATAAGACAGATGACTGAACAACAACCAGTCTCACGGGTGATCAGGAAAAGGAGATGGACATATGTTGGTCACTTGATGAGAAGAAATGATCAGAGAATCCCAAAACAAGCTATCAAGTGGAACACAACAGGCCGAAGAAAAAGGGGCAGACCGCGTGAAACTCTGAAGAGGACATTATTAAGAGAGGCCAAGTTAACAGGCATAAAATCCTTTGTTGAGGTTGAAAGACTCGCCGAAGACAGGAAAAATTGGCGAACTACTTTGCGAGCCCTATGTGACGTCTAACGGCACGGGAAGGATATAAGATAAGATAAGATATATATATATATATAGTCCTGTCACCTTTATTTCTCAAACAATCAAATGCCATGCCGCGTGGCGTAGGCGGTCATTTCTCTCCACAGTTACCTGTCATTAAACTTGATTATGAGATCCGCCGGTGATCTTTGTCATAATTTGCCTTTTAACTCCAGCCTCTCTTAAGACTTCTTCGTTGGTTTTCTTAGCTGTCCATGGTACCTTCAACATCCTTCTTATGAATCACATTTCCAATGCCTCTATTTCTTGCTGTACTCTCATATTTATGGACCAAGCTTCACATCCATAAAACAAAATTGGCTCGATGTAACATTCAAGTACTCGGAATCTTGTTTCCATTGATATGGATCTGTTGCACAAGACGTGTCTCATTGTCTGGAATGCTGACTTGGCCTGAGCATGTCTTCTTTTGATTTTGTTGTGACATTTCCCATCAGCTGTTATAATTGTTCCTAAGTACTTGAATCTATCAACTTGTTTCAGTTCTGTGCCATCAGTGGTAGTGCTACATTTTGGTGGTATTCTTTTCTTTAAGATGACCATCATTTCAGTCTTCTTTTTATTCAGTCTGAGACCTTTACTTTTACTTTCACTAACCACGGTGTCCAGAAGAGCCTGTAGCACCCATTCACTTTTAGCAATCAGAACTGTGTCATCTACATATCTTAAGTTGTTAAGGTTGTACCCGCCAATTGATATTCCTGGCACGTTCTCTATATTTCTCATTATGTTTTCGCTGTACAAGGAGAAAAGGTCAGGAGATAGAACACATCCTTGTCTCAGTCCCAATTTTATGTCTTGGAATGCTCCCATTTGATTCTTAACCTTCATTGTTGCTGATTGCTGCCAGTAAATGTTTTTGATGTGTTTCAGATCTTTCCCATTTATGTTGATGTCTCCCAGCATTCTTATAATTTTTGTATGTCTCACTTTATCGAATGCTTTACAGTAGCCTATGAAGCATAAGTGTAGGTCAATCTTTACTTCTTTTGATCTTTCTAACAATGTTCTTAATATATATATGGCATTATTTGTGCCTTTACCGTTGACGAAGCCACCCTGTTCTTCAGCGATTTCTGGTTTTATTTTGCCCGACTCTTCTCATGACAATACAAAGCAGGATTTTGGTAACATGGCTCATAAGACTAATGGTTCAGTGGTCTTCACATTCAACTGCACCTTGTTTCTTTAGCAAGGCACTGAAAACTGACTGCAAACGGTCCGATGGGACATTCATTCATTAATTTGCATGTCCCCTGTGGAACTTTGCCTCCCTAACAGCACTCATGTAGGTCTCTCGGTTGTGAGTAGGATGGCCTGCTGCTGATGCGTCCATTTGCAAATCATCAACGATGTCTTGCAGCCATCTTCGCCTTGGTCTTCTTCTCTTTCTTTTTCCCATTATGTACCCTTCCAGGATGGTCTTCTCTATATTGTCATGATGTTTAATGTGTCCAAAATATTTAAGTTTTCTTTGTTTAATCCTCTTTACTATCCAGCCTTCTTCAATATTAAGCTCTTGTAGTATAGATATATTTGTTCTTTTTTGTGTCCATATTTGAAGAACTCTTCTGTAGAATTTACATTCAAAGGCATTTATATCTTTCTCAGCTGTTTTGTTAAGTGTCCAGGTCTCGCAGGTATATGTTGGGATGCGAGAGATGCATCCCATTAAAAATCTTATTTTTGTAGTTCTGTCTGTTCCTCTCCACAGATTCTTTAGTTGTTTTACTTTCTGAAGAGCGATAGATGTCCTCCTTTTAATTTCCCTCATTGTATCTCCATTATTAGTTAGTAGTGATCCAAGATATTCAAAACTCTCCACTTCTTCCAGTTTTTCCTCATTTCAGCTCCTTGTTTGTTTTGTCAATTATCATCAATTTAGTTTTCTTTGCACTAAGATAGAGGTTTTGGTCTTCGCTGTTCTTACGGACTGACATAATTAGTTTTTCCATTCCTTTTTGTGTTGTGGACAGTAATATTGTGTCATCAGCATATCTAATCTCTGGTATTTCATAACCTCCAATTGTTATGGCATCGTAATATTCTTTGTCTGCATCTTCTCTAACTTCCTCATTATATTTTCAGTATACAAGTTAAATAAGTAAGGCGACAATATGCACCCCTGTGACGGATCCCTTGTTTTATGTCTAACCAAGTTGTTGTTTCACCATTTATTCTTACTGGTGCTTGTTGGTCTAAATACAGCAGTGATGTTAATTGTATCAGATGTGTTGGAAATTCTATTTTTTCCATTATTTCCCAAAGTTTCTGGTCTTGTACACAATCAAATGCCTTTGAGTAGTCTATAAAGGATAAATATAGATTCACATTAAAATCTCTGCATTTCTCTATTATTAATCTTATATTGAATATATTATCTATTGATCCTCTTCCTTGCCTGAAACCAGCTTGGACCATATTGACTTCTTCTTCTATTTCTTTCGAAGTCTACCCATTATGATTTTTAACAGAATTTTACTGGCATGACTAATCAGCGTAACAGTTCTGTAGTTTGTGCATAATTTCAGGTTACCTTTTTTGGCAGTGGTATGAATACAGTTCTTTTCCATTCTTTTGGCCAAATACCTGAATGCTATATCTTTTTACATAGCGCATGATAGATTGTTGCACATTCCTTTCCTCCTGCTTGAATAAATTCAGCTGTTATGTTATCACATCCTGGTGATTTACCATTTTTCAGATTCTTTATTGCCCATAAAACTTCTTCTATTGTCGGTTCGGGTTCTTTCTTCTCCAATAATAATTCATACTGTTGATTTCTGCTTCCACAGTCTGTTGTTTCATACATTCCTCTGCAATATTCCTTCCATCTTTCTAGAATTTCCTCTGTCTCTGTCAAGGTATTCCCCATCTCATCACAAATTACGTTTAGTTTAGGTGTGACATTTCTCGTCAATGTCTTCATTTCTTTAAACATTTCGCTATCTCTTCCACACTTCTGATGTTCTTCTATTCTTTCACAACAATCTTGTATGTATTGTTTTTTTTTTGTCTTTTCTTATGTTTCTTCATACTTCTTTTGTTAAAGTTTTATATTTCTTTTTGTTGTTGTTTGTCGCTTTCCATTGTGTCTTCATTTCTCTACGTTGATTTATCAGTTCTAGTGTACTTGCTGTAATCCATCCATTCTTTTGTGTTTTCTTTAGTGGAACCATGTCTTTAGCTGTTGTTATTAAGATATCTTTGGCCTGCGTAGCTAATTCATCTGGTGTCATCTCCTCCTGTACAGTCATCAGGATTTCGAAACGGTTCTTCACGTCTATACCATATTGTTCTGGTATTTTTGTAAGATCAAAGCGGAGTTGTCTTGATCCCGTAACTGTCTTTTTTATCTTTATCTTCATGTCTGCTACTAATAACTCATGATCCGTATCACAATCAGCACCTGGTAAAGCTTTTGCTGATATTATACTTGACCTCCACCTTCTTTGCACTAAAATGTAATCTATTTGATTCCTACTTTTCCCATCAGGTGATGTCAATGTGTAAAGTCTTCTTGGATGTTGTTTAAAAAGTGTGTTAGGGATCATTAGCTCATTTTCCATGCAAAACGCCATTAGATTGTCACTTGCCTCATTTCTATGTCCTATGCTAAATTTCCCTACAACATGTCCTTCATCTTCTGCTCCTTCTGTACCAATCTTTGCATTAAAATCCCCCATTATTAATACAATATCATTTTTCCGTACCTGGTCTATTGTCGTTTGCAGTATGTTATAAAAGTTTTCTACTTCTTCTTTTTCTACTGCTGATGTAGGTGCATATATCTGGATGATTGTTACATTTCTAGGAATGCCCTTAAGTCTGATTGTTAGGATTCTGTCACTTACTGGATTGTAGCCTAGTAATGCTTTTAATGCTGATTTGTCCAAGTAAAAAGCCACTCCATTCTTTCCTCCTACTTCTCCACCAGAGTATATAAAGATATTATCATTCTCGCTCGTAAAGTGTCCTGAACCTTTCCATCGATGTTCGCAGATTCCCCAAATGTGTATCCCCGTTCTTTTCATCTCGTCACTTATTATTTGATATTTTCCCTCATACATCCTTCTCATATTCCATGTTCCTACTCTTATTTTTCATTTCATGCAGGGGCTTTCCTTGGTAATACCGTCAGGATTTTGTCCGTCATCACAATTACTAGTACTGACCTCTGCCTCACACTCTTCCCCAGTGTTAAAATTAGATCTATCTGGCCTAAGGGACTCACCACCAGATCTTTTTCCTATTTGACTTTCCATGTTGCTGTTTGGGTTTCTTGATATATTTCCAGAAGATAGTTTACCATTGCTTTCCTTCTGGGCAGTAACTGTTACTAGTCATTGATCGTAGCCATTGTCCCTACATTGAGATCATCTGTCTACCATAATAGAATGGTGACCATAACCAACATTATCTGTCGGCTGCTCTCCCATTCCATCCACCACCTGCTCCCATGGCTTCACGTCACCCTGATCGGGGGAGGGGGGGGGCTGTGCGGTTACTCCACCTTGCCCAAGGGTGTCCCGTAGACTTCTCCTTTGATAGGGGATACCTCTACCCCGCTAACCCCCCAAAGCCTCAATTTTTTATAAAAAGGAAACCAAAGCCTCATAAATACATATAGTGAATGGTTCCAGATTGAAACAGGCGTGAAACAAGGATGTATACTGTCTCCTTTACTTTTTGGGATTACAATAGACTTCATAATGACAAAATGCTGCACAGGTAACACAGGTATTGACTGGGTACATGGGACCCAACTAGAAGATCTTGATTTTGCTGATGACATAACTCTTATCAGTAATAATGTGAATTCCATGCAAGAAAAAAACAGATAGCCTATCTTCACTGGCTAGCAAAATAGGACTTGAAATTAGCAAGGACAAAACAAAAATAATGAAAATTCCCATCAATCAAAATGGAAAAATACACATAGAAGGGACAGATATTGAAGAAGTCAATCAATTTGCATACCTTGGCAGCTACATAGACCAGGATGGTGACACTAGAAAGGAAGTTAGGATCAGAATTGCAAAAGCAGCATCAATCTTCAAGAATCTTGAGAACATATGGAATTCAAAAGTTATAAGCAAAAAAACCAAGTTAAGACTATTCAATTCAAATGTAATATCCACCCTCATTTATGCATGCGAAAGCTGGAAAACAACTAAAGAAATAGAAAAGAAATTAGACTCTTTTGAAAACAAATGCCTAAGGAAAATACTCGGTATCAAGTGGAATGAATTCAAGAACAATGCAGAGATAAGACAGATGACTGAACAACAACCAGTCTCACGGGTGATCAGGAAAAGGAGATGGACATATGTTGGTCACTTGATGAGAAGAAAAAATGATCAGAGAATCCCAAAACAAGCTATCAAGTGGAACACAACAAGCCGAAGAAAAAGGGGCAGACCGCGTGAAACTCTGAAGAGGACATTATTAAGAGAGGCCAAGTTTTACTTTTTTTTACAAGTTAACAGGCATAAAATCCTTTGTTGAGGTTGAAAGACTCGCCGAAGACAGGAAAAATTGGCGAACTACTTTGCGAGCCCTATGTGACGTCTAACGGCACGGGAAGGATATAAGCTATATAAGATATAAGAAAGCCTCATAGTTTCCTATTTATAAAAAATTGGTCCTTAAAAACTATAACTGAAACTAACTTCATGTAAATAGAATTCGTTCGTTTTTTCCATTGAGTAAGAATGCCACACGATTTATAGCATAGTTAGCCAGTTATTTCTGATGTTACATGGCGACTTTTGGAAGATACGCCCAAAATTCACCATATCGTACCCCCGTCTTCCTCGTTTTCCAAGTATAATGGTACTGTGCAGTTTTCTCTTGTTCAGAGTGTTGTAGTGCCGAGCAGTTTTCTCTTGTTCCAAGTGTTTGTGGTACCGAGCATCACTCTATCAAAGTGGCATGTTTAGAGTTCTGAGAGAAGAGAGAGAGGAGGTGGGTGGGGAGAGGAGAAAGAAAGAAAAAAAGGACATATAACCTTATAGAGCTCCAGGATTTGTTTCATACGGGATATATATTTTTCAGTTTCTACAGTTGCATTCATTCATCTATTGCATGCGTCCACGAGAATGTATAAACTAGGAAAAATGTAGGAACACCTTTATTACTTAACAACTACAAAGTTGTGACGTTTCGGCGTGAGCCTTAATCATACAAAAACATACAGGACGAAGAAATAGAGAGATGAGATAAATTATAGATTCACATGAATACTATTAAAAAGAAAAAAATTAAATAGAGTACTTAGCTGTAAATTGTAAGGTGTGACTTGTCCGGCGGTGTGTGTCAGGAATGGATTTAGTAGATTTAGTAGAACAAGTAAGATGAGGTGGAGCTTAGTGGAGAGGTACTATAATGATCATTCTTACTTGTCAAACCTCCTCACAGCATCACTTTGCAACCTCTCTTCACCAATCATCTATTTCAACTTCTCCTGTCTAGGTCAACATTGTATCACTCTCTCTCCCCTCCTTGGTTCCCCATCCACCACCCCCAGTTACAAACCCACTGACCACATATCACAGGTCTCCATTTAAACAGTCTCCACGTTCTACTAAATCCAACAAAAATAAACAACGATAAAACTTAGCGAAAGTAAAATTACCTTTACAAGAAATTTCTTTAAGCAGTAACTTGGCCTTGTTTTGTCGTTTTTGAAGGCTCAGTCGCTCCTTTTAAGGCCTCTCTATGCTTGCATGAAACGAAGACAATGGGGCTCTCTGCGCAAGTCCATTGTCTTAATAAAATCACACCTACCAACTTGTTCCTGCATATAGCAGATATAAAGCAGGCAGTGGGTGGTGTTGTATGTAAGAAATGATACGCATAGTGCCTACAACCTCTGCCATTTTTTTTCACCAGTGACCGTTCGCTGGTTGATTAAAGGTTGCTGCGTATTTTTCCCAACAAGGTTTTCATATGTATGTATGTATGTACGTATGTATGTATGTATGTATGCATACGTGCGTGCGTCAGAATCCTTGGTTAGACGTATGTTTGGAGAAAGGGGGAGAGGAGAGTTGAGGAGAGGAGAGGGCATTTTAGGAAGGAAGCTCTTTACAAATTTTCTGTCATTTCCTTGGTTTCTCTATGCAACCGAGAACAGGACATTGCAGTCTGAGACACAATAGTGACAGAGTATGACAACATGGATTTAGAAAAAAATGAAGAGAGATAACATACATCCTTGTTTAACGCCTGTTTCAATCTGGAACCATTCATTCATTCCTTCTTCTGTGTTTCCTGCACAAACATATGCATTGTAGAGGTATCTAATGATGTTGACAGTCTTAGTTGGTACTCCATCTATTCTTAACATTCTTCACAATAAATCTCTGTGTATGCTATCTTCTTTTTCTGCTTATTCTTTCGCTTCTACCACCAAGACCACCCCGTTATCCTACTGAATTTACTCCTGTGGTCCTCGATAGGTCCAATGGTCCTCCTGTTGTCTCCGAGAGGACCACACGAGATCCCCGAGAGGACCACAAGAGGTTCAGAGTATCGCAGGGATTGCGTGACACCGTGGTTTTTCATTGCACCAGTTTTATCTAGAGTTGTACTTTCTCACCAGAAAACCTCAACGTGTTTTAGATATCAGTATATCCCCACCGGGTGAGAGGTGGTTGCCCATCCATTCCAGTGTTGGACATTCTCACCAGAAAACCTCAGCGTGATTAGGATACGCATACATCCCCATCGGGTGAGAGGTGGTTGCCTATCTAGACTGCACTGGTTCAGTGTCTACGACTTCAGCATTTTGTGGTCGTGGCCGCTACTCTTCCTAGTTGTGACCAGGATGGAGTTTTTGTCCTGGAGGACGAATCCTCGCCACTAGTAAGTTTCGCCCCTGGGTTGTCAGTTTATGCATATTATCCCAGTATGGGCGTGTTTAGACGTGATGGACCTCTAGAGCGGAGGTACCGTGACATGAGTAGTCATCAAGTTTCACCCCTGGGTTAATCCGGATTAGGCATATTTCACCAGTCTGGTTATATTTCGGACATGGCTGGCCTCTAGAGCAGAGGTGCCGTGGCATAGGTAGCTCTCGCCCCGAGACTACTGGACATACCGATTAAACTTCACTTTATCGTTTCCATCACCTTTTCACAGCAGGGTTCGCCCGGCAACCCTAATCGCATTTTCGCATTTTCTTCATTTGTCAGGAGGAGTTTCACTCCACGCGCGGCATCCGAAGAATCTCGCTAGCAATGTCTTAGTTTAACCCCTGTGTTAAGCCGGTTTAGGCAATCTGCCCCAGTATGGGTGGTTATCGGACTTGGCCGGCTTCTAGAGCAGGGATGTCGTGATTTGGATAGTCCTGACCTCGAGACTACTGGCTACTTCACTTAATCCTTTCCGTCACCTTTTCCACGACGGCGCTGCGCGGCAACCCTAACCCCATTTTTCTTCATTGGCAGGAAGGAGTTTCACCTCACGCACGGCAGCTGAAGAATATCTCCAGCAGCGTGTGTATGCTATCAAATGCCTTTTTAAAGTCTATGAAGTTCAGGATTAATGATCTTTGCTTTTCAATATGTTCTTCAAGTAATATTCTTAGAGTAAAGATCTGGTCGAGGCAGCTTCTCTTTTTTCAAAATCCTGCTTGTTCTTCTCTCATTGTAGTATCCACTATGTCTTGAATTCTATTCAGAATAATTTTGCAAAATTGATACTAAGATTAGTACTGACACAACTGATACTAAGATTACTCCTCTCCAAATGTTGCAGTCGCTAAGGTTGCCTTGTTATTGTACTTTAACAATGATTCCTTTTTTCCATTTAGAAGGGACCTTTTCTTCTTTCCAAATTTTATTAAACATTTTCTGTAATTGTCTCATGTTGTCACTATTGATAGCTTTTAACATTTCAGATGTTATTTCATCTTCACTTGCAGCTTTGTTGTTGGCCATTAAATTCACTGCTGTTTCAATTTTATGCAATGTAATTTCATCTAGATTGACATTTAGTTGTGAGGCTGGTAAGTCGGTTTCAGGGTTTATAAAATCTTTTGGGTGTAGTCGATTAAGAATTTCTTGGAATTCTTCAGCCCATCTTTTGCTCTTTACTTGATGTTAATAGGGTTCCAGTTTTGCTAAGGGTTGGTCATTCTTTAGATGTAATAGTACATGTTAGCCTCTTTTGTATGTTATATAAAGTTTTGCTGTCTCCTGTTTTTGCTGCTTTCTCTGCCTCTTTCGCCATATTGTCAATGTTTTCTCTTTTATCTCTTCTAGCTGAACTTTTTACTTTATTGTCTATTTCTTTGTATGTTGCTTTTGCCAAATCTCTTCCAAGATCTGTCTTTACATTCAACATGTCTAATTTGGCTGTTCGTCTTTCATGTATGTACTCCCATGTCTTTTCTGATATCCATGCTTTCCTATTTGGGTTTTTGAGTCCAGCGCGTGGTTTTTTCTGCTTTGATTATGGTTGTGCTGTAAGAATTGTGAGAAACATGATCGAGGAGTAGGAATAATATTTGACGAACAAACAGCAAGGACAATTGTAGGATATTTGAACATCTCGGACCGAGTCCTGCTAGCCTAACTGAAAGGACGACCAATAAACATAAATATTATACAAGTGTACGCTCCAGCATCTGAAAGTTCAGAAGAAGATGTACAGCTATTTTGTAATGACATAGAGATACCCCTAAAACACACAAAGTTACACGACGTTACTATAGTCATGGGAGATTTTAATGTCAAAGTTGGTAAAGAAAGAACTTCAGACATCTTTGGTGACTATGGACTGGGGGAGAGGAATGACAGAGGTAGTAAATTAACTGAATGGGCAAGAATACATAGCATAGGTGTAGGAAACATCTGGTTTAAACAACATCCCCAAAGACTGGCAACGTGGTGCATCCCAGACAAAAAGACTTTTAACCAGATAGACTAGGTATTAAACAACAAACGATTTCGGAATGCATTACTGACAACAAAAATCATGCCTGCAATAGTGACCATGACCCACTCTGTGGAAAAATTAGAATAAAGCTAAAGAAAGCATGCAGACAAGTGAGAAACATCAAACTGAATACAGAACTCCTTAAAAATGACCAAGAACTGCGAGAACAATACAATACAAAGTTATTATAACAAATAGATACAATGCAATAGCAAAGATAAATAGTATAGATGAACATTGGGCAATGTTAAGAGATTCTATCCACCAAACTGTTATGGAGATAATACCACCGAAAAAAGAAGCCCCTAAAAATAAATGGATGACAGATGACATCTTAGGACTGATGGACAAGAGGAGGAGGAGGAGTAAAAATAACCAAGAAAAATATAGCACGATAAATAAAGAAATAAGACGCAAATGCAGAGAAGCAAAGGAAGTGTGGTTAAATAAACAGTGCAGACAAATGCAGGACTCTCATAATAAAGACAGCAAAAACATGCACAAACGAATTAGTGAACTCACAGGCAGGAAGACAAAATATACCACAGGATGCCTGAGATCAAAAGAAGGTAAAATGTTAATGGGAAAAGAAGACATGGTGGACAGAGTACAACGGTGAGCTGTATGGAGGAGAAAGACCAGAATTAACACCAGATACTGAAAACTGTGATGGACCACCAATACTTGAAGATGAAATCATAGACGCCATTAAACACATGAAGAAAGGAAAAGCGACTGGGCCTGATAATATAACAATAGAAGAAATAGAGGCGTTAGAGGAGATTGGAATAAAAATAATAACCAAGTTACTGAATGACATTTACAACAGTGGTTATATGCCCAGTGACCTGCTTAAGTCCACGTTTATAGCACTACCAAAGAAACCAGGGGCAAAGGAATGCGATGGCCACCGGTCTATCAGCCTCTGATGTCACATAACGAAGCTACTTCTGAGAATTATTATGAGAAGAACAAGGAAAAAGATAAAAATGGAAATAGCAGATGAACAGTTTGGATTTGTTGAAGGAAAGGGAATACACAATGCCATTTATGCTTTACAAACACTAACAGAGAAAGAGCTTTAGAAGTACAGAAAGATCTCTACTTATGTTTCATTGATTGCACCAAGGCATTCGACAAGGTGAAACATAATGAAATTATTAAAATGCTTGAAGACATCAATATAGACGGCAAAGACCGGAGGATTGTAAAACATCTATACTGGCAGCAAGAAGCAGCAATTCGAGTTGAAATAGAACTGGAAAATATCAACCTGTAAAACAAGGGGTGCAACAAGGATGCGTACTATCTCCAGACCTTTTTTCTCTGTACAACGAGAATATTCTAAGAACGATCATCACAGAACCAGGCATAAAAATTGGAGGATACTATATTAACAACCTTCGGTATGCTGACGACACAGTATTGATAGCTGAGAACCAACAAGACCTGCAAAATCTCTTGGATAAAGTCGTCAAAGAAAGTGAACAGAGAGGCCTTACTTTGAACATCAAAAGACAGAGACAATGGTTATATCTAAGAAACAGAATCCACCAACATACAATATAAAATTAAACGGAACTATTCTAAAGCAGGTGCAGAAATTTAAATACCTTGAAGCAGTAATAACTTCAGATGGGAAATGCAGAACAGAAATTAGGAACAGAATAGGCCAAGCAAAGACTGCATTTCAGAGAATTAGAAACATATTATCCAATATATCCTTATCAATGAATGTTAGAAAACGAATCCTAAAATGCAGTATTGAAGCTATCTCATGAATCATGGACAATAGGCAGGTCTGTAAAAAAAATCACTGGAAGCAGCAGAAATATGGTTTATTAGAAGAATGTTGCGAATCCCCTGAACAGCAAAAAAAAAAAAAAAACTGATGAAGAATGTATGAGAAGAGCTGGAGAGACAAAAAATCTTGTCAAAACAAATTAGAGAGACAATGTATTTTCATAGGGCATGTAATGAGAAGAGGGGGGGGGGGGGGTTGAAAATATAAGAACAGGAAAAATAGAAGGAAGAAGATCAAGAAGAAGACCAAGAAAAATGATGCTGGACAGTCTGGCGGAATGGTGTGAGGAGATCACCACCTGAGCTGATGGCCTGCATGAAGGATCATGTACTCATGAGACGCATAATAGCCAACGCCAGTCGGTACGGCACCTTATGATGATGATGATGTAAGAATTCCATAATTCATCTATACTTGTCTCCTCTACTTTACTGAGTGTTGTGGAATGATTGGCAAGTTCCTGATTGAAATTCCTGTTAGTATTTTCTTCTTGTAGGCTGTGGCGGTTTATCTTTCTGGGTATTGATTTCTTGTGTTGGCTTTTCAGTTTTAGTTTTATTTTCCCTATACAGATTGTGATCACTGTTGACATCTGCACCTCTGTATACCCTTACATCTATCAGAGATGTTATGTAATGCTTTCTAATACAAAAATGATCTATCTAGTTTCTAGTTCTGTCATCTGGAGATATCCACGTTGTTTTATGCATCTCTTTGTGTGGAAATACTGTTCCTCCAATCACCATGTTCTCTGTTAAACAAATTTCACTTACTCTTTCTCCGTTCTGATTTCCTGTATCAATTTCTTCTTTCCGCATTACTTTTTCTCTACCTTAGCATTGAAGTCCCCCATAGCAATTGAGATGTCGTGTTTAGGGACTTTGTTAATGATTTGTTGTAATTGGTGATAGAAATCGTCTTTTACCTCATCATCTGCATCGTTTGTGAGTGCATAACACTGATTGTCATTCTTCCGTGCCTTAGGTTGTATCGTGCTCTTATTATACGACTGTTCACTGGTTCCCATTCTATAAGGCTTTTGCTGCTACATTTTGCATAATTATACCTACTCCTTCTTGGTGTTTCCCGTCGTCTCTGCCTGAACTTATAGTTTTCCGCCGCTCTTTTCCATGCTTCTGGCCATCACATTTCACTGATGCCCAGTCCGACTAGGTGGCATCTCTTCATTTCTCTGATTACCAGAGTAGTTTTTGATGGTGCTGCCATTGTTCTTACCTTCCAAAATCCAAACTTTGTCACATGTGTGGGTCCGACAAATGTATTCTTTCGATCTTTGTCTAAGCTCTTCAGAGTTGGCATCCCGGATGCTCGGTTGATTTCGTTGCGAGTTTCCATAACAAGTTCTTTTTTCTCCATCTAGAGTCGCCACTAGATAGGTTCCATGATAAGGTTGTTAGCCGTCATTCATTCATTCATTTGCAAGTTTCATGCTGAACTTTGCCTCCCTAACAGCATTCCTGTAGGCTTCTCGGTTGTGAGCAAGATGGCCTGCTGCTGCTGCTGCATCCATTTGGAGATCATCAACGATGTCTTGCAGCCATCTTCGCCTTGGTCTTCTTCTCTTTCTTTTTTTCCCATTATGCACCCTTCCAAGATGGTCTTCTCTAGATTGTCATGATTTAATGTTTCCAAAATATTTAAGTTTTCTCTCTTTAATCCTCTTTACTAGTCAACCTTCTTCAATATTAAGTTCCTGTAGTATGGATATATTTGTTATTTTTTTTTGTTTCCATGATATCTGAAGAACTCTTCTGTAGAATTTACATTCAAAGGCATTTATATGTTTCTCAGCTGTTTTGTTAAGTGTCCAGGTCTCGCAGGTATATGTTGGGATGCGAGAGATGCATGCCCTTAAAAATCTTATTTTTGTAGTTCTGTCTGTTCCTCTCCATAGATTCTTTATTTGTTTTATTTTCTGAAGAGCGATAGATGTCCTCCTTTTAATTTCCCTCATTGTATATCCATTATTAGTTAGCAGTGATCCAAGATATTCAAAACTCTCCACTTCTTCCAGTTTTTCCTCATTGATATATATTTCAGCTGCCTTGTTTGTTTTGTTAGTTGTCATCAATTTAGTTTTCTTTGCATTAAGATAGAGGTTTTGCTCTTCACTATTCTTACGGACTGACATAATTGTTTTTTCCATTTCTTTTTTGTGTTGTGGACAGCAATACTGTGTCATCAGCATATCTAATCTCTGGTATTTCATAAATAGCATACGGATAACACCTTAGAGTAACACCTCCAATAGCGGTATGCTATTGAAATAGGTGCAATAGTAATTATCACCGTCGTCGTCAGTTCTCTTGTGGGGCACGTGAGACAGAAGCAAAACTCCAACGCTGACCCAAGTTTGATCAATCTTTATCCGATCGTGCTTATTCAGCACTTATGATATACTCTTATGTCTTCACTCTATGTATTTTCTCCAGCACTTATGATAACTCTTAGTCTCATGTATTCACTCCATGTAGCTTCTCCAGCACTTATGATACACTCTTAGTCCCATGTCTTCACTCCATGTAGCTTCTCCAGCACTTATGATAACTCTTAGTCCCATATCTTCACTCAATGTAACTTCTTCAGCACTTAATTAATGATATTCTATTAGTCTCATGTCTTCATTCCATCTAGCTTCTCCAGTAATAATGATATAGTCTCATGTCCACTTGACTGGCCCCAGTTCACGTCATGCCATGTGTCCTACAGAAATAACAAGTCTGTGTAATTAGCACCGCCCCAACTGTTGTTTCAGATAAAGATCAGAGACGAAACAGTAACATGTAACAAGCTGTTGAAACAAAAACATGCAGCAAGTTGTTGAAACAAAAACATGCAGCAAGCTGTTGAAACAAAAACATGCAGCAAGCTGTTGAAACAAAAACATGCAGCAAGCTGGTGAAATGATCGCATCTTCGTGATTAAAACGACCTTTTTCCGTTTTAAAACATGCTGTAGTTTACTAGTTGTTTTAAAAAAAAGTCCTCGTGTTTTAGCTTTGTATATTTTATCAGCATTAATTAAAATGAATATTTTTGTTATAATTTTAATGAATACAAGAAATGTTTCTTTCACCACTGACGGTGACTCTGCGCGAGATTTAAAATTTGGCATGAGAATGGTGGATTTACCCAGAGCCCAAGATTTTACAACTGAAATGTGCTGGTAGTTTGGCAGTCGCCCAGACAAAAGCTTTTCTGTTTTAAATTTAAAAACAATTACTTCCCTTTTTTGTTCTGTTTTCGAAAAACAAAAGACTGGCTCGGTTTTGGCCTGGAAAAAAACCTGGTTTTTTTTTTAACCCATGGAGCCACATACTGCACAGAGCAAAGTATGATGTCCAAGTCCGCGAAGTAATTCTGTAAGTATGTAGAATACTAGAAACATGTGAAGAAGTGTAATTTAATATCTAGTGGCGGGGAAATATGAGGGAGGGGACACATGGTTATCTGACTTGAAAATATTTGAGAACCGCTGACCTAACTTATTTCGCAGCAGAAACAGACGCTACAGTCAGAACCGATACACATCCTGTTCGCGTATAATGAGTGTCTGGAGCTTTATTACAACGTCTTCGTCTACAAATGTTCTTTTCTTACCCCACTCCCCCTTCATCAGCAAGTTTCTTTGCCCTTTCTTTACCCCGATGACCCATTTGCACGTTACAACCACCATAAATATAGCTGGACACCTTCCCCCCGGGGCTTCACATGGTTTAGATCTGTATATTGGTACGACATGGCGTGAAATCCAAAACCTCCGACCACCAACACTTCAACGTTTGAACCTAAACAAGGAAGAGTCCAGGGAATTGTCCAAACTCCGACGTCGGAGAGTCATAGTGACAAAACCAGAAGATAAAACATCTAATCTCGTAGTTTGGAAAAACGATTTATATACTGTGGAAGGAAATGTCTCAACTCAGCAGTACTTCTTCTTCTTCTTCTTCGTTCACTTCTACCACCAAAAACCGCACTGTGAACCTACTGAATTCACGCATGTGGTCCTCGTTAGGTCCCGTGGTCCCCTGTGTGGTCCAAAATAGACCACACGAGTTCCACGAAAGGACCACAAGGGGTTCAGAGTATCACAGTGCTTTAGCCTGTATTCTTGGTCGGTCTCGGAAGCGGGATTGCGTGACACCGTGGTTTTCATTGCACCAGTTTGGTCTAGGGTTGGACTTTCTCACCGGAAGACCTCGACGTGTTTGGAATATCAGTGCATCCCCGCTGGGTGAGAGGCGTTAGCCCACCCAGGCCAGAGTTGGACTTTCTCACCGGAAAACCTCGACGTGTTTTGAGATACCCGTGTATCACCGCCGGGTGAGAGGTGGTTGCCCATCCAGTCCAGGGTTAGACTTTCTCACCGGAAAACCTCAGCGTGATTAGGATACGCAGACATCCCCGCCGGGTGAGAGGTGGTTGCCTATCTAGACTTCCCTGGTCCAGTGTCTCCGACTTCAGCATTTTGCGGTCGTGGCCGCTACCCTTCCTAGTTGTGACCAGGATGGAGCTTTTGTCCAGGAGGACGAATCCTCGCCACTAGTGACTTCTACCCCTGGGTTGAGCCGGTTTAGGCATTTCCCAGTATGGGCGTGTTTGGGACGGGACCTACCTCTAGGGCAGAGGTACTGTGACATTCATAGCCTTCAAGATTCACCCCTGGTATGAGCCGGTTTAGGCAAAATTCACCAGTATGGGTGTTTATCAGGCGTTACCGACCTCTAGAGCGGAGGTGGCATGACATGTCTAGCCATCGAGTTCCACCCCTGGTGTGTGCCGGTTTAGGCATATTTCACCAGTGTAGGTGTATTTCGGACGTAGGCGGCCTCTAGAGCAGAGGTGCCGTGGTATAGCTCTCGTAGCGATACTACTGGACATACCAGGTTAAACTTCACTTTCCACCACCTTTTCCCATCGGCGCCGCACAGCAACCTTTATTTCCGCATTTACTTCCTTAACCGGGAGGAGCATCACTCCACGCGCGGCATTTGAAGAGTCAAGCCAGCAGTGACTTAACTTCTGGGACAAGCCGGTTCATGCATTTCACCCGATATGACTGCACTCAGGACGTGGCCGACCTCCAGACCAGAGGTGCCGTGATTTGACTGTTTGCTTCGCTTTATCCTTTCAACCACCTTTTCCGCAGTGATGCTGCGCGGCAACCTCATTTGCAAATTTCTTCATTGGCCGGGAAGAGCACTGCTCCACGCACGGCAGCTGAAGATCTCGCCAACAGCGGCAGATGAGCTACCAAACGTGACACTCATCTACCCTAAGTAACTGGTTTTCAGGCGAGAGACAAGCATATGACTACTGGCAGGATCAACCAGATAGCTTTCTTCACCGAACCTTTGTCGGATATCTGCCGACAGACCGACGCGGGGCAAGGGAGACAGCGCTCTGCTCAGAGCGGATCCCTTTCGACCCCGGCGGCGTTTCATTTCCTTTAACCGGCGGGGGCGGCTCTCTCTGCTCTAACGAGCGGAGAAGAAAGCCTGGCCACCCACAAACAACACACGTTACATACTGCAGACCCGATACTCTTTGCGAGAGATGGGCCAATTTCGAGACCATCGGTCGACAAAACCGTACTACATCGTTATCACGAACCTGGCTGGCTAGCCGTTTACATGCTTCGCTCGACGGACAAACCACTTGCTTCTGCATCGAAATACCTTAACTCTCGCCGTCCGGGAAGGGAGCGAAAGCCTGTCTCCCCACGCACGGAACTCGAGAGCGCTTTTTCGCCAAAAGAACGGTCGGCCTGCGCAACAGCAACCGCCCGCGCTGTGCAGGTCGGCGCAGCTCTGCGCGGCTGACACTCAGCAGTACAAAATTCTATGTCCCACGTAAAAACATGTTACCCGTTCAAATAATGACAAAGTGGAAGCATTCATTAAAAACTTGATTACAGAAGGTGGCCTCCCATCCCAAACTGTTTCTCTTCACATCAAGGACAGCTGTTTAGGCAACCCCACCTTCTATCTTCTTCCTAAAATCCACAAATCCGGGCATCTTGGACGTCCCATTGTATCAGTATGCTCATGACCCACTGGGCACATTTCTGACTTTTTGGAGAGCATTTTCCAGCCGCTAATACACAGACTACCCTCCTTTTTGAAAGATACCAGCCACGCCTTAACAACATTTGATACGATCACACTCTCTCAACATACACCTATCACATCTTTCTCCTTGATGTCTTCTCCCTGTACACCTCTATCCCCCAATGAGGATGGACTCTTAGCATTCCACTATTTTCTCGACAAAGACCCTCACCCCACCACTAACACTGACACCATAATCAGACTTACACAGCTAGTATTAAATTTTCGAATTCAATGGCGATATGCTTGGAGCAAATCAGTGGTGTTGCCATGGGAGCGAAAAATGAGTCCCAATTATGCATGTCTATTTATAGACTTTCTGGAAGTCAAATTATGGGAAACCTACACTGGCAGACTTCCAGAATTCTATAAAAGGTACATCGATGATGGCATTGCAGTCACCAGTATGCCACAGGAAGAGTTATAAAAAATTTATTGCATTCGCTAACTCACTTAATAATAATAAAAAAAATTCACTTGTGAAATTTCTGACAAGTCGATCAACTTTTTAGACATTACAATTTGTTTTGGAACAAACAGGCTTGTCACCTCTGTATTTTACAAGCCCACCGATAGCCACGCCTATTTTCTTTACATCTCTTCTCATCCTGAAGCCTGTAAGAACTCCATCCCCATACTCCCAACTCCTCCGTCTTCCCCGCATATGTCAGGATAATTTGGACTTTATAGATCAGTCCAGCAAGTTATTCGAATTTTTCCCTCATCGTCACTACCCAGAAAATGTCCTTCGTGAACCTTCAACCGTATTCAGCTAGTGAGCTTGAAAGAAGCATTCAGAAAAAAAGGCTGTTACTCCATCTGACAGAGTTAAATTAGCATTGCCTTTCCACCCGCATGGTCAGATGGTTAAGAAAATTCTTTATCGTCATTTGCCACTAATCCAACTCGACCCCGACACTCACGACATTTTCTATTAGCATGCGGGCCAAAGAAAAAGAGGCAGACCGCGTGAAACTCTGAAGAGGACATTGTTAAGAGAAGCCAAATTAACAGGCATAAAATCCCTTGATGAGGTTGAAAGACTCGCCGAAGACAGGAAAAATTGGCGAACTACTTTGCGAGGCCTATGTGACGTTTAACGGCACGGGAAGGATATAACATATAAGACAAGATACAGACGTGAACCAAACCTTAAGGACATCCTTGAAGCGGAGCTTTACATATGTTGGTACCAGAAAATGTAACCGCCCCCGCTGCGTTACCTGCCCGGTAGTCTGGGAAACGAAAACGATCACCTTTCCCAAAAACTATCCTCACTCTTCATGAGGGATTCACATGTGAGTCCCGTAATGTGATATATGTCATCGTATGCAAAAGATGCAGGATAACGTATATTGGTGAGATTAGGGGACCGCATGCAGAAACATCTGTATGATATCGCCCATCATGCTTCGAAACCAGTCCAAAATCATTTCAATGACCCCAACCACAGAGGCAAATCTGATTTTCTGGTAACAGCCACCAAACAATATCACGCAGATGACATATGCCGCCTAGCACTTGAGAACCACTACATTCAGGATTATGAGATGCTGGAACCACACGGGTTAAACTCGCTGTTCAGCTACACATAACATTCTCCTCTTCAACAATTATAATCCCTCTCACTAAGCTCAACTCCCTTCTTACTTGTTACACGTAATTCAGACCTCCTCACCGCATCACATTACAACCCCTCAACCCTAACTATAATCATCTATTTCACCTTCTTCTGACTAAGTTGTATCACTCTCTTTCCCTCCACGGATTCCCCACTCATCACTCCCAGTTACAACCCACCGATCACACATCACAGGTCTGTATTTAAACAGTTTGTGCGCTCTACCATGCCCATTTCTAACACATATCATCGGACAAGCCACATCTTCTTACAAGTTACAGCTAAGTGCTCTATTTATTTTTTAAAATATAGCATTCATGTGAACATTACGATGCCATAACAGTTGGAGGTTATGAAATACCAGAGATTAGATATGCTGATGACACAGTATTGCTGTCCACAACACAAAAAGGAATGGAAAAACTAATTATGTCAGTCCGCAAGAACAGCGAAGAGCAGAACCTCTATCTTAATGCAAAGAAAACTAAATTGATGACAGCTGACAAAACAAACAAGACAACTGAAATATGTATCAATGAGGAAAAACTGGAAGAAGTGGAGAGTTTTGAATATCTTGGATCACTACTAACTAATAATGGAGATACAATGAGGGAAATTAAAAGGAGAACATCTATCGCTCTTCAGAAAGTAAAACAAATAAAGAATCTGTGGAGAGGAACAGACAGAACCACAAAAATAAGATTTTTAAGGTCATGCATCTTTCCCATCGCAACATATGCCTGTGAGACATGGACACTTAACAAAACAGCTGAGAAACACATAAATGCCTTTGAATGTAAATGCTACAGAAGAGTTCTCCAAATATCGTGGACACAAAAAAGAACAAATGTATCTATACTACAAGAGCTTAATATTGAAGAAGGCTGGCTAGTGAAGAGGATTAAAGAGAGAAAACTTAAATATTTTGGACACATACGTCATGATAATTTAGAGAAGACCGTATTGGAAGGATACATAATGGGAAAAAGAAAAAGAGGAAGACCAAGACGAAGATGGCTGCAAGACATCGTTGACGATCTGGAAATGGATGCAACAGCAGCAGGCCATCTTGCTCACAACCGAGAGGCCTACATGAGTGCTGTTTGGGAGGCAAAGTTCCGCAAATGAATGAATGAATTCATGTGAATCTATACTTTCTTTCTCTGTTTTTTCGTCCTGTATGTTTTTATATGATTAAGGCTCACGCCGAAACGTCACAACTTTGTAGTCGTTAAGTAACAAAGCTGGTCCTACTTTTTTCCTAGTTTATGCATTCTTTGCCCTATCTTTATTTTATACATTTTGATATTCACAAACAACTTCAGTGCTCCACTTCTTGTATAATGTTTATTTACCACCTTTTCTTCCGCTATTAGTTTATCAGTGACATTAAATTATGTAGATATCATCATCATGATGACTCTTCAGCCACCACTGATTCACTGAACGCCCTCTCATAAAATTTTTGGCTCACGTTACAGCTTTAGGTAAAGTTATATTCTGCTTACTTAATTTCTTTTTTATTTGTTTTCATCTCCCTTATTTTTCTGTTATTATGTTCCAGTTTTCTTTTCTTTTTTTTCATTTTCTTTTTTTTTCATCTTCTTTGCCGAGTTTTTACTGTTCTTTCCGTTTTTGTTTCTGCTTTGTTTTGTCATTTTTTTGTCTATGTTTCGCTTTGTTTTCTCATTTTTCCGTTATTGTTTCTGTCTTGTTTTCTAATTTTGTTGTCTCCGCTTCCTCACTTTTAGCCTTGCATTCTGTTTCTACACTTTAACAGACTAATGTCAATCGTCGATGTAGACTTTCATTTATACCTGTCGACAGATGTTTACAGTCGTCGATACAAAGTTTCATTTATAGACATACATACCTTGCCTTTACTATTCTTATGCTGTTGCTCACCGCTCTTTCCGTACCACTCTGAATTATCCTGAATTATCTCTGAAAACAGTGTACGGCCACTTTCAGTAGTAAACTCAAATGTTACGCACTACCCATAGCGCCTCATTGTTCGGAGAAAACTATGGCATCAGGTTTGTGTAAAACTTGGATGACTGGTGCAAGTTTTAACTAAAAGGGAATGAAGACCCATGGAAACGGGAAAATTAGGGAAGTTAGAAACCACATTCTCAGTTCAGTATACAACCGTACTTTGAGAAACAATAGCCTAATTGCAGCCTCTAGTGACCCAGGTCCCCTCCCCTTGTGGTCATTCAGTAATAAATATATATGGTGAGGCTAACGGTTCAAGCTCTCAACTCTCTCTCTCCAACATATGATATCAAACATCAGTCAAGAATTCCATATTCATGTTCACTTCAAGTTTTAGTATACATGTCTGAGGACACATACACATGTTGACACTGTCCATGACATACACCACATATAGAATTTACAAATATGAATGTACTGTGAGAATGAAGTATGAGATGAACATGAGCAAGCAGTATGATAATGTAAGACAATGATGATGAAATGGTTCAACAGTGATGAATGATACATACAAGTATAAAAAAATTCTTCAGTAACGCATTACACAGCTGGACTTTACTGTCAGTAACATTTGACTTTACATATAAATACATGACCAGTCTCTGACCCCAATATTTCAAGGCCTCTATTTGCATAACAACTCAATGTTTGAAGAATTTGTCCAGCAGGATTTAAAATGCTCATTCATTGAAATGTTTAGAAATAGTACTTCAAACGTAAAACTTAATCTTCATATGGTAGACTATGAAAACTGAAATACAAGCAATCAACACATAAAAACATCAATGTATGATAATCAAATGAACGATTCATTGAACGTGAAAATGCACAATATAATAATCAGATGAATTCGAGTATTATATGCAGTATCTTAAGGCTATAGGACGTTACATTTACCTTTTTAACATTCAGATTTTCTTCAAATACCGTGCTGAAACTCGAATGGGGCACCAAACATATTAATGAAATTTAACCACACGAGAGGTTATCAAACACTGGTGCCCACATCATGGCGCCGCGCAGTTATTCCAGCGGTGTCAAATTCTGTGGTGCAGACTTCTGTTCACGTCGGACGTGTAGAAAGTGGCAAAATGAATGCTTTGAGGATACACAATTACACTCTAATCTCAAGAGAGTCGATCAAATATTAGACCCTAATATGGTGAAGCAAGCCATCATAAAGCACCAAGTTGTGGCGTTAGGAAGGCTGCTATAGACTTATATCTTACATCCTTCCCGTGCCGTTAAACGTAACATAGGTCCCGCATGGTAATTCGCCATGATGTCCTGTCTTCGGCGAGTTTTTCAGTCTCATCAAGGGATGAGAATTGGTTTCACTGAATTGGTTTCTCTTAACAATGTCCTCTTTAGAGTTTCACGTGGTCGACCTCTTTTTCTTCTGCCTGTTGTGTTCCATTTGATAGCTTGTTTGGGGATCCTTTGATTGTTTCTTCTCATCACATGACCGACATATGTCCATCTTCTTTTTTTTTTGGATCAACCATGAGACAGGTTGTTGTTATTTGTACATCTGTCTGATCTCTGCGTTGTTCTTGAATTCCACTTTATCATGAGTATTTTCCTTAGGCATTTGTTTTCGAAAAAGTCTAATTTCTTGTCTATTTCTTTAGTTGTTTTCCAGCTTTCATATGCATAAATGAGGGTGGATATTACATTTGAATTGAATAATCTTAACTTGGTTTTTGTGGTTATAACTTTTGAATGCCATATGTTCTCAAGATTCTTGAAGGTCATTGCTGCTTTGGCAATTCTAATTCTAACTTCATTTCTGGTGTCACCATTATGATCTGTATAGCTGCGAAGATATGCAAAATAGTTTACTTCTTCAACAGCTGTTCCTTCTACGTATATTTGTCCTTCGTCATTAATGAGAAGTTTCATTATTTTTGTTTTATCCTTGTTAATTTCAAGTCCTATTTTACTAGCCATTGAAGACATGGTATCTGTTTTTACTTGCATTGATTTCACATTGTCACTGATAAGAGTTATACCATCTGAAAAATCAAGATCTTCCAGTTAGGTCCCATGTACCCAATGTGTGCCCGTTTTACCTTTGCAACATATTTTTCATTATGAAGTCTATGGCCGTTCCAAAAAGCAAGGGAGATAATATACATCCTTGTTTAACGCCTGTTTCAATCTGGAACCATTCATTCATTCCTTCTTCAGTGTTGACTGCACAAACATATGTATTGTAAAGGTCTCTAATGATGTTGACAGTTTTAGATGGTATTCCATATATTCTTAAAATTCTCCCCAATAAGTCTTTGTGTATGCTATCAAATGCCTTTTTAAAGTCTATGAAGTTCAGGATTAATGGTCTTTGCATTTGAATATGTTCTTCAAGTATTGTTCTTAGAGTAAAGAATAATTATTGTCTAATTTATAATCTATTTATAATTTATATGTATATTATTATTTTTAGTATGTATTGTATGTATAATATGTTATATATTATTATATATTGTATTACTGTTAAAAAAAAAGAAATACGATGTTGCGATTTAAACTGAAGTTTGCTGATTAGACAAGGGAAAATTCTCTGAAAAGTTCAATTGGACATCAACTTCACATGCTGATCTTAACTGTACTCAGCAGATGATTCGTGAGCACAGAAAAGCGACACTAGTCAAAACAGGATTTTTGACAATAACTCATGACAGGTTCGCGAGAATCCCGTGATACTTAATGAGCATAAAACTCACTGACCATGTTATTGAATGCCTATAAAAGACTGACGATCCTCGAAATCAATTCATTTGAAAATACATTGCCCAAGTATGACTCATCTCACTACAGAACAACGACTCATCATCACTGGACGTTTACAGACTGGACAGTCACAAAGTGTAGTGGCCAGACAATTTAATGTGGTTAGAAGCACCATTTAAGATGGCATGGCCTCCCCCATAAAATAGTTAATGTAATCAAAGCCCTATACGAGGGTTTTCAGTGCAAAGTTATCTGTGGAGAACATACCTCCAGCAGCTTTAGGGTACAAACAGGAGTGAAACAGGGATGTGTACTATCACCAACATTATTTATCTTGGCAGTAGACTGGTTAATGAAGGAGGCAACATCAGACAAACGCAGAGGATTACAATGGACCCTTGACACAGTGCTGGAGGACCTTGACTTTGCGGACGACATTTGTCTATTATCAAGCAGTCACAAAGATATGCAAGATAAAATAAACAAGTTAACCCAGAATGCAAACAACATAGGACTAAAGATCAACGTAGGAAAGACAAAGTTAATGAAGCAAAATGTGAACAACAGAAATGTACTCAGAGTAGATAACAAGTTAGTGGAGGAGGTTAACGAATTTGTATACCTTGGCAGCAGAGTAGTAGAAAATGGAGACAGCACAGAGGACATCAACAGCAGACTTACTAGAGCAAACCAGGCTTTTGCAATGCTACAGAATATATGGAAATCAAATAAACTAAGCATAAATATGAAAATCAGGATATTTAAGAGTAATGTTCTAAGTGTACTACTCTATGGAAGTGAATGCTGGAAAATCACCAAAACCATAGAAAACAAGTTGAATTCTTTCCAGACTAAATGTTTACGTAGAATTAAAAAAATATTTTGGCCAAACACCATAAGAAATAACATCTTATTGGCAGAAATGCAGATGAAACCACTGACAACAATTATTGAGGAAAGACGCTGGCGATGGTTGGGACATGTGCTCCGAATGACTGACAACTCACTACCAAAAATAGCACTAAGATGGACACCACAGGGGAGCAGAAGTAAGGGTAGACCAAAAGAGACATGGAGAAGAACAACAGAAAGGATGTTGAGCAATAGAGGGCTCACCTGGGCAAGAGCAGAAAAAAAGGCGAAAGACAGGCATTTGTGGAAAACCCTTGCGGAAGCCCCATGTGCCCTGGGCACTTAAGGTTCAGAGAGAGAGAGAGAAGCACCATTAATCGCCTCATGAGATGATTTCAATAAACTGGCTCAGTTGCAGATCGGCCGTGCAGTGGAAGACCCATAATCACAACTCCTGTGGAAGACCCATAATCACAACTCCTGCGGAAGACCGCTTCATACGGCAGCGTCACCTCAAGAATCGATTTGCATCTGCGTCCTCAACAGTCCAGTCACTGACAGCAGCTCGTAAAATTTCAGATCAAACGGCCAGGAACTGGTTGCACGACGCTGGTCTTTGGGCTAGAAGACCCTGCAGAGGTCCTGTTCTTACGGACCGGCATCGCCAGAACCGACTGCAATGGGCGAACCAGCATCCTCAGTGGACCGTTTCGAATGAGTGGGGAAGGGTTTGGTTTAGTGATGAATCATTCTTTCTGCTACAACGACACGATAGGCGGAGAAGAGTTTACGGCAGAGTCCATGAGCGCTACGCCCAGAACTGCATGTATGAGGTTCCTCCACATGGTGGTGGAGGTGTACTGTTGTGGGGGACGATCAACTTCATGGAAAGAAGTGACCTGGTGCAGAGTGAGGGACGCCTGAATGGCCCATTGATACGTCGATGAAATTCTTCGTCCTCGCGTCCTTCCACTTCTGGCTGCACCAGTGTTGATTTATAGCCAGGATAACCCTCGAGCTCGTGTAGCACAACTCACCACCCAGTTCCTCGCTGATAACTCCAGACCATTCCGTGGCCGTCCGTGTCATGATGAACTCAATAGAACATTTATGGGATGAACTCAACAGACTAGTCCGCCAGCGAGACGTGGCGCCAACCAATCTCCGACAGTTGTCTCTTGCACTGCGGGAAGAGTGGGCAGCCATCCCACGACAACAGATCCAATGGCTAATCGGATCCATGTCACGGAAATGTCGTTCTCTGATACAGGCCACAGGAGGCTATAACCTTACTGAAACGGAAGCCTCAGTCGCAAAGAATAAAAGTCCAAACCAAATTTAATGAACATTATTTCATTGTTAAAGTCTTAAAGTTTTTTTCATGCCAAGATTGAAACATTAATTCTGTTCAATAAAATGTTGATACAATTTTGAAATTATTTGCCCATTACGACTACAGTAGTGTTGCGTTTCTTTTTTGTAAATATATATATATATATATATATATATATATATATATATATATATATATATATATCATATGTACATATACAAGGTCTGATAATTAATTAAGACAGAAATGCCATCTATGAAGCAAAGCATAGAATCCAAAGAAGTAACTTTCACCTGTGATCTGGCAACTTTTCATCGCCACCCGATAAGCAGACGACAAACGAGCCGCCACTTTGTTGACCTAGTTAGAGGTGCATTGTCACGTAAAAAGCATGGAGTAAAAAGCTAACATTAAATTCTGTTTAAAACTCGGAAAAAATGCCATTGAGACTGTTGAATTGATGCGACAAGTTTATGGGGATAATTGTTTATCTAGTGCATAGATATTCACCTGGTATTCACGATTCAAAAGTGGTGTAAAAACTATTACAAATGCAACTAGACATGAACGCCCAGTTTCTGTTAGTAATGAAGAACTCATTGCAAAAGTCAGAGATCGGATATAAGAAGATTGTTGTTTGACTGTGAGGATGATGGCAGATGAATTTGGTGTTAACCGAGAGATCATTCGTAAAAGTTTAGTGGAGGATTTGGGTAAGAAAAAAGTTACTTGCCGGTTTGTACCATATTCGTTGTCTGATGACCAAAAACATCAGCGTGCTGAGTACATAAAAATACATTATCAAAACGTTTCGCAGAAATGAACATTTCTTAAATTTGATTGTTGTAGAGGATGAAACATTGATTGGCCGCTATGCTCCCACAACTAAACGCCAAAGTGCTCAGTGGAAGTCATCATCATCACCAAAAGGCAAAATATTTCGTCTTCAAATGTCGAAAGTGAAGACTTTGTTGGTGTGCTTCTACGACAACAAAGGAGTTATTCACAAAGAATTTATTACAGAAGGACAGAATGTCACTGCCAAAGTTTATTTAAGTATTTTGAAATGCCTATTGAAAAGGATTCTCCTAGTCCGACCGGAGTATTCAACACCTGGCATTTTTTTTTACATCTTCACCGTAATGCACTGGCTCACTGAGTAGTCAAGGAATTTTTGACCCAAAAACAAGTGTGTGTTCTCA
The DNA here is from genome assembly GCA_009760885.1 of Achatina immaculata. Classification (NCBI taxonomy): domain Eukaryota; kingdom Metazoa; phylum Mollusca; class Gastropoda; order Stylommatophora; family Achatinidae; genus Lissachatina; species Lissachatina immaculata. Next base: position 66,128,184 of record CM019720.1, on the reverse strand, counting down.
GCCATCCACCCTGTTCCCCAGATTTGTCTCCCTGTATTATTTTCTATTCCCAAAATTAGGGTTACCATTGAAAAGACATTTCTTTGACGACACTGATGACATCCAAAGGGCCGTAACATCGAGTTTAAGTGCCATACCAACAGAAGAACTGTAGAGGTCGTTCCAGTGTTTGGCACTAGCTGTATCAATGCACAAGAGGCTTACTTTGAATAAAATACAGGTTATATCTTCAGCTGTTGTTTATTTTATTTTTATGGAATTAGTCTCATTGTTTAATTGTCGGACCATATATATATATATATATATAATTTTTATTATTATGTATATAATCTATATATAATTTAGAATCTTTAAAAATGATCTAAGAATAATTATTCTTAGACTAAAGTACTCTCTCTCTCTCTCTCTCTCTCTCTCTGAACCTTAAGTGCCCCGGGCACATGGGGCTTCTCCAAGGGTTTTCCACAAATGCTTGTCCTTTGCCTTTTTTTCTGCTCTTGCCCAGATGAGCCCTCTATTGCTCAACATCCACTAGCATATTGAAACTATAAAAGCAATAATGATTTGAAAACTGCAGGGAGAGATATCTTATGAAGACCTAGTATTGAGGAGTACGGGAGAGATACCATCAACATTAAAAGACCTAGTATTGGGGAGTACGAGAGGGATACTATCAACATTAGAATATCTAGTATTGGGGAGTACGGGAGAGATACCATCAACATTAGAAAACCCAGTATTGAGGGTACGGGACAGATACCGTCAACACTAGAAGATCTACATGGTGGATTGGGGGGGGGGGGGCGGTACTAGTAAAGATGCCATCAATATTACAAGACCTAGTATTGGGTATTACAGGATGAGATACCATTAATGTTAGAAGGCCTAGTTTGTGTGAGGGGTACTGGGGAGATACCATCAACGTAGGAAGACTTAATACTGAGGGTGGGGAAGGTTACGGGGAGAGATACTCAGTCAGTCAGTCAGTCCTTTCCATGTCCCTTTCAGAACTTTGCCTTCCTAACAGCTTTCCTGCAGGCCTCTCGGTTGTAAGCAAGATGCCCTGCTGCTGATTAGCAGATCAACGATGGCTTGCAGCCACCTTCGCCTTGGTCTTCCTCTCTTTTTCTCGTTATGTACCTTTCCAAGACCGTCTTCTCTAAATTATCATGTCGTTTAATATCTCCAAAATATTTAAGTTTACTCTGATTAATCTTCCTTACTAGCCAACGTTCTTCAATATGAAGTTCTTGTAGTATGGATTTGTTATTTTTTATGCCCATGATATTTGAAGAACTGTAGCATTTACATTCAAATGCAGTTATGTTTTTCTCAACTGTTAAGCGTCCAGGTATCACAGGCATATGTTGCGATGGGAAAGATGCATACCCTTAAAAATCTTATTTTTATAGTTGTCTATTCCTCTCCACAGCTTCTTTAGTTGTTTTATTTTTTGAAGAGCGATAGATGTCTACCTTTTAATATCCCTCATTGTACCTCCATTATTAGTTAGTAATGATCTAAGATATTCAAAACTCTCCATTTCTTCAAATTTTCCTCATTGATATGTATTTCAGCTGCCTTATTTGTTTTGTCAGTTGTCATCAGTTTAGTTTTCTTTTGCATTAAGATAAAGGTTTCGTGCTTCACTATTCTTACTTACTGACATAATTAGTTTTTCCATTCCTTTTTGTGTTGTAACAGTAAGGGGCTGAAGACGTCCGATAAGGTAATCAGCGACCCATAGCTGATATGCCAGCGTTAGGGTTAGGGACCCATAGCTGACCAAGACCCTGTCTCACCTATCCGTGGTACCCCCAGTAACAGGCATAGTCTGGCTAACGAGGAGGGATCGCCATAGTCCCCGTGGTGGTGGAGTCTGCTAAAGAAGCATTGCACACACCCTGCTTTTTAGCTGTACTCCGGGATTGAAAAAGTAGCCGCCATAACCCGCTCCCACGCCGATATGATGCTGTGCCTCAACATCTCCACAGCATCGGTTGCAAAGAGCAACAGCTCGCAGTTACAGAGAGTCAGTACAAGTACAAGTGTGGACAGTAATACTTGTCATCAGCATATCTAATCTCTGGTATTTCATAACCTCCAATTGTTATGGCATCATAACATTCTTTGTCTACATCTTCTCTAACATTCTTCATTATATTTTCAGTATACAAGTTAAATAAGTAAGGCGACAATATACAACCCTGACGGACCCCTTGTGTTATATCAAACCACGTTGTTGTTTCACCATTTATTCTTACTGCTGCTTGTTAGTCTAGATATAGCAGTGATATCAGTTGTGTCACATGTGTGGAAATCCCATTTTTCCCATTATTTCCCAAAGTTTCTGGTGTTGTACATAATCAAATGATTTTGAATAGTTTATAAAAAATAAAATATAGATTCACATTAAATCCTATGATTTTCTCCATTATTGATCTTATGTTGAAAATATGATCTCTTGTTCCTCTTCCTTGTCTAAAACTAGCGTGGACCATATTGATTTCTCCTTCTGTTTTCTTTCAAAGTCTGCCCATTATGATTTTTAATAGAATTTTACTGGCATGACTAATCAGGGCAACAGTTCTGTAGTTTGTGCATAATTTCAAGTTACCTTTTTTCGGCAGTGGTGTAAACAAGACGATTAGTGTTACATCTCTCAGCTTATAAGGGAGTGTTTTACTTCAAACCTCGTACTGTCGCACAAATGTGGGTCGAACAATAATTCCCCTCCCCAAATCTCTTCCAAGGTCCTTGACCTCTCTACCCGTGTTAGACGTGCCATATTGGGACGGCAGTCATTATTTAAGATGTTAGTTATCCATGTACACCACATATAGAAACGCAGCCGAATATATATCAAATGAAAACCCAGAAGTAAAAGTTTCAAAACAAGTTCCGGCTCACGCTGTTTAATACACGAGAATGACATAACAGGACAACTGTACAGAGTACGTGACACAACATATCTGCCAGTGATCAATACTAATAATAGAATGGTTCATTAATATCAATTGTCTGATTGTCTCAATCATGAGTTCCCTTTCTACTAGTTCCCTATATACATCAGACATGTATGCAGATTATGAGACAGATTGACATATACACATACTTCAGTTTTAATATGCTGAACCAGTGAGACATTCTTTATGTAGCATTAAAAGAGTGCTATGAATAACTGCCTACGATAAAATGGCTGGTCCTTCAAATATGAAAGCACCGACTGCACTCAGCGAAATCTATGCTAATACTGCATACGCCAGTGTTGTACGGGTCAAGGTAGAGTGCGCGCGCATCCATGATATGACTGCATGTCACAGTGCTCTCTCGGGCATTATTTACTTCTTGTCAGACCATATTTGCCAGTTCGATATTATTGAAGGAGCAGCGAGCGACAGCCTGCAAAGTACACATGTGCATGTGCTATATAAGCGGTTGAAATGGTTTACACAACGTACCCTTAATCTTTGGAACACGCTGTGAGAGTTTAGGGGGGAAGTCTCGGATATACAGGTGGTCTCAGACTTAACGCGTACTCGACTTAAGACAATCTTCAGTTACTATCATCCGTCACTGTGAGTCATGTCGTTTCTCTAAGCTCCAGAAACCGTCATAGTTCACAATTTCTGCTGGAAATGGGCCTGAAAATCGACGCTGAAATTAAATTTGATATTGCAGTCAAAAGGGCGAAACGAAAGATAAACTTCGAAAGCCCTGACTTTGAAAGAGGAAAGGCTTTTGAAGAAAGTAGTAAATTTTCCAAGTAGATTGTAATGGAAGGGAAGGACTTCATTTTGTCCTTCATGGAATATCTATGTGGGGAAGCTGCAAACATCGGCGTCGCTCACAATGGATATTCTATTTTTCATATGTGCTTTATGCTTGTTTTGTAATCATATCAGTTGAAATTCCACACTGTGAAATTCCACATTAAGTTTGATGTTAAATTATTATTGTTTGATATTTCTTGTTTTATAACCACCTAAAACAAGGAACAGATTTATTACGACACTGACGATAAATAGTGAAAATGAATTGAAAACAATATCACTAGGGAAGGTATTCGACTTGTGTCAGATTAAGGTCGCTAGATTCTGTAAAGGAAACACCGGAACATTTTTCTCAGACTGATAAACAATAGCAAACATGTCCTAAGATCTTTGATTTTTGTTTTCAAATGGCTTATCCATGGAAAGACACAAGTTACGTCATAATAATGTTAGCTTTCAGCTCAGAATGGCTTGAATTTTTAAATTAAAATGGTTCAGAATTAATTCACTGGATGCAGAACATTTTTGATCTGAGTACGAATGTATTTTACTGTGGGATAGTTACCTTCAAGATCCTACATTATCCTGCCGTCCTGCGTCTTGCTTCAAACTTCTGGAAAGAAGATCTTGTCGCTGACTGACATAATCATAAAATTCTGAGCAGATCATTTGATAACTAAAACAGCAGATTCAATTATTGCTTCAACTGTTGAGACATGAAGGCGATTTCATTCCTCTGTCAATTGCATATGTATGAGGGAAAATACCCTTTCTATATTTGCATTATGTCCAGAAACACTAACGATAAATTTACACAGTTTTAGTAACTCCGAGTACCGCTCCAAAGATTCAGACTGTCCAAAGAAATAGGTCCACTTCTCTTGACTGAATTTGCTATTCCAATTGTCCTCCTCATTTGTGAGTGCTGCTTTAACACAGTGCTTCAGATACATGAATTGATCAACCAATAGTGAAGGTCTCTTCCACTTCAAACCATGCTGGTACGGAGCCTAAGAGCATCTACTTACAGACAGAAAATTCACTCGTCATCCACCTCTGTACACAGGCATAAAATATTTCATGAAACCCTTCCACCTCAACATAAAATTTATTCATATCTAAAGCTGATAGACTTACATCATCTTCTGCTTGTTTCACAATAGATTTCGCTTTCCGAGGAAGAAATCTTCCATGTTCCCCCTCTGATTTATCAATGCAAGGGTTTCCTCTAAAATTACACCTGTATGTAAGACGCTACTATCTGCCTTCTCCAGTTTAAGTACTTGTCTATTGAATACACTCACCTGACTTCGGACAAACCAGAGATATGGTTCGCCTAAATGATTTTCAAACAGGGTAATCAATACTTTTGGTGCTCTTTCTTCTGAGAGGAAAAAAAAACGATTTTAGTGCTTTATAAACATGTAGTACTATTTCTGCTGCAGTAAGCAAATATAGCCACCTTGTTTTTTTTTTTTATGTGACAGGGATTTGCAATATTCCACAAATTCGTAAATTTCTTTCGGGCGCTCCATGTGTTCATTCATTCATTTGCATGTCCCTTGCGGAACTTTGCCTCCCAAACAGCACTCATGTAGGCCTCTCGGTTGTGAGCAAGATGGCCTGCCGCCGATGCATCCATTTGCGACCATCAACGATGTCTTGCAGCCATCTTCGCCTTGGTCTTCCTCTCTTTCTTTTTCCCATTATGTACCCTTCCAATACGGTCTTCTCTAGATTATCTTGACGTTTAATGTGACCAAAATATTTAAGTTTTCTCTCCCATCAGGTGATGTGTGTTAGCGATCATCTTTACTAGCCAGCCTTATTCAATATTAAGCTCTTGTAGTACAGATATATTTGTTCTTTTTTGTGTCCACGATATTTGAAGAACTCTTCTGCAGCATTTACATTCAAAGGCATTTATGTGTTTCTCAGCTGTTTTGTTAAGTGTCCAGGGCTCACAGGCATATGTTGCGATGGGAAAGATGCATGCCCTTAAAAATCTTATTTTTGTGGTTCTGTCTGCTTCTCTCCACAGATTCTTTAGTTATTTTACTTTCTGAAGAGCGATAGATGTCCTCCTTTTTAATTTCCCTCATTGTATCTCCATTATTAATTAGTAATGTTCCAAGATATTCAAAACTCTCCACTTCTTCCAGTTTTTCCTCATTGATACTTATTTCAACTGCCTTGTTTGTTTTGTTAGTTGTCATCAATTTAGTTTTCTTTGCATTAAGATAGAGGTTTTGGTCTTCGCTGTTCTTACGGACTGACATAATTAGTTTTTCCATTCCTTTTTGTGTTATAGACAATAATACTGTGTCATCAGCATATCTAATCTCTGGTATTTCATAACTTCCAATTGTTATGGCATCGTAATATTCTTTGTCTACATCCTGTCTAACAACATTCCTCAATATATTTTCAGTATACAAGTTAAATAAGTAAGACGACAATATGCACCCCTGACGGACCCCTTGTTTTATGTCAAACCAAGTTGTTGTTTCACCATTTATTCTTACTGCTGCTTGTTGGTGTAAATACAGCAGTGATGTTAGTTGTATCAAATCTGTTGAAAATCCCATCTTTTCCATTGTTTCCCAAAGTTTCTGGTGTTGTGTACAATCAAATGCCTTTGAGTCTATAAAGGATAAATATAGATTCACATTAAACTCTCTGCATTTCACTATTATTAATCTTATATTGAATATATGATCTCTTGATCCTCTTCCTTGCCTGAAACCAGTTTGGACCATATTGACTTCTTCTTCTATTTCTTTCGAAGTCTACCCATTATGATTTTTAACAGAATTTTACTGGCATGACTAATCAGGACAACAGTTCTGTAGTTTGTGCATAATTTCAGGTTACCCTTTTTTGGCAGTGGTATGAATACAGTTCTTTTCCATTCTTGTGACCAAATACCTGAATGCCATATCTTTTTACATAGTGCATGATAGATTGTTGCACATTCCTTTCCTCCTGCTTTAATAAATTCAGCTGTTATCTCATCACAACTTGATGATTTACCATTTTTCAGATTCTTTATTGCCCATAAAACCTATTCTATTGTCGGTTCGGGTTCTTTCTTCTCCAATAATAATTCATACTGTTGATTTCTGCTTCCACAGTCTGTTGTTTCATACATTCCTCTGCAATATTCCTTCCATCTTTCTGGAATTTCCTGTCTCTCTCAAGGTATTTCCCATCTCATCATAAATTACATTAAGCTTAGGTGTGACATTTCTCATCAATGTCTTCATTTCTTTAAACATTTCACTATCTCTTTCACACTTCTGATGTTCTTCTATTCTTTCACGACAATCTTGTATGTATTGGTTTTTGTCTTTTCTTATGTTTCTTCATACTTCTTTTGTTAAAGTTTTATATTCCTCTTTGTTGTTGTTTGTCGCTTTCCATTGCGTCTTCATTTCTCTACGTAGTTTTATCAGTTCTAGTGTACCTGCTGTAATCCATCCATTCTTTTGTGTTTTCTTTACTGGAGCCATGTCTTTAACTGTTGTTATTAAGATATCTTTGGCCTGCGTAGCCAATTTATCTGTCGTCATGTAGCGATCATTAGCTCATTTTCCATGCAAAACGCCATTAGATTGTCACCTGCCTCATTTCTATGTCCTATGCTAAATTTCCCTACAACATATCCTTCATCTTCTGCTCTTTCTGTACCAATCTTTGCATTAAAATCCCCCATTATTAATACAATATCATTTTTTTCCGTACCTGGTCTATTGTCATTTGCAGTTTGCAGTGTGTTATAAAAGTCTTCTACTTCCTCTTCTTCTGCTGCTGATGTAGGTGCATATATCTGGATGATTGTTACATTTCTAGGAATGCCCTTAAATCTGATTGTTAGGATTCTATCACTTACTGGATTGTAGCCTAACAATGCTTTTGATGCTGATTGGTCCAAGTAAAAAGCCATTCCATTCTTTCCTCCTATTTCTCCACCAGAGTATATAAAGATATTATCATTCTCGCTCTTAAAGTGTCCTGATCCTTTCCATCGATGTTCGCAGATTCCCCAAATGTGTATTCCCGTTCTTTTCATCTCGTCACTTATTATTTTATATTTTCCCTCATACATGCTTCTTATATTCCATGTTTCTACTCTTATTTTTCATTTTAGTTTGATGCAGGGGTTTTCCTTGGTAACACCGTCAGGATTTTGTCTGGCATCACAATTACTAGTACTGACCTCTGCCTCACACTCTTCCCCAGTGTTAAAATTAGATCTATGTGGCCTGGGGGCCTCACTACCAGATCTTTTCCCTATTTTACTTTCCATGATTGCTGTTTGGGTTTCTTGATGTATTTCCAGAAGATAGTTTACCATTGCTTTCCTTCTGGGCAGTGACTGTACTAGTCATTGATCGTAGCCATTGTCCCTACATTGAGATCATCTGCCTACCATCATAGAATGGTGACCATAACCAACATTATCTGTCGGGTGCTCTCCCATTCCATCCACTACCTGCTTCCATGGTTTCACGTCACCCTGATCGGGGGGCTATACGGGTACTCCACCTTGCCCAAGGGTGTCCCGTAGACTGACGGAGGTAAAGAGGCGTCTTACTTCTCCTTTGATAGAGGATACCTCTGCCCCGCTCCATATGTACGGTATATAATATATTAAGAAATAACTGAACAGTTTAATTATTATAGTTTCCGCTTCTAGAGTTAGAACATCAGCGGCTGATTTTACCGCATTATGAAGTATGTGCACAGGGCATCTGACACCGAGAAGGTCTTCATTTAGTTCACTCTTCATTTTTTTTCGTACCAGTTCATAGTACTCCATCAACATTCGTACTTGCATTGTCACCATAGAACACAATCAGTCTTGTTATCTTCTAATACGTTGACACGGTAACTGTTTATTTCAGAGGTACTTTCACTTTTTAAAGATCCTAGTTTAAGCATCTTTGTAACAGAATCGGAGATAGAAGAGTTCTATTTTTGGAGGCTTAAAGGCACAAAAAGGAATGGAAAAACTAATTATGTCAGTCCGTAAGAACAGCGAAGACCAAAGCCTCTATCTTAATGCAAAGAAAACTAAATTGATGACAACTAACAAAACAAACAAGGCAGCTGAAATATGTATCAATGAGAAAGAACTGGAAGAAGTGGAGAGTTTTGAATATCTTTGATCACTACTAACTAATAATGGAGATACAATGAGGGAAATTAAAAGGAGGATATCTATCGCTCTTCAGAAAGTAAAATAACTAAAGAAGCTGTGGAGAGGAACAGACAGAATAACAAAAATAAGGTTTTTTACGGGCATGCATCTTTCCCATCGCAACATATGCCTGTGAGACCTGGACACTTAACAAAACATCTGAGAAACACATAAAAGCCTTTGAATGTAAATGCTACAGAAGAGTTCTTCAAATACCATGGACACAAAAAAAAAAAGAATAAATATATCCATACTACAAGAACTTAATATTGAAGAAGGCTGGCTAGTAAAGAGGATTAAAAAGAGAAAACTTAAATATTTTGACAACATTTAACATCATGATAATCTAGAGAAAACTGTCCTGGAAGGGTACATAATGGGAAAAAGAAAGAGAAGAAGACCAAGGCGAAGATGCCTGCAAGACATCGTTGATGATCTGCAAGTGGATACACCAGCGGCAGGCCATCTTGCTCACAACCGAGAGGCCTACAGGAGTGCTATTTGGGAGGCAAAGTTCCGCAATGGACATGCAAATGAATGAATGATATATATATATTCACACTTACTTACTAGCTGATTACCCGGCGTTGCCCAGGTATTTATTTATCCTATTCTTCTGTTAGACAAGAAAATGAATACATTCTATCTATAGTGTAAAATCGAAGTAATTTTATTAGATATTTAAGTACAGTAAAAATTCGTCTTTTACAAATTCACTATAATATTAATTTAACTCAAAACTTGATTATAAACAACATTTTTACTTTCACCTCCAGGAGCAAGAATAAATAAATTCTTGAGTGAACCCACCATTGAGCAATAAACATAAAGTTGTCGGTGGGAGAAACATAGCGATCTCAAATCTATCTCTCTCTGTCTCTGTTTCTCACCCTCTCTCTCTTCCCTCTCTCTACCTCTCTCCCTCCCTCTCTCTACCTCTCTCCTTCCCTCTCTCTCTTTTTCTACCTCCCTTCATCTCTCCATCCATCTCTCACTCCCTCCCTCTCTCCCTGCCTTTCCCCCCTCCATCTCTCTCCCCCTCTCTCCTTCTCTCTCTCCCTCTCTCCCACTCTCTCTCCCTCTCTCTCCCTAATTTGAAAAGCTACTTTGAAAAAATAGGAAAAAGGCACACTATCAGTGAGCAGTGAAGTCTGCTATACTGTACAATAGAATAAAAAGCTAATATAAACATAAGGGAAAAAACTAAGTTAAAATGTATACTTACAAATATAATTAAAACAAAAAGAGACCATCAAAATTGTTTGGACTTGCCATAGGAGGCGCAAATGCTGCTCTTACACTAGTACCGCTCTTTTTCACTATTATTTCTCTTAGACCATTTTTTTTCTCCTCGAATTTATGTAAAACATGTCACCCTTTTCACCCTCACCCCAAGGGTGCTTGTGGTGTCATACTCCCACAGTACTTTTCTCCATACTGTAAGTCAGATGTGTACCAAGTTTGGTTGAAATTGTTCCAGTCGTTCCAGGGTTATTCTGGAACATACACACACACCCATATATATATATATATATATATATATATATATATATATATATATATATATATATAGGAGCAGAACCTGGGAAAATCATAAAGGAAAAGTCAGGTCCCGTTCGTACTGTTGTACTAAAGAACGGGAGACTAATGTCATTACCCGATGAACTAAGTTCTCTTTGCAGGGATACAGATAAAGAATTAATGAATTAAACAGACACGGCACAGTAACTGTCAGTTATAAAGTAAAGTAATACAACTGACATTAAAAAATAAACGAAACATATTTTACACTTACATATGGGGTTTCATCAATAAACTTGTTATCTTGTAACTGCTGGAATTATGTGATATAATATGTGATCTATGTTATGTCGCAACTGTGGAGTTGATAGAAACTAATTTTGGTTTTAGCTAAGTCCGTGTATGAATCTAGTGCTTTACTGATTCTGTGTTATTGTGGTTACATAGTGAATATCAGTGTAATGAAACGGAGATGTAACGAAACGGATATGAAACGCTAGTAAAATCGCTTGCATGCCACATGATTATTGCCTACATGATGTCGTTTGTATTCCCTCACTGCTGAAAAGTCTGCGTTACACGGCATGTCTGTGTACGTGCACGGTTCAAACTTCTTCGTTTTTATAGTTATTTTTATAGTCATTTTTAGAACTGAAGTACTGAACAATCAATGGGAAAAGTTTCTGGCCATCATGGTTACTAGCGTTGATCGCAAAACCAAAATAGTGGGTCTTTTCTAAATCATCACATAATTGTTTAGTAGTGTCAGGAGCTAAAATGGATTTTACTTTTATTGTTATTTTACTTCTTCCTAATGCCACATTGTGCGCTGTTTTGGAATCATTAAAAATTAACTTTGTAGTGCAATCCATTGAATTAAACGATATATGATGTTTAACTATATGGTAGCACATTGTCAATCGTGCCGCTTGTACAGATTTTTCCTGTTCCGAAGATTTCGTCTCAAAATAACCAGTATTTAGCAGTGCTTGCAGAATATATGTTTAATTTATGCTTTTCTCTTGCTACGTGGTGTTTTATATCCGCTCTTCGGTCATAGGCAATGGCAATGTAACACTTTTAAATTCTGCTTCATGGTCTTCCTCCCTCGTTTTATAAATGACCATTCCTGTGAATATTTTTCTTGAAAGGAATACTTTCTCTTAGGCATTCTGAAAACACTTCAAGCAATTACTACACATATAAAAAGAACATGTGTTTCTTAACACAAAAGCACTTAATTTTCTTTCATTCACTCGTCGTAAATATCAAAGAGACGAAACATTTTCATTTTTCAGGGCTATGGCACGGATAAGAGAAAACATATATTTTTATCACCAAAACGTGTAAAACTTGCAGCCACTGTAGTCTCCAAAAATAGTTAAATTATAAGGCAGTGGACAGGAAAGATGTCGCGGCTTAGTTGTTTTCGTGCAGATCCTATTTTTCTTTTCGTGCGGACGTGCGGAGGAGACATGATGTCATCAACAGACAACGTCTCTCCGACAAGACTAAAGAATAAAAAACGAAATGACACGAGACTCACGAATTCCACCAATTCCAACTGGGAGACAGGAATAATAAATTAAGTTTTGTTGTTTTAAAATATGTATAGCAGTTCCGCCAACCTGAAATCCTGTGGAGAGAGAAGAACTCGACTGCAAAATTATTTCATGTGGAAAAAAAAAACTGGGACATATAGATGTCCCGAAAGCATTTTTCGGGAAAGTGAATTTTTTCTTTAAAAACCAGGTGTGTCCTAGAAAACCGCAGCCATTCAGAGGTTGATTTTGGAATAGCCTGTTATTTTCTCCCTAAATAGATGATCCCCTACTTACGAGGGTTGCTTTCCGATGACCTATATAGTCACCACAGAAATTATGCACTTGCCATACCTTTGCATTATCTTTTGCAGTCTCTCGTCAAACAACAGCTCTGCCAGTTTTATACTCATCCATGAGCTCATCGTTGGTTCTGAAGCACTTGGATAGCCAGCTAGACTTTCATTTTGCTGAAATGATGGTAATCGATTGACTTGTATCTGTGTTCCGTCGTGTGTTTGAAACAGTCTCCCAACTGAGCTGCTCGAGGAAAACTTTTGTGTGAGCGACTGTGTGGGGCCACGCGTTGTCGAGAAGGAGAATGACGCACATGGATGTTATTTCGAGGAATTTTAAGTATATGTAAGTATATCTTGAACAAATCGAATTTTATAGAATCAGTCTCATTACTTACTGAACACACCTTGTATATGTGCATATATGGATAGATCGTTAACACACACACACAATGTAACAATTATGCCCATGAAAGCTTAATTTTTCGTTAAGTTTCATATCTCTCTCTCTCTGAACCTTAAGTGCCCAGGGCACATGGGGCTTCCGCAAGGGTTTTCCACAAATGCCTGTCTTTCGCCTTTTTTCTGCTCTTGCCCAGGTGAGCCCTCTATTGCTCAACATCCTTTCTGTTGTTCTTCTCCATGTCTCTTTTGGTCTACCCTTACTTCTGCTCCCCTGTGGTGCCCATCTTAGTGCTATTTTTGGTAGTGAGTTGTCAGTCATTCGGAGCACATGTCCCAACCATCGCCAGCGTATTTCCTCAATAATTGTTGTCAGTGGTTTCATCTGCATTTCTGCCAATAAAATGTTATTTCTTATGGTGTTTGGCCAAAATATTTTTTTAATTCTACGTAAACATAGGGTTTCATATACAGGTGTTCTAAACATTTTTCAAAAGTAAATAACGTTTATAAAAAAATCTTTCGCTGCCGAAAGCCATAAGTCACGTAGTAGACTTTTTTGTCGAATTTTTATCCACAAAGTACACATTTTATCATTCTCAAAGTTGACTAAAACTTATAGCTTATTCCTGTTTTCAGAACAGGTAAACAATGCAAATTTTTTTTAAACATGACTAAAACACTTTCACTTTCGATTCTTGTTTAGTCTGTTGTACAAGTGTTTGCTTTAGTTATAAAGCTCTTCTCTCTTAGAAGGCGTGCGGGAAGGTGGTAGATTTTAGTAGTTTGTAGAAAGTGTCGAGCATTATTTTGCTGTGAAATTTTTCTCCTTATTGATTCTGGTAATATCCTATAGGTGAAATAAATTAGAATATTTTCAGACTCGCCTTTGAAATTTTTATTTCCAATAATTTATTGGTGATTTTTTTCATCCGTACTTACCAGTGAATGGTTTTCTTTGTCGGTACAGACCAACATGTCAGAGTTCTCTCGATGGGGAAATCAATTAGTTTGCCTTGGTCTGATAAATTCCCTGTATTGACATACAGTCACAGATAAAACTTATTTTCCCAATGGCCATATAACTATCATCATTGTACTGTGGTTTTGGTGAATGGAAAATACTTCTATGTATTCAATTTGTGGAGCTTTTGTCCTTATTAAATACACGGAGTGCTTAGCATGGTAGGGGTATCCCCTATCAAAGGAGAAGTAAGACGCCTCTTTACCTCCGTCAGTCTACGGGACACCCTTGGGCAAGGTGGAGTACCCGCATAGCCCCCCGATCAGGGTGACGTGAAGCCATGGGAGCAGGTGGTGGATGGAATGAGAGAGCAGCTGACAGATAATGTTGGTTATGGTCACCATTCTATGATGGTAGGCAGATGATCTCAATGTAGGGACAATGGCTACGATCAATGACTAGTACAGTCACTGCCCAGAAGGAAAGCAATTGTAAACTATCTTCTGGAAATATACCAAGAAACCCAAACAGCAATCATAGAAAGTCAGATAGGAAAAAGATCTGGTGGTGAGTCCCCTAGGCCAGATAGATCTAATTTTAACACTGGGGAAGAGTGTGAGGCAAAGGTCAGTACTAGTAATTGTGATGACGGACAAAATCTTGACGGTGTTACCCCTGCATCAAACTAAAAAGAAAACTAAGAGTAGGAACGTGGAATGTAAGAAGTATGCATGAGGGAAAATATCAAGTAATAAGTGACGAGATGAAAAGAACGGGGATACACATTTGGGGAATCTGCGAACATCGATGGAAAGGATCAGGACACTTTAAGAACGAGAATGATAATATCTTTATATACTCTGGTGGAGAAATAGGAGGAAAGAATGGAGTGGCTTTTTATTTGGACAAATAAAGTGATAGAATCCTAACAGTCAGACTTAAGGGCATTCTTAGAAATGTAACAATAATCCAGATATATGCACCTACATCAGCAGCAGAAGAAGAGGAAGTAGAAAACTTTTATAACACACTGCAAATGACAATAGACCAGGTACGGAAAAAATGATATTGTATTAATAATGGGGGATTTTAATGCAAAGATTGGTACAGAAAGAGCAGAAGATGAAAGACATGTTGTAGGGAAATTTAGCATAGGACATAGAAATGAGGCAGGTGACAATCTAATGGTGTTTTGCATGGAAAATGAGCTAAAATGAGCTAACACACTTTTTAAACAACATCCAAGATGACTTTACACGTGGACATCACCTGATGGGAAAACCAAGAATCAAATAGATTACATTTTAGTGCAAAGAAGGTGGAGGTCAATTATAACATCAGCAAAAGCTTTACCAGGTGCTGATTGTGACACGGACCATGAGTTATTAATAGCAGACATGAAGATAAAGATAAAAAAGACAGTTACGGAATCAAGACAACTCCGCTTTGATCTTACAAATATACCAGAACAATATGGTCTAGAAGTGAAGAACCGTTTCGAAATCCTGATGGCTGTACAGGAGGAGATGACACCAGATGAATTGGCTACGCAGGCCAAAGATATCTTAATAAAAGACATGGTTCCACTAAAGAAAACACAAAAGAATGGATGGATTACAGCAGGTACACTAGAACTGATAAAACTACGTAGAGAAATGAAGACGCAGTGGAAAGTGACAAACAACAACAAAGAGAAATATAAAACTTTAACAAAAGAAGTATGAAGAAACATAAGAAAAGACAAAACAATACATGCAAGATTGTTGTAAAAGAATAGAAGAACATCAGAAGTGTGGAAGAGATAGTGAAATGTTTAAAGAAATGAAGACATTGATGAGAAATGTCACACCTAAGCTAAATGTAATTTGTGATGAGATGGGGAATAGCTTGACAGAGACAGAGGAAATTCTAGAAAGATGGAAGGAATATTGCAAAAGAATGTATGAAACAACCGACTGTGAAAGCAGAAATCAACAGTGTGAATTATTATTGGACGAGAAAGAACCCGAACCGACAATAGAGGTTTTATGGGCAATAAAGAATCTGAAAAATGGTAAATCACCAGGATGTGATAACATAACAGCTGAATTTATTAAAGCAGAAGGAAAGGAATATGCAACAATCTATCGTGCACTATGTAAAAAGATATGGCATTCAGGTATTTGGCCAAAAGAATGGAAAAGAACTGTATTCATACCACTGCCAAAAAAGGGTAACCTGAAATTATGCACAAACTACAGAACTGTTGCCCTGATTAGTCATGCCAGTAAAATTCTGTTAAAAATCATAATGGGTAGACGTCGAAAGAAATAGAAGAAGAAGTCAATATGGTCCAAGCTGATTTCAGGCAAGGAAGAGGATCAAGAGATCATATATTCAATATAAGATTAATAATAGAGAAATGCAGAGAGTTTAATGTGAATCTATATTTATCCTTTATAGGCTACTCAAAGGCATTTGATTGTGTACAACACCAGAAACTTTGGGAAATAATGGGGAAAATGGGATTTCCAACACATTTGATACAATTAACATCACTGCTGTATTTAGACCAACAAGCAGCAGTAAGAATAAATGGTGAAACAACAACTTGGTTTGACATAAAACAAGGGGTCCGTCAGGGGTGCATATTGTCACTCTACTTATTTAACTTGTATACTGAAAATATAATGAGGAATGTTAGAGAAGATGTAGACAAAGAATATTACGACGCCATAACAATTGGAGGTTATGAAATACCAGAGATTAGATATGCTGATGACACAGTATTACTGTCCAAAACACAAAAAGGAATGGAGAAACTACTTATGTCAGTTCGTAATAACAGCGAAGAGCAGAACCTCTATCTTAATGCAAAGAAAATTAAATTGATGACAACTGACAAAACAAACAAGGCAGCTGATATATATATCAATGAAGAAAAACTGGAAGAAGTGGAGAGTTTTTAATATCTTGGATCACTACTAACTAATAATGGAGATACAATGAGGGAAATTACAAGGAGGACATCTATCGCTCTTCAGAAAGTAAAACAAATAAAGAATCTGTGGAGAGGAGCAGACAGAACCACAAAAATAAGATTTTTAATGCATGCATCTTTCCCATCGCAACATATGCCTGTGAGCCCCGGACACTTAACAAAACATCTGAGAAATACATAAATGCTTTTGAATGTAAATGCTGCAGAAGAGTTCTTCAAATATCGTGGACACAAAAAATAACAAATATATCTATACTACAAGAGATTAATATTGAAGAAAGCTGGCTAGTACAGAGGAATAAAGAGAGAAAACTTAAATATTTTGGACACATCAAACGTCATGATAATTTAGAGAAGACCGTATTGGAAGGATACATAATGGGAAAAAGAAAGAGAGGAAGACCAAAACGAAGATGGTTGCAAGACATCTTTGACGATCTGCAAATGGATGAAGCAGCAGTAGGCCATTTTGCTCACAACCGAGAGGCCTACGAGAGTGCTGTTTGGGAAGCAAAGTTCCGCAAGGGACATGCAAATAAATGAATGAAATACACGGATACCCAGATATCGGTTTCATTATCCAGGATTATAGTCTACTGTTAAATAACCCTGTACACGGAAGCCATATATGCAGTCTCAGTGGATTTAGTCTGTGTGTTACATTTATTTTTCCTATACAGAACAGCATTTTTTTAAATATATGAAACCCAAACAGTACTGATAGAGAACCAACAAGACCTGCAAAATCTCTTGGATTAAAGTGGCCAAAGAAAGTGAACAGAAAGGCCCTATTTTGAACATAAAAAAGACAGAGACTATGGTTATATCTAAGAAACAGAATCCACCAGCATGCAGTATAAAATTAAACGGAACTATTCTAAAGTAGGTGCAGAAATTCAAATAGCCTTGGAGCAGTAATAACTTCAGATGGGAAATGCAGAACAGAAATTAGGAACAGAATAGGCCAAGCAAAGACTGCATTTCAGAGAATGAGAAACATATTAGCCAACACATCCTTATCAATGAATGTTAAAAAACGAGTCCTAAAATGCTATATTGAATCTATCTTGTTATATGGAAGTGAATCATGGACAATAGGCAAGTCTGCACAAAAATCATTGGAAGCAGGAGAAATATGGTTTATTAGAAGAATGTTGCGAATCCCATGGACAGCAAAAATAACTAATGAAGAATGTATGAGAAGAGCTAGAGAGACAAAAGACCTTGTCAAAAAGATAAGAGAGAGACAATGTACTTTCATAGGACATGCAATGAGAAGAGGGGGCATTGAAAATATTATAACAACAGGAAAAATAGAAGGAAGAAGATCAAGAGGAAGACCAAGAGAAATGATACTGGACAGTCTGACGGGATGGTGTGAGAGGAGATCACCAACTGAGTTGAAGGCCTGCATGAAGGATCATGTACTCTGGAGAAGCATAATAGCCAACGCCAGTCGGCACGGCACCTGATGATGATGATGATGATGATTAAACCCAAAGCACAGCCATGATCACCGTGAGTACTATCATTGTTAACCTTTTTTTTATACACCTCATGGTGCTGCTGGATAATTGTACCACCTCGCGGTGGTGAGGGTTTGTGGATTAAAATCTCAGCCTTTCCCTGTGTCATGGGTGATCAGAAAAAGGAAATGGAGATTATATAGGTCATGTGATGAGAAGAAGCAATCAGAGAATCTCAAAACAAGCTATCAAGTGGAACACAAAAAGAGGTCGACCATATGAAACTCTAAACCGGACATTGTTAAGAGAGTGCAAATTAGTAGGTATAAAATCCCTCGGTGAGGCTGAAAAGTTCGCCGAAAACAGGAAAACTTGGCGAACTACCATGTGAGCCCTATGTGACGTGTAAAGCCACGGGAAGGATGTAAGATATAAGATATTTATCTGAGACATAACCTGAAAGTAAGCACTGGATGGTTTGGTAATATTTTGCTTTTACAATTTCATTGTGTTCAAACTCGTACACGGCGAGCTGCTTTACATAATGACATATGCAAGTGTTATACAGTGAAACAAGATGTGAGTAATGGTGAAATATTCAGTTCCGTGATGTCTTTTGGACATATGTGTCTGCCTGCCGCTTTAATTACAAAACAAAATAATAAATACTTTGATTTCACTAGTTTCCTTTTTTGCCCTAGTGTGCTATGCAACAATTCAATTGTAAAGCAGTATCGTGCCTTATATAATAGAATGACTATTGACAGTTAGATTGGGCCAACTGTATGTTTTACTGAAAGAGTGTGAGTGTTATTTAACTTTCTCTTTACTGCTCAAGTTAACTATTCCAAGAATTAGAATCAGCTAAACTGTTATTGGGCTAAATGCAAAGTAACGGCACACCACAGGTTTTCAACAAGTTCACACATTGGTAATATAGATGTTCTTGACCACATGACTAATGATAACCAGCCTGTCGTTCCACGATACAAGAAATGTACATGTTATGACAATAAAGTCTTCAGCTTTATAGTTTTCAAAGAACCACCAGAACGTTAATGTGAGAATTAGATGTGGATGACAAGATGAGAGATGGACTGACTCAAGAAAATCAGGCAATGACAAAATACATAATGCCAAGTAATCCGGCCAGGGTTACCTGCCATAGGAACAAAAATATGATACTTATAAACTTCATTTCGAATCACAAAACTGTTCCCAAACAAATGAATCAGTCATCAGAAAAACATTGTAACACTTGCAAATCTAAGTCCTGAGCTGACCAGTAGGGGAACCTCTCCTGATACCTCAAAACTAAAAAAAAAAATTGATATGTAACATGATCCACTTTCTTACACAAACTATGTCCAAAATGGGACAAGCAAATTATACTTTACATGACTAGAGCAATTGCTCTTCCACTCCTACAACCATGTCAAATCGTGGTTCTGTCTATCATGACTGAAATTCTGACTCTGACCATCTGTCTGAAATCCGTGCTGTCATTCTCTGTACCGTATGTCTGAGCCATTCTTCACCATCTGTATATCTTAGTCCTCCTGTGTTGTCAGTCTTCCCGTTTTTATAATTCTATAATGGCTATAATTTTATAACGGCTCTGCTATGAAAATATTGGGATTTTTCTTCATTCTTTATTTCTAACCCGTGCCAATTACAACACAGGTTGTTTAGTTCTCAACGTTTCTTCCTACCTTTCTTGTGAAGATCAGAATTTCCGTACTGTACTAGTTCACCTTAAGTACTCAGTTTTAACAGCAGGACTCGTGAATGTCTACTGAAAGTTCTCGAGGTATTAGTAACTACCCATCTTAACGAATAAACTTGTTATTTCCCTTATACCAGTATACTGGTATACCTGTTTAAACAACAATGGAGTTTTTCTTTTCCACACTTCTCGGAAGAATGGTTCTAAAACAACAGAGTTATGTAACCAGGAGTTGTTATGAAGCAGCCAAGCTGTGCATCCACCAGCGGTTCTTCTTCTTCTTCGTTTGCTTCTACCACCAAGACCGCCCCATAATCTTACTGAATTTAGTTCTGTGGTCCTCGATAGAGAAGACCATATTGGAGGGATACATAGTGGGAAAAAGAAAGAGAGGAAGACCGAAACGAAGATGGCTGCAAGACATCGTTGATGATCTGGAAATGGATGCAGCAGCAGCAGGTCATCTTGCTCACAACCGAGAGGCCTACAGGAGTGCTGTTTGGGAGGCAAAGTTCCGCAAGGGACATGCAAAGGAATGAATGAATGGTCCTCGATAGGTCCCATAGTCCTCCTGTTGTCCCCGAGAGGACCACACGAGATCCATGAGAGGACCACAAGAGGTTCAGAGTATCGCGGGGCTTGGGCCTGTATTCTCGGTGGGTCACAGAAGCGGGATTGCATGACAGTGTGGTTTTCGTTGAACCAGTGGACTTTCTCACCGAAAAACCTCAACGTGGTTTGGATATCCGTATATCCCCGCCGGGTGAGAAGTGGTTGCCCATCCACTCCAGCGTTGGACTTTCTCACCAGATAACCTCAGTGTGATTAGGATACGCATACATCCCCTTCGGGTGAGAGCTGGTTGCCTTATCTAGACTGCCCTGGTCCAGTGTCTCCGACTTCAGCATTTTGCGGTCGTGGCCGCTACCCTTCCTAGTTGTAACCAGGATGGAGCTTTTGTCCAGGAGGACGAATCCTCGCCACTAGTGACTTCCACCCCTGGGTTGAGCCAGTTCAAGTTCCACCCCTGGTGTGTGCCGGTTTAGGCATATTTCACCAGTGTAGGTGTATTTCGGACGTGGCCGGCCTCTAGAGCAGAGGTGCCGTTGTATGTGTAGCTCTCGCAGCGATACTACTGGACATACTGATTAAACTTCACTTTATCTTTTCCACCACCTTTTCACATCGGCGCCGCACAGCAACCTTTATTTCTTTTCCATATTTCTTCCTTGACCGGGAGGAGCTTCACTCCACGCGCGGCATTTAAAGAGTCTCGCCAGCAGTGTCTTAACCTCTGGGACAAGCCGGTTCATGCATTTCACCCGATATGACTGCACTCAGGACGTGGCCGACCTCCAGACAGAGGTGCCGTGATTTGACTGTTTGCTTCGGTTTATCCTTTCTACCACCTTTTCCGCAGTGATGCTGCGCGGCAACCTCATTTGCACCTTTCTTCATTGGCCGGGAGGAGCACCGCTCCACGCACGGCAACTGAAAAATCTCGCCAACAGCGGCAGATGAGCTACCAAACGTGCCACTCATCTATCCTAAGTATCTGGTTTTCAGGCGCCAGATATTCGCCCTCGCCCCTTCTCCTATCAGTTTAAACAGTTCTGCCACGGGATGGCCAGGAGCTGGACTTGACTGCCAGAGGCTGTTTGAGACGCATTTACAGTCCTTAGATCCTCACTCTGCGATATAGAGTACTTTAGGCTGTCCAGAAAGCCTATCTGCAACTTCAGTACCATGTACATCCGCATGGCCTGAACAGTAAAGCCACGTTAGGCTTGTCACAGTTGACTGGCTTAATAGTTGAACCCATTCTTTTCAAAGCAATTTTTTCTCAATCTTACAATCTGTGAATCCGTCACAATGACGCCATGAACTACATTATGGGCAACTATCAATGGGGCCAAAACAGCCTCAATTTCCATTTGCATGCTTGATGTGGTGACTTCAATGACTCTCGAACCCTGTGCCACTACTCTTCAATTGCAATAGACAACAAACCCCCAACCACTTCTGCTGTTCCGAGACACTGAGCCATCTGTAAATATTACCATGTCGGAAGACCCACAGTGACGTTGGATAAGATCTTGAACCCAAAATTCAGCTACCCCCCCGTGCCAAGTCTCTACATTCGCGGCCCTTCTGTATAATAACCTTTGTTAGCTGAGGTCGGATCTGTACCTGTAACCAATCATCACCTTACATTTGATCATCATCTAGATCGCACACTAACATTATTGTATCCTCAGCCTCAGTCATTCAAGATCTCCCTCGTTTGATGCGCCTTCCCTTTATCAACCCCAGCTCCTTGTATAGTTCTTCATTCCAGCAACCCCGATGTATGCCTTTCCCTGAGCATACTTGTGTTCTGACCTCACACTCAGCACATGAAACAGAAACCGCATGGCCACTACAGGAGTATCCCTGGTGCAACAAAAGACCACTCTCTTTGCTTCTTTCTGTAGATGCTCTAATCTGTTCAGCTAAGCATTTGACAGGGTGAGCAGGCCAAGACCATACTCCAGTGGTAACACTACCAGCGCCTTCATCAGCAAGAATAGAGTGGTCTGTGGAAAATTTGCTGCAGCCATTAACCTAACCGCTCCAAACGCTTTCCTGGCCTTTTGTATTACATTATCCGCATTTTGTGCAAAGGACAAGAATCGATCAAATGTAATTCCTAGATACAGCATGAAATGTGTTCTCTTAGTACTTTGTCCCCAACACTTCACAATCGGAACTTCAGATCTTATAATTCTGTTATTTAATAAGCACCACAAGATGTTAGCTTTTTCAGAGTGTATCACCGCATTGTTATCCTCACGCCAGCCTGTTATCTGATCCACCCTGTTCTGTATCCTTATGGCTAGTTCCTTTCTACACCGCCTATGCTTATATGTTAATGTATCATCAGCGTAGGTTAGCGTTCGGCCCATACTGTTCCCAAATAACAGCGCAATGCCAGTAGAATATACATTGCATAGCACAGGAAACAAGGGAGACCCCTAAAGCAGCCCGGTTGCATTGGTTCAAGGCTATGAGGTCCATGATATGTATCTCAAGGCAACTGACCGCCTTAACAGGATTGAAGCTAACCATCGAACTAATCTTGCATCTACACCAAACTCTGTCAGAAGTGTCAACACCGTTGTATAATCCACTCTGTTATATGTATCTTCAAGATCAAGTGCCAAACTATGGTTTCCTCTTTTCTCTGAAATCCCTCATATACATCATACGTCAGAATTGCTGTGTTTATTAGTTGTATCTCTTCCTGGGCAATAACTTCTTAATGTATTCGGTAGTAGCTCGCTAGTCTCTAGAAAGCCTGATAGTCGCCAAGCTATAATCCTATCAGTCACCTTGCCATATACATTTTGCAGTGTTATGTGTAATTCCAACACCATTCATTTTTATGTTGTCTTTACCTATTTTTGACAAGGGAATCAAGCAACTGTGCAACCATTCCTTGGGTATTACGCCAGTCTTCAAACTCTGGTTGTAATCTCTCTGTTGTCTGCTTTACAACCTTGTTGTCAGCTTCTTTGAGATGCCTGTACCGATCGCCATCAGGACGGGTGCATCAATTTTGGTAGACTTATTTGTCTGTCTTACTTCCTCCACCTCTGTTGGGCTTTCCATGATTTCTGTTCGTACATATATCTGGCTCTGGTATCCACACAAGCCTTGCTGTGCGTGCACTGGGAGACCCTGCCATATAGTGGAGGTGATAATCTCCCCTGCACTATGAAAATTAATAAAATTGGAAAATGTAGTTTAAAAAAAAGACATGCAATATGAGCCCTAAGATGAGCAGGCTGTAGGGAATATTAGAATGAAATTATGGCAAAGGGGATTGAGTCAACCACTTTGGTGGGCAAAGCAAATAGAAAACACTTGGTGGATCAAACGAGAGTGGACACAAAGATGGCGGAGATCTAGAAGAAATCCACACGTAACAGCTGAAGAACTGAATGGAGCAGAGGAGGAAATGCGGAAGGCAATAAACGCATTCAAATCTCCCACAAGGGAGTCAAAGGCAGGAACATGGAATAAGTTGATACAATAAATAGCAGACGTCTTTGTGCAAATTCTGGCAGGTGCAAAAGGAGGATGAACAACACGCCTGAAGTAAAAAGTTCTTCTTCTTCTTCTTATGCGTTCGAGGTTGTTGGTCATATCAGATCCTAATCCTTGTCGACATGACAAAGTCCACAGTCCTATCCAGTTCCTGATAGGAGCCCCAAAGCTTTTGCCCCAAGCTTGTGTCATCTTTCCATGTCTCTCATCTCAGATCCATATGGTTTGGGCACTCTTGAAGGATGTATTCTGGAGTCTAGACTCCACTGCCACATGGACACTCGTCTGATTGAGATATTTTGATTCGATGTAAGTGGCTCAGTAGTCTGCAGTGGCCTGTCCATAGGCGAATGAGGATGGTTTGCTGATGTCGTTGTAGTTGGTGTATTGCATCTGGTTCATTGTTGCATTTAAGTTATTTTTGGAGTACATATGAACATCATCATAAATGATGAAGAAGATAATGTACTGAGATCTGATGAACAGAAAAGGAGATCCTTTTTCCGATGATAAATCATACAAACGGATCAGGGTAATCTTGAAGAGCGTATAATGTCGTATACCTATGTTTTAGTAATGGATAACGAGCAAAACAATGAATGAGAGGTTTTTAAGGGCCCAACAAGAGTGTGGAAAAATGCTCAGATTATGAGAAGCAGAACCAGGCCTGGGTTTCCCAATACTGATTATAATTAGTTTGTCTGCGCTTGAACACTTTTTTTGAATGCTTGGATTTTTGTGGACGATACACGCTTGGATCGAGGGGTGTAAGACCCTGACTGGAGCGTCGTCATCCACGTGATTTGGTAATTAGTTTCGGGGATATTATATATATATATATATATAAACATTGGCTCGCATCATTTGAGGTAGAGGCAATGGACGGGCGGTTTAGTTGTGCTTATGGATGTGCTGTAAATCTGTAAATTCCT
This sequence comes from Achatina immaculata, assembly GCA_009760885.1. Lineage (NCBI taxonomy): Eukaryota > Metazoa > Mollusca > Gastropoda > Stylommatophora > Achatinidae > Lissachatina > Lissachatina immaculata. The sequence goes on along the minus strand of CM019720.1, from coordinate 66,103,291 downwards.
GTGTATTATGGTGATCGTTAGTTATACTCTGTCCGTGCCCACCTCATATGGTGTAGATTATGTAGTTGTGCAGTAAGCTGTGATGTAAGGTTCGTGTCACTCCATGTAAGAAGATAGTTTGTGTCTGGTTTTATTGTGATTTTCTCTGTTGATTGGATTGGTAACTTGTTTGCTTTTGTATTATGCTTTTTAAATGTAGAATGACCATGTGTTTGCATCAATACAGATGATGTTGATGTAGGTAATGCCAGCAATGGCTGTGGAGATGAAAGTGCAATGGCACATATAGTCATGGTGGATGCCACAGGTAAGGGCCCATTGAGCTGAGGGCGCCAGGTACATAACAATGTAAATATTACAGACCTGAAAATTTTCATTATTAACTGATATATAAGTAAAGTAAAGATAGTCCCATAGCATTTCAAATGCCGTAGGGGGTGAAGCGTTAGAGACCTCATTATGCTGGGTCATCAGCGTATGAGGTAGGGTGACCAGTTCCTTTCCTCGCTGCCTTTACTTCCCAGATTTTCTCTGGTACCCATTTTACGAGGCTGGGTCGACCTCAGGGCCGTATTGGTCGGAAAAAAAATCCCGCTCAGCTGGGGATTCGAACCCTCGACCATTTGGTTTGCTAGACGACTGCTCTAACCACTACGCTAGCCGGCCCCCAACTGATATATGCTTGACTTAATTTTCATTTTTGTTGATTGTTCCTCGCATTGTTTTGCCTTTATTGATGAATGTTTTAATGTCATGCTGATTGCCAGTGCCAGTTGTTTGTGGTTGTTGGGTTCATTGTGAGATTAAAATTGTTACATTATTGAATTCAAACTTCGTGATTTGTACTGCATGTCAATGTATTGTTGTGTTGATTGAATGCTTAAGGATTTCAGCAAAATTAGCGTACAATTTACAAAGGAAGGGAGAACCTGGGTTGGCTATCATGATGGGGGAGGTAGAATGGCCTCGAGTACGGTAGTACATTGCTAAGTGTTGTTGGTCTGTAACCATCTTGAGAAAATATTCCTCCCGCTAAATGTAAATTTGCACCAAACAAGTTTTACATTATATTGAATGCGAAATTATTAAAATTCTTGTAATTAATATAAAATGTAATGTAATAATAAACAAAGAATTTTCATACCTTGTGCGAAACTTATTTACTAATTTCCAGCACCCAAGTTTTGTTCAGTTATGAGGTTCATTTTAAATTCCGTTATTTGAAATTATACCTGCTGCACCTATTGAGTTTGGCTCTCATGTTTTATGGCTATACAGTTTAACTGAGGAGTATGTAACAACATATAAAATGCTGAACACCACAAACAGATAATCACTTTGATATTTTATCTTATATTAGGATATATTCAACGAAGGAAGGAATTAAAAAAAACAAAACAAAACTAAACTCCTCACTCCTCTGATTTGGGCATTTTTAATGATCAGTGTCTAGACAATAGTTGAAACATTTTCTGGACATCTAAAACCTGTGAGTTTTGCCGGCAGTTCACACTGGGTCTCTTCAATACTGTGAATCATAATTTCGCAAATATCCACGCCATGCAGGCAAAAAGACTGAGCACAGTATCGAAAGAAAAGCCTATGTTCCATATTAATTCCTTCCACCAAGTATTTTTCGTAAAGACAGCTAAGAAACTTCCTGTCGGAATATATCGATGTGCAGGTCTTCAATAACGTCGCCCTCGTCTTCACATCACTGCATATGTTATTGAAGACAATCGCCGTTTCCTTACATATTTCGTCGTCCATTATAATAGCAGGAGTATTCAATATAGCAAGATAATAGGCATACAGTCCAAGGTCCAGATCAAGTGACTTCGCTTCTGATGTAAAGCTTGGTCCTCGTGGAAAAGATGACAATGTTCCGTTTATAAATGAAATGTAAGGAACAACTTCTCTGTCAATTACCATCGTAGCACCAGGAATCATGTTCTGAACTTCCTCATCTTCAGATGCTGGAGAGCGTAGTCGAATCGTCAGACCAACTCCATCAATCCTCGCAACAATAAAGTTATCCACAAAGTCAACTGCTAAAGAGATTATATATTTTGAGAAATCCAATGGAACTTTTTCTGACAAGGGCATGGTGTCTTCAAGGACTGTTGTCATAAATTTGTACTGTCCACTTTGGGCTGTTCCTTCTAGCAAGATGCTGTGTTTTCCTATCTTGGTTCCGGCCATCACCGAAATAGTCACTAAGATGTTGTTCACAAAATATATCTCGCCTTTGTGGAGAGTGTTTTTCGCATAGACTTCAGCGCTGGCGATAAAACCATTACGTGAGGCGACTGTGTAATGGAGCACCTTATATCGGCAAGGAGTAGCCATTTTGAATGAGTCGCCGTTGAAGGTCTTGATGTAAGCGTCTGAGTGAAGGAAGATGGCTGCATCACCGGGTCGAAAACAACCAAGTCTGCCATCTCCAGTTTGTGGTGCTTTACACCCACAGGTACATCTCCGTGGCTGGCACACTGCTGTCGACATGCAGTGATAGCGACGTTTCCCGCAGGGCTGGCCAGATGCTGAAAAAGTAAATGAAATAGTGTACAATAAAGTAATCTAATCACACATACTGTTACATTACTCAGCGCTAGCGTCGTTTTCGCAACTTGCATGAAATACTTTAGAATCGTTTCAGAATAAATTAAAATATCAGAGTTTTTAAAAACTGTTACTTGCATTTTTGTTCTTCTCTCATATACAAAGAACATTGTCACACAAAAAAAGCACAAATGGCGTATAAAAATGGGATTGTAACTTACTCCCATTTGTATGAAACTCTTTTTGTCCAAAAACTTGTTCAGACAGTAGAGCAGGAGCACAGAGTATCACAAACAACAACTTCGACATTATACTAAGCTGTAAATATGCTCTTTCTGAACAGTGACTTACGCGTCGGCACCTATCATTAAGTATAGGATTCTCGAACGTACGGTTTCATGTAGGAAATTGATTGGCCCAAGGTGTACCATAGATAATTAATTTCTTGATTATTTACTTGATTTACGAAGGAAAGGTGTATACATGAAGACATCAGTGGATATTGAAGATGTTTTTTCTTTCGTCTTCTAAAATTTCCCGATCATATTTTTTGGCATCGGTGTCGTATTTTGTAACAACTACATTTTTTTGTCATCGTTTTCTCTCATCGAAGATTTGAAGTCGCTGCCATGTCTTGCCAAAAAAGTCGACATTTTTGTCTCTTGCCTATTATAGTATATGCCTCATGTCTTTTATAAACCACCAGCTCGTTCAGTATCCTTACCACCAGCTCAGCACTGTGATCATCAGCATACCACCTTCATCACCAGCACGGTACTTTCATTATCAATTCAGCACCTTGATACTCAGTTCAGCATGTCAGCTACTAGCTCAGCATTTTATCCCCTGTTCAGTACATCAGGTACATCTTGTCCCTCTCCTCTGCAATGTGTTTTATTAGCCGGGCTTCAGGTTGTTTTATTGGTTTCAGTGAGCATGATCATGAATGGAGGTTTTTGTCTTCATCTTCTGCTGATGTTGCAAATGGTATCATAAAATCACACACACTTTACTGTTAAGGGGACCCAAAGCACTCACTACCAGAAAGAGCAGGTTACCAAAGGAGTCATGTCCACCGCCAGCTCAGCAGATAAGACTTATGAGCTGCATGTCCCATGCACATTATTTTAAACAAGCTAAAGATATGCAGTATTAATTGAGTGTTTTGACACAGCAAAATAAAAGCCCAACACCTGGTGCAGGAATGCCCAACATAACAGTCAAGTAATCAGTACTATTATCAAGCTGTGACATGTTGCACTTAGGAAGCATCAGGTAGCTGCTGCATCTACAATGTGACAAAAAAAGGAAACAGACGAAGAAAAAATGTTATATCTTATATATCCTTCCCATGCCGTTAAAAGTCACATAGGGCTCACAAGGTAGTTCGCCAATTTTTCCTGTTTTCAGCGAGCTTTTCAACCTCATCAAGGGATTTTATGCCTATTAAATTGGCCTCTCTTAGCAGTGTCCTCTTTAGAGTTTCATGTGGTCAGCCTCTTTTTCTTCGGCCTGTTGTGTTCCACTTGATAGCTTGTTTTTGGGATTCTCTGATTGCTTCTTCTCATCACATGACCAACATACAACATATGTCCATCTCCTTTTCCTGATCACCCATGAGACTGGTTGTTGTTCGCTCATCTGTCTTATCTCTGCATTGTTCTTGAATTCATTCCACTTGATGCTGAGTATTTTCCTTAGGCATTTGTTTTCAAAAGAATATAATTTATTGTCTATTTTTTAGTTTTTCTCCAGCTTTCACATGCATAAACGAGGGTGGATATTACATTTGAATTGAATAGTCTTAACTTGGTTTTTGTGCTTATAACTTCTGAATGCCATATGTTCTCAAGATTCTTGAAGATCGATGCTGCTTTTGCAATTCTAATTCTAACCTCCTTTCTGGTGTCACCATCAGTGTAGCTGCCAAGGTATGGAAATTGATTAACTTCTTCAACATCTGCCCCTTCTACATGTATTTTTCCATTTTGATTAATGGGAAGTTTCATTATTTTTGTTTTGTCCTTGTTAATTTCAAGTCTTATTTTGCTAGCCAGTGAAGACAGGATATCTGTTTTTTTTGTGTGCATGGAATTCACATTGTTACTGATAAAAAATCAGCAAAATCAAGATCTTCTGGTTGGGTCCTATGTACCCAATCAATACCTGTATTACCTGTGCAGTATTTTTTCATTATGAAGTCTATTGCAATTCCAAAAAGCAGAGGAGAAAGTATACATCCTTGTTTCATGCCTGTTTCAATCTGGAATCATTCGCTCATTCCTTCTTCTGTTTTGACTGCACAGACATATCCATTGTAAAGGTCTCTAATGATGTTGAAAATTTTAGATGGTATTCCATATAGACTTAAAATTCTCCTCAATGAATCTCTGTGTATGCTATGAAAAGCCTTTTTATAGTCTATGAAGTTCATTTGGTTTTCAGTATGTTCTTCAAGTATTATTCTTAAAGATCTGGTTGAGACAGCTTCTCCCTTTTCAAAATCCTGCTTGTTCTTCTCTCATTACAGTATCCATTATATCTTTACATCTATTCAAAATGACCTTGCAAAATACTTTTGACACAACTGATGCTAAGGTTACTCCTCTCCAATTGTTACAGTCCCTTACAGGAGACACACCTAACAAAAGATGCCGCCTTTAAAATCAGAGGCTACCAGTGTTTTAGATCAGATTGACAGGACAGAAGAAAAGGAGGAGTACTCATACTTGTTAAGAATAACATCAGCGCATATCAGGTGGGAGTGTACATGGAAGGAGCCAAATACCAGATGATCCATCTAAAAACCAGTAATACAGACTTCCACCTCTTTAACTATTACTGTCCTAATGACCACCAACTTGCTCTAGAAACAATCCCACACAAAGAGAGACTGATGGTCTGTGGTGACTTTAACAGCCATTCCCAGAGCTGGGGCTACGACCACATAGACAAGAGAGGAGAGGACACTGACAGCTGGCAGGATGATAATGGACTTCTCCTGGTCAACCTGCCAATGGATCTCCCAACATTTTACTCAAGGGCTTGGCATACAACCTCAACAACAGATTTGGCATTCTACTCTCCAGACCTGAAGTGGAACATTACACGCGAAGTTGGTTGGAGGTAGCGACCATCGACCAGTCCTCCTGACAATAGAAAATGAACTCCTTAACACCAGTAGCCCTCTCCCCAGATGGAACTATTAAAAAGCAAATTGGACAATGTACAGACATCGTACAGGTATCCTAGTGGGACGGCTGTCCATAGAAGGTAATGATATTAATATCCTTACCTTCTATGGAGAGCATAGTGAAGGAATTCAATGTTTCATCCTTCAGGCCGCCGGTGAAACCAATCCTAGAGAAGCTCATAGGGACTATAAACCATACTGGTCTAGTGAGCTGGGAAAATTCCTTGATAATGAACAGCTTGAAAACAAGCAGAAAATAGACCATGCCAAGAACACCACAATAATTACAAACATGCTATGGACAAATTTCAGAGAGCCAAGCTGCAAGCCAGATGGGAAAGTTGGAGAGAGAAAACAGTCCCTAAACTTTGAAAAGGATGGAAGAAAACTGTGGAAATTAATCAAACAGTTAAACGATGAGAGCACTGGAAGAAGTACAAATATTACACCTAATAGAGGATGGGAAAACTCTTACAGGTAAGCAGGTAGCAGATCACTTTGCTCACATGTTTGCACAAGGCTGCAGCATTGATATCCATTTAGAGAAAGAGTGTACGGTGTGCTCTGACCCACAGAAAGAAGAGGAACAAGGTAGAAAAGTGGAGGTCATAGATGCACCAATGACACGCACTGAGCTAGACCTAGCAGTCAATAAAGTGAAACCAAGGAAATCACCAGGACCAGATGGAGTGTTCAATGAAATGATCAAGAACCTGGGAATGGAAGCAATGGGAAAGCTGTTGGATATTTGCAATATGTGATGGAACACAGGTAAGTTACCTCAAATCTGGAAGGAAGCAAGCATGGTACCACTGCTAAAGCCAGGGAAAAAAAGGTGATATGGCCTGAAGCTACAGGCCAGCCAGTCTCACTAGCTGCCTATGCAAAATGATGGAACACATCATTGACCTGAGGCTAAAATGGTACCTAGAAAGTGAAAGCCTTCTCATTCCACAACAAGCAGGATTTAGGCAGTACTGCAGTACAGAAGATTGAGTGACCCATTCAGGATGCATTCCAAGAGAAAAACCTTGGACTAGCAGCGTGGATAGACCTGAAGAAAGCCTTTGATAAAGTATGGAAAAAAGATCTGCTGTGGAAACTAAGAAACTGCAATGTGAATGGAAGACTGTACAACTGGATAAAGTCCTATTTACACAATAGAAGAGTTAGAGTAGTAATGGATGGACACAAAAGCCAGAAAGTACTGCTGCAACATGGTGTGGCACAAGGAGGAGTCCTTTCACCTACACTATTCCTGGTATTCATTAATGACCTGGTCATGGAACTTCCTATGGAATCAAAGCGGCACTGTATGCAGATGATCTGGTCATGTGGCGTACAGATGAATACGCGACAGTTGCAACACAGAGACTCCAAAGATCAGCAGACATCTTGACATCATGGACAAACAAATGGTGTGTAAGTATCACTACCGAGAAATCAAGTACCACTCTGTTCACTCTCTCACCTAAACAGAAAGCAGGTAAGATCTTTGTAAATGAAATATCCTTAAGGATGGACAACCAAACCACTTGCTTAGGAGTGACTCTTGACTCAAAACTGACCTGGAAGCAACACATCAGCAGTGCAGAAGCAAAAGCCAGAAGAAAACTAGCCATATTAAGAAAAACTGAATGGAACCACATGGGGAGGTAGTGAAAGAATCGTCAAGAATGTATATCAGCAAAGTATTCTACCACATTTAGAATATGGCTCAACATCTTGGTGTACAGCATCAAACACTACGCTGCATAATCTAGACAAGGTACGAAATCAGTCGCTACAGATTATCACAGATGCCATGAGGTCCACACCAGTAGCAGAAATGCAGAAAATGTTAGAAAACTAACAGGCTGAACATCTAGCTTAGTGTTCAAGGGCTAAAAGAATGTAGAGACACAAAAGTCATGACCTTGGGAGAGAAATTCCTCAGCTCTGTAAGCCATCTCCTGAGGGAGAGATTCAATAACGTGGCACTAAGATGGCTTAAAAGAAGCAGCTTCACTCATCAGGCCAAGCGTATGCGTAAGCTGATACCTAACCTTCCAGCTGTAGTTGCTCCATTATCATCAGCACTAGAGCATATACCATGGAAAGAAGCAGATTGTACACAAATAACTATTCAGACTGAAGTGAAAAGTGTGCAGAGTGGTGAGATGCAAAGCAGTTCTGTAAGATCAACAGCCACACTTAATGTGCTAGATGACAAATATCCATATGACACCTGGATACATGTGTATACAGATGGATCTGCACACAATGCCATAAAGAATTTAGGGGCAGGAGCACATACTGAATATCCAAACAACACCACTGACAAGATTTCCATACCCACTGTAAAATACTGCAACAACTATGATGCAGAAGTTAGGGCAATTATTGCTGCAGTTGAAAAACTATCAGCCTCCAGAACTGATACATGCCCCGTAGTAATTTTCACAGATGCAAGATCAGTACTGGAAGCTCTTCAGTGCAACAAACTACCAGATCTTAAGGATGCTGTGTCAAAATTGGCTTACAACATGGAGTCACCTTGCAGTGGATTCCCTCCCACTGTGGGATACTAGGCAATGAGAAAGCTGACCGTCTGGCCAAAGAGGGCATTGAAATAGTGAAAACAGACATACCAATCACTTATAAACCTATAATCAGAAGAAAAACATGATTAAAAACCTACAGGAAGCCACAAAAACCACCACATGATGACTATCACATGCTAAACAGAAAGGAACAAGTCACGATTTTCCGTCTCCAAACAGGACACAGCCGACTCCAAAGTCATATGTATACAAAGTTTAAGGTTGGTACTACTAATCTTTGTACATATGCCCCGGTGCCCCAAACTGTGGAACATATCCTCCAAAACTGCACCAACTACGAGACACTGAGAAATAATTACTGAGCCAGTGAAACCGCTAAAGAAGACAAGCTCTGTGGTTCCATACATGAATTACAAAAAACAGTGAAATTTATCCAAGAGACAGGACTGCAGATATAGACAGACAATGCATACAAAGAAGAAGAAGTTATAGTTCTTAAGGTTGGCTTTTTTTGGTATTTTAACAATGATTCCTTTTTTTCCATTTAGAAGGGACATTTTCTTCTTTCTAAATTTTATTAAACACTCTCTGTAGTTGTCTCATGTTGTCACTATTGATAGCTTTTAACATTTCAGGTGTTATTTCATCTTCACCTGCAGCTTTGTTGTTTAGCCATTAAATTCACTGCTGTTTCAATTTCATACGATGTAATTTCATCTAGGTTGACATTTAGTTATGGGGTTGGTAAATCAGTTTCAAGGTTAAACAATTATTTTGGATGTGGTCGATTAAGTATTTCTTGAAGTCTTCAGGTCTTTACATGATGTTAATAGGGTTCCAGTTTTGCTAAGGATTGGTCTTTCTTTAGATGTAATAGTACCTGTTAGCCTCTTTTGTTTGTTATATAAAGTTTTGCTGTCTCCTGTTTTTGCTGCTTTCTCTGCCTCTTTCGCCGTATTGTCTATGTATTCTCTTTTATCCCTTCTAGCTGAACTTTTTACTTTATTGTCTATTTCTTTGTATGTTGCTTTCGCCAGATCTTCTCCAGGATCTGTCTTTAAACATGTCTAATTTGGGTGGTCATCTTTCATGTATGTACTTCATGTGTTTTCTCATATCCATGCTTTTCTATTTGGTTTTTTCAGTCCAGCGCTTGCTTTTGCTGCTGTGATTATGGCTGTGCTGTAAGAATTCCATAATTCATCTATACATATCTCCTCTACTTCAGTGAGTGTTGTGGAAGGAAAAAAAATAGCCAGCCTTTATGGATAGATATCAGATGCCATACGCACTTACAGAAAACTAACAGGCTGAACATCTAGCTTAGTGTTAAGGAGAGTTACTGTTGTGATTCTTTAGTGGGGAGACATGTTCACGAAAAATGAGTAAATTAGAGAATCTTCTTTGTGATAAGTGAGTAAACCTAGGGAGGCATATTTCTAAAATGAGTGAATTACAGAGACTTCGTTGTGAAAAGTGAGTAAATTTGACTTTTTTCTGAAAAGCAAGTAAAAGTGGTCAAGATTACAATTTGTTTTCTGAAAGTGAGTAAAAAAAAAAAGAATAAATTGGACTTTTTAAAAATAAAAACTGATTGACTGATCTTTATTTCATAAGGGTTAAGAATTGGGCATACTGGTCTGTCTGTCATTCTGCCCTTTATCTTACAACTTTCTATCTGTTCCAGACATTCTACAAATATGTTGCTCATATAACAAACATAATTAACAATAAAGTAACTACATACACATAAAAATAACTAACTACATAGATATATAAATGACTAACTACATACAATATAAATGACTATCTACCAAACAAAAATTTCATTACTATTCAGAATAAACAATTAACTGAATTCGGTGTCTGTAAGAGCAGTCTAAAGTAACTTTAGAATTCACTAACAGGTGGAGTAATAATTATATAGTTCCGCAAAGGACATGCAAATGAATGAAATCTCACACACAGATACAACCCATAAACTGCAAGGATCTAAAAAAAAAAATCTAAAAAAACAAGAATTAGACAAATAGGTGAAAAAGAAAAGGAGACCAAGAAATAAAATACAATAATAAAACACAAAGAATTCTAAATAAGCTTAAGAAAAAAGATATCAGTCACTGTGTCCTGCTGAATAACAATTCAATTTTTTTTTGACAATGCTGCTTGAAGGTTTCATGGATCATGATGATATTGCCACCAGTCTAAGGCATGTGGTGTCTTTGTAATAGTATTCGTCAGAAGTTAGATAACTCAACTGAGAATTGGAAAATTAGTATAAAATGAGTCATCTTCTAAAGTAATCAGCTGTTTGTGAGCAGAGTCCATTCGTTTGTCTCAATTTCCACATGGTCAGGGTATGATGTGGGTATAGATCAAGGTAAAGGTCAGTTATGACATGTTTACTTCATGAGATGTGTAATTTTTTTTTTGGGGGGGGGGGGGGGGTTGTTTGTCTAGACTAGTTATATTTAGTAACAGAGGGCTGAATTTTGGAAATGTTTTTGCCCAAGGTCAGTAGACAGACAATTTCACAAGGGTCAGACGTCTCTTCTGAAATAAATTTCAAGAAGGTCCAATGTGGAATTGTGGTATATAATTTAGACTTGAGCAACTTGGAAAAGAGGAGAGTTGTGCTTTGTGTATCGTCTGGGATAGACGTAGATTAGTCTGTTAGAAAGGTAGTTATTTTAGTGAAATAGTAGTAGAACAGAGTGTATTAGGATGTTCTGATGGCGAAAATTTTCTGCCGGGAACATATATTATGTCATCATTCATTTGCATGTCCCTTGCGGAACTTACCTCCCTAACAGCACTCCTGTAGGCCTCTGGGTTGCAAGCAAGATGGCCTGCTGCTGATGCATCCATTTACAAATCATCAGTGATGTCTTGCAGCCATCTTCGCCTTGGTCTTCCTCTCTTTCTTTTTCACATTATGTAACCCTTCCAAGACAGTTTTCTCCAGATTATCATGACATTTAATGTGTCCAAAAAATGTTCTCTCTTTAATCTTCTTTACTAGCCAGCCTTCTTCAATATTAAGTTCCTGTAGTATGGATATATTTGTTCTTTTCTGTGTCCACGATATTTGAAGAGCTCTTCTGTAGCATTTACATTCAAAGGCATTTATGCGTTTCTCAGTTGTTTTGTTAAGTGTCTAAGTCTCACAGGCATATGTTGTGATGGGAAAGATGCATGCCCTTAAAAATCTTATTTTTGTAGTTCTGTCTGTTCCTCTCCACAGATTGTTTAGTTGTTTTACTTTCTGAAGAGCAATAGATGTCCTCCTTTTAATTTCTCTCATTGTATCTCCATTATTAGTTAGTAGTGATCCAAGATATTCAAAACTCTCAGCTTCTTCTAGTTTTTCTTCATTGATACAAATATCAGCTGCCTTGTTTGTTTTGTCAGTTGTCATCAATTTAGTTTTCTTTGCATTAAGATAGAGGTTTTGCTCTTTGCTGTTCTTACAGACTGAGATAATTAGTTTTTCCATTTCTTTTTGTGTTTTGGACAGTAATACTGTGTCATCAGCATATCTAATCTCTGATATTTCATAACCTCCAATTGTTATGGCATCATAATATTCTTTGTCTACATCTTCTCTAACATTCCTCATTATATTTTCAGTATACAAGTTAAATAAGTAAGCGACAATATGCACCCCTGAGGGACCCCTTGTTTTATGTCAAACCAAGTTGTTGTTTCACCATTTATTCTTACTGCTGCTTGTTGGTCTAGATACAGCTGTGATGTTAATTGTATCAAATGTGTTGGAAATCTCATTTTTTTCCATTATTTCCCAAAGTTTCTGGTGTTGTAGACAATAAAATGCCTTTGAGTAGTCTATAAAGGATAAATATAGATTCACATTAAACTCTCTGCATTTCTCTATTATTAATCTAATATTGAATATATGATATCTTGATCCTTTTCCTTGTCTGAAACCAGCTTGGACCATATTGACTTCTTCTGTTTTCTTACAAAGTCTACCCATTCTATTATGTTGTAGAGATGGAAATTACGTCCAGTCTTGTGTCCATGGATTTTGTTGATGCAATTGTTGTTTGGTCATATCGTTCATTGACTCATTGCCACCCCATACATCATTAGAGTCATTTCAACTGTAAGGTTGCTGCTTCTGTATTACTATTTTCACTGAGAGAGAATGAACCTGGGTGGGGACAAGTAAGTCTGCGAAGTGAATAGCAAAACAACACAGAACAGTCATAGATTAATTAAATAAGATAAAATCTTAACAGTCATTATTACAAAGGATAATAGTGGAAATTTATAGAGAGATGAATAACTATAAGCAACAAGTTACATCTATACATATACAGAAGAAGAAGATAAAAAGAGAAGATTCTGCTTCATCTGTAAGGTACCATGCCATGTGAATTATACAGAGATAACATATAGGCATGACTCAAGGCTGCAAGGCTAAATTGCAACAAATACTGTAGCTCTAGATTTATTTGAGAATGTTACATAGAACTCGCTTGTGTGTTGAAGTCTTCCAATGAGTTGGAAGAACCCTGACGTTGTTGACGCTCGTATCAACTCGTCTGACAGTCTGAGGCTGACATGAGGGTAGAGGTAGAAACATGGTGTCATAGTCGGTGGTTTGCGCGGAACAGGTGACGCAGTTTTGGGGATCCTTATGGTTTTAGTTCTCAGAGCAGAGCTGGCTTTATGGGAGGGGGGTGTGTTTGTGGACATCCAACTGTACTGCATCTTTCAGTAGTGTACGTTCTGGAAACTTTAGATTTCTGGCAAGAATGCTGGTACCAAGTCTGATCTGTGTATGTGGTCCCTGTACAGCCGTTTCTTCGGGGTTGCAGAGGCTGAATTCGTATGGCTGAAGTGCCTTGTTGTTGATGTTTACCAAGCAGCGTTCAGGACCAGGGTGGAATGATGGAAGATAGGAAGATGGCTGCATTCGGATACTTTTCCTTAATGGCGGAAGTCAAAGCCTGCATGTCGGAACGTCTTATGTTCTGGCCATTCATGTTGTCATTTATGCCAACATGTACGGAGATTTTCGTCACGCCTTGGTCTACATTAAAACTTCTCAGTGTCTGTGTTATTTTTTGCAACACCAGTTCTCGATACTGCAACTACTGAAACTGCTATGGACATCCGCTCGCCATATACGCCCTTTAGCAGAGAGTCCCCAATTAGTAAATGTGTTGTGCTGTCCCTGATTGGGAATTTGCTGCATATTTTGTTCACGTTGTTTTTGGTTAGATCGTGACTGCAGGTGGGACGCGTTGTTTGACTGACGTGATTGTTGCATCCTGTCTGTCTGCTGAGTGTCTGCTGAGTATCTGGTACAGAGCTTTGGTTGCTGATCAGGACCTCGATGGGGTATTCGTATATTGTGTTATGATGGTCTTGCTCACTTGATAAAGAGTCACTGACTTGACTCTGTTTTTGTTGGTCGTTTTTCTGGTGAAGCTTGTTTACACTGGCTAGTGACGATGGATGAGCCTCCGGCTTCAGGTTCTCATTAAGATTACTTTGACTAACAGTCACTGAATGACTGTGACTACCAGTTTCTGTCTGGCTGCTTTTATGTAGTTTTCTGCTGCTGTTTTTTTCGCTGGTCACTTATTCAGCGAGTAGCTTCAGTTTTTTTATTTTATTCTCTCAGATGTTCAACTTCTTTTTTTATATTGTCATTCTCCGTACTGAGTAACTTTACAACTTCAGACTTAATGTCGCTGACGAATATTTTCACGAAGTCTTTAATAGCTTCTGTGAAGTCGTGGCCACAGGGACAAGTATTAGTGTGATTTGTATCTGTTCCAGCAGCTTGATGAGAACTGCCCGTGTCACGAAGTCTAGGAACGTTACCCTGCAAAGATTTTTCAGAGTTAGGTTCAGTTACTACAGTCTCACTAGAACTGTTAGCTAGGCTGTCTTTTTTAGAGAAAGTGTCTGAAGACAGTGGAGGCTTCTCAGTAGAAACTTATAACAGCAGTATCTAGGATTACTGGTTCTTCTGCAACAATTGTAGCTACTGATTCATGTTTGCTGGAGGCTGCATGCATGTATCTTTGCAGGTGAGAATAACAGCGTTTTCTGTCACACTCTTCTACTGTCATGCTTTTCATCCATTCCATTCTATCGCCGGCTATATCAGTAGACTTCTTTTCAGGACTTACTTTCAGCCATGTTTGTAATTGGTGTGTTTAGTTCATCTGGGTTATCTGCTTGAGTTAGCTGACTGAACATCACTTCCTTGACTGTATGTTTCCTTCTTGCAGCTCCATAAAATGTTTTGTTAGCCAGGATTCAGTGGTCTCAGCATCAGCCTGTACCAATACTTTGTTCTTAGTGTGGTAAAGATGTATTGTGAGGACTGGTATTTTTATGATACCCTCGACATTAGCGCCTTGCTTGTTGTACCTCTCCTCTCTTTCTGTTTGATAGCGCTTTCTAAGGGCTTGTCTCAGGGACTCGTACTGCAGTGTGTTGTGTCATGTAACAACTACACGTTGTCCCTCGTTGGTGTATTTTATCATTAAGCCCGATGGGTTATCACATTTCTTCAGCTTTGTTCCCACGAGGTTTTGCCTTTTTAACGTATAGTTCTTTGTTGTGATGGACCCTGATGGCTGGGCTTGTTCGTCACCTCACAGATTGTACCTTCTGTCTCGCATTCTATCATGGTTGCATGATGCCCTGATTAAACAGATAAAACATTTTGACTCGAGTTACACTGCACAGTTCTCGTGGCTTATCGGGAAATGGTGAAGACCAGTATCAACACAGAGAACGAATGTCTTACCCCAATTTTATGAAATAACTCCAAAAATTCACATATTGTGAAGAATTTTCATATTTCATCAGAAACACAATTACTTCAGAAGTTCACCAATATAAGTATTATTGTCCAAGTATTTGAAATGACACTCAAAATAACTGAAAAATCAGGAGCGAGAAAATACACGTCCTATAGCTGACAACTCAAGTGATCAAAGAGTAAATTAGAGAGACTTTTTTCTTTCAAAAAATTAGGGAGCTTTTTCTTGGAATATAATACATTACAGAGTCTTCTTTCTGAAAAGTCAATAAACGAATGTCCGTAGCGTTCACACCGAGTTCCTAATTTTGCCGCTCTTTATGTATAAACTAAGAAAAAAGTAGGAACAGATTTATAACATAACCGCTCTTGATGGTTCATTTTCAAGATTTTGTATGTCACAGTATCCTTATAGGGTATTTCTCCTACTCTTCTTTGTGATCTTCGTCTGCCTCAAAATGCTGCCAGTAGGAATGTTTTCCATAACCATGTAGTATTTTAGAAAAAAAAAGGAAATAATTATAGAAAGAATAAATGACAGTTTTCAGATGCACTGCAGCAAGTTCAGACCATTTTGTCATTAGCTTTTGCACAGATCACCACAACCAGTACGGTTTCTATTAAACAAATAAAAACAATTTTCTAATACACATATAAACCTAGCAGGTATGGATGCCGGTTGATGACAGTTAGTACTGTCATGCTTGACGTGAGAAAAGGTGTACCCACTTCACAACTATCTACTGTGATAAAATAGATCACAGTTTTACTGCGTAAGAACTCAAAAAGGTTGTATAAATCATGTAAACAACTCGAGAAGGAGAAGTGTGCTTTTTACACGTAGACAACTCAATAAATGTGGTATTTACATATAGGCAACTCGAAAAGTGTGCTGCTTACACGCATACAAAGCAGAAAATGTGCTTTTTACACGTATAAATAGCGAGAAGTGTGCTGTTTATACGTATAAAGAACAGGAAGAGTGGTGTTTAGGCGTACACAACTCGGAAAGTGTGCTATTTACATGTAGACAACTCAAGAAGTATGCTGTTTACGCGTAGACAACTCGAGACGTATGCTGTTTATACGTAGACAACTTGGGAAGTGTACTGTTTACACGTAGACAACTTGGGAAGTATGCTGTTTACACGTAGACATCTCTAGAATTGTGCTGCTTACATGTAGATAAGTCGAGAAAATTGCTGCTTACAGTTAAATAACTGATGGTGCTGTTTGAACTTGCAAAATGTACTGATGAGTTGCTGGCAGACTTCTGTTCCAGCGCACTCACAACTTAGCACAAATAACGCACGATTCTCATCAGAACCATCCACAGTTCCCTCACTGAATATTCCCCATATAACAAGCTGTCTGATCTCCTATGACAATGAACATCAGACGTCTTCTATTTAAAGATTGTTCTGGCCCTAATGCATCAGTTCGTCTGTCCACCAGCTTAAAATGTTGGCCTGCCTAAAGGTCAGTCTGCTATAAAATCACAAACCTTCTAACAGGTCCGTCCCCCCCCTCCCAAAAAAAACCCAGCTGCCTTATATGCCCAAATATATGAAGCGGGCTGGCTTTTCGTGGGTGTACATTACAGTACGCGAACATAAGTTCTGTCCCTTATACCTTGTACTCGAGGTATGCTGTATTTGTATACTAGGACGGCTTCTCAATATCCACCACCTCATGTATTTATTGAGGACGACACTATTACGTGCTTGTGACAGACGCTGTCAGAAGAATCCCATTCACGCTCGATGATTTGTCATGTACATTGTACTCTGCTATGAGTGATGTTTTCTTTGGGTACAGTCAAGGGTAAATACACAAAGCCAAATGTCATTTACGTGTAGGAATACAGTCCGAACGGAAACTCAACAAGAACCATATATTTATTTTGCTGCAAAACTAAACTATACAGCTTCAAAGTATCTCACTAACGTTTGTTTGTTTGTTTGTTTGTTTGCTTGCTTGCTTAAAACCTATGATATGTACATCATCATGCGACGCAATACTATAACAATAATTTTGTCATATTCTGCATTTTCAGTTTAAACTTGGCTCTCTGTATGATGGTTTTACTTTGTAGATACAGCTTAAATTCTCTCCACAGTTTCATGGTGTGAGCAACCTTACATATGACATTTGATTCGCCTTTTGTGATTATAGTATGGGAAACGACTACCATATCTGGAATCAAATACAGGTCAATTAGTCAATTTTGTCAGTATTATATAAGCAAGATTATTAGAGGCACAAACGTAGAACTGAAAAACATTTCCTCTGACATTATTAATGCTCCATTTATTAACTAATAATGGTTTGCTTATTGATCGCTAATGATTTTGGTAACCCTGTTTACATATTACGCCAGTCTCCAGTAAAAACGCACTACTTTATCTAACTATTGTGAAGCAAGAAATATGTATCACTGCAGTATCCCGGGGGTGGGGAGGGGGAACAGTTCTACTGTCGGGCTGTTTTGTGTCACTGCAGTATCCCGGGGGGAGGGGGGCAGTTCTACTGTCTGGCTGTTGTGTGTTACTGCGGTATCCCGGGGGGGGGGGAGCTCCCGTAGTGGTGGGATCTGTTGGGAAGCCGGCTCATTATGTCCGCTGGTGAAAGTGGCGAGAACCACACAACAGTACATTTCTGGAGTATGAAACAGCAACAGCTCATAAGAAGTGTCCGTCTCAATCTGCAAAAGTTTGTACTTTTTGGAACAGATGGCTCGTAACAATTAACCCCCACAGTCTGCGAAGTTCGCATTTACTGTATGAAACAGAGACGGCTTGTAATAAGTAACCCCACAGCCTGCAGAATTTGTACTTACTGTATGAAATAGAAAAGGCTCATGACGAGCAGCCCACACAACTGCAAAAGTTTGTTCTTACTTATGAAACAGAGACGGCTCATAACAAATTGGCATGTGATAGGACATCTGCGATGTCAAGGTGTTAAGAAATTCGACAGACTTATTAAACGTTTCTTTTTTTATTTTGATTTTACTGGTCTAGTTCCTTGTCACTCCTCATTCTTTTAATTGGCTTGTATTAGAATTTAGAATATGTGTTACAGTTCCGAGTTAACCATTTCGCCGGATGAAATCTGCTGCATTGCTTGAAGTTTCGCACATGAGATCATACGTGTGTGTGTTTGATTGGAAGAAAAATAATCCAGTCGTCATGTTTTAGTCTTGCTTAACGGAATGGGGTAAAATTTGTCTCAGCCTGTCTTTAATGTAAGTAAGCTTTCATAAGCAGGGTTCGTCTCAGATGTTAAGCCTACATATTAACGTCAAGAGAAAAATATGTATGCCATGATGACCACCTTATTTTTTCGCATAGCCGCCATTACGATTGAGGCATTTGTGTAGGCGTAGGACAAGTTTTTCAGTGCCCATCTCGTAAAATGTGGTGTCCTGGGCATAGACGCATTGTGTTACAGCTGTTTCGACATCCTCGCACTTCGAAATCTGTGGCCACTAAGATGTTCCATGAGAGTTGGGAAAGGTGAAAATCACTTGGCGCCTAATAAAGACTATACGGCGAAAGGTCCAGATTCTCCCAATGAAAATGTTGTATTAATTTCACTTGAAACGGTCACGTGTGGGCGAGCGTTATCATGGAGGAGCAATGTATCCTTGTCAACACTCCAGGACGATGACGTCTGATGGCAGCTCGTAAACGTCCCCGTTTTGCAAGGTACATAGCTGGATTAATTGTTGCTCCTCTTTCCAGGAAATGGACACCTCCCCCCCCCCCCTAAAAAACCCGCTTTTCTGATCCCAAAACACGGTAGCCATCACTCTGTCAACAGACGGCACGACCTTGAATTTCGTTGTTTGTATAGACCCCGGATGCTTCCATTCCATGCTTGCACTATTTTAACAAATTAATAATGAATAGAGCACTTAGCTGTAGCTGTAAGATGTGGCTTGTTCGACGCTGTGTGTCAGAAATGACCATAGTAAGACGTAGAGACTGTTTAAATGCAGACCTGTGATGTGTGGTCAGTGGGTCGTAACTGGGGATGGTGGGTGGGGAGAGCGGTACAGTGTTAATCTAGCCAGGAGAAGGTGAAATAGATGATTATAGTTAGGGTAGAGGGGTTGTAATATGATGCTGTGCGGAGGTTCTGAACTATGTGTAAGAAGTGAGAAGGGAGTGGAGCTTAGTAGAGAGGGATTATAATTGTTGAAGAGGAGAATGTTAGGTGTAGCTGAATAAAGAGTTTAACCCGTGTGGTTCCAGCGTCCCACAATCCTGAATGTACCGGTTCTCAAGCGCTAGGCGGCTTGTGTCATCTGTGTGACACTGTTTGATGGCTGTTACCAGAAAAAGAGATTTGCCTCTGTGGTTGGGGTCATTGAAATGATTTGGGACCGGTTTCGAAGCATGCTGGGTGATATCGTACAGATGTTTCTGAATGCAGTCCCCTAATCTGAGGCCAGTCTCACCAATATACGTTATTCTGCATCTTATGCATTACGGGACTCGCATTTGAATCCCACATGAAGAGTGAGGATAGTTTTGGGAAAGGTGATCGTTTTCGTTTCCCAGACCACAGGGCAGGTAACGCAGCGGGGGCAGTTACATTTTCTGGTGCCAACATATGTAAAGCTCTGCTTCAAGTGGCTGTGGGCGAGGATGTCTTTAAGGTTTGGCTCACGTTTGTATGCCAATAGGGGTGGATCAGAGAAAATGTCGCGAGTGTCGGGGTCGAGCTGAATTATTGGCAGATGACGATAAAGGATGTTCTTAACCATCTGACCATGTGGGTGGAAAGGCAGTACTAACTTAACTCTGTCCGATGGAGTAACAGGCTTTTTTCCGAATGCTTCTTTGCGGCTCACTAGTTGGATACGGTTGAAGGCTTCACGAAGGATATTTTCTGGGTTGTAGCGATGACGGAAAAATTATAATAACTTGCTGGACTGATCTATAAAGTCCAAATTATCCTGACATATGCGGCGAAGACGGAAGAGTTGGGAGTATGGGATGGAGTTCTTACAGGCTTCAGGATGGGAGGAGGTGTAAATAGGTGTGGCTGTCGGTGGGCTTGTAAAATACAGAGGTGACAAGCATATGACTCGGTTCTTCCCGGATCTCGTAGCTGATAGAAAAATATCGCATTGATAACTTACAAATATCTTTATATTTTACAAATATCTTTATACACTTCATATTTCCCCTCTTAACTCGC
This sequence comes from Achatina immaculata, assembly GCA_009760885.1. Classification (NCBI taxonomy): domain Eukaryota; kingdom Metazoa; phylum Mollusca; class Gastropoda; order Stylommatophora; family Achatinidae; genus Lissachatina; species Lissachatina immaculata. Next base: position 66,082,971 of record CM019720.1, on the reverse strand, counting down.
GTATTTTGTGTTTCATTGGAACGGAATTTTCTGACTATTAGTGTTTTAGTAGAGAAGGAGAATTCAACGAAACTGAGTTGCAAGCTCAAGCTAGGCGATACTCACAGCGGTAGGAGGATCAAAATGCAAGGTCACACTCCCTAATAAAGTGTGCTCTTCTCTTGCAGCAGTCACAGCTGTATAGCGGTACCTCACTGAATGAATTAAGTTTTGGATTGCAGCTTGGGGAAGATTGTTCCAAGCATACATGAGTTCATTTTTATTAGTTGTACAAAAGTTTTAGGATTTGCCACGTTTCGGACATGGCGGTCAAGCATATCCCATACATGTTCGATAGAGTTAAAGCCAGGTGACACAGCTGGCTATGGACGCAGAACATGAATGTTGTTCTGATGGTTAAATGCCGTGGTTACACTTGCTCGATGAGGGGCTGCATTGTCTTGCATAGCGGCAGTTTGGAAAAATGACACAGCATGAGGTGTCATGACATCGTGTATGTACCGCTGTGCAGTGATGTAACCCCGAACTGGTACCAGCTGTATTCTGAAATTCTCCCTCAACATCATGATGTTCCCCCACCAAAGTTCAAAGCCTCTCGGATGCAGTTATAAACTTTATCGTTAATGTGGACATCTGTACACCATGATCCTACAATCATGCCTTTCCATCAGAATCTGGACTCTACTGAAAACATGACAGATTGTCACAGCCTCCGCGGCCATGGGACATTCACAGCTGCTCACTATGTCTGTTCTGGATGTGGCGTGGGCGAAGTTGAGGGCGTCGGACAGGTTGGCGTGGAGGTATGTTTGCTTCTCTCAAATAGCGTAAAACAGTGTTCAGCAAAACGTGTCTGCCATTAAGTGATGGATTTATGGTGTCAGGTGTCATTTGAGCAGGCTAGAAACGCTTCCGTAAATGAATAGTTCGAATAAATCCGTCTTGGCGTTATGGTATAGGTCTTTCTGGCCTTGGACGATCTCTTGTGACACACGTCCGCCGAAAACGTTACAATCGACATACTGTGGATGTTGGGAGACACATATGCAGTTTCTTGTCCTGACTTCTTTCTGATTATGTGAGACGTGACATGATCTAGATCTAACGATGGGTAATTTAGCGCGATGCCATAATCTTTACAATGAGTGACACAAATCACATTTCAAACGTGTTTATAGGTCAGAATTGGGGTGGGGGAAGGACGCATTTTACGTGATTTCACAGTGTGACAAATGAGAATTGTTCACATGTTCACCACTTTCAGGGATTAACAAGTACTCACTACCTCGAAACTGAATGAACAGTTTTCAAAATATATGATTTTCAGAAGCCTTAACTTTCGTTTGCTTTTGCATCACACAAAACGTCCTTTTCTGTCTGCCTGGAACTGCGAGTTGGTGTTCTATGCAGCCGATGTGATGAAATTGTTGAGGCACAGCTTCGTCTAGGACTGGGCGCGGATTACAGTGTCTGTTTTTCAGTCTGAGTGGTGTTAAAAAGCAGACTGTGCAATACTTCTTCAGCAGATACCATCACCATGGGGACTACGCTGATTACTGCCCCGTTCGCCAGGTTAGGCGAGGGTATACATATTGTCACTCGAGGAGCGGAATTTGCGCAGTGGATAGTGAAGGTTTTTTTTTTTTCCACTCTTGCTCCAAAGTATGGTATTGTAAACTTTAATTGTGTGCAATCCCGCTGATTAAGCATCAAATAGCGATATAAGACATATCTTCAGCTATAGCATATCTTGTCTGAGGCAGCAGTGAAGGCTCACCAGACATGCCCAGGTAATTCGGGATATTACGTTTGTGCCCAGAACACGGGTGTGGATTGTGTGCCTAAACACAAGTGTGGGTTGTTTACCGTCAGCTTACCTTGATATTAGAGAGCGTGACCTCCTGTAGCATGCTGGGACAGAAAGGTAGCGTGTTGATACAGCGAACTAGCAATCTTCACACATTGAAATTTGGGACAGAAATTCTGTGGAAAACGAATAGGCACAGATGAATATTAGGTGAATTAAAATCTTGCAGATCCATGAATTTAGCTTCACAATTGGATATGTCTTGTAATTGCTAGTGCATCGTACTCAAGGTGTAACCGATACTGTGTTTCAGATCGCGGCAGCCATTTTCTTTGCCGAAGCAGTTTAAGGTCGATAAAATATACCTTTTAATGGTCGCGTTTCTATATTATTATTTTAAGTGATGTGGGTGCGTTAAAAGGATAAATAAATATTTTTGAAAACCTAATGTAGCTAATCTAATATCATGCACCTTTTATAAATCTTATACGATTTAGTGTCTTAAATTAGGTCACACCAGCGAAAGCGTGCTGAACCCGTTGCGTTACATGAATTACGGAAGTGGACAAACACTTAACAAAACAGGAAAGACTTGTTTTAAAGAAAAGCTTAGTTTTTAGTGTATGAATATTTGCTTCAGAATTTGGCGGAAATTTAAAAAAACAAAACTAACACTTTCGGTATGTGGAATTTGCAAACGCTGATTAATATTGACTGAATGATCATGGCCTCAAGTTTTCAAGTCACCAGGGACTGACAGTAGAAACTAGAAACCTATATCATGTGTAGTTTTACAATGATCTGATGTTACAATAGTATGTTTTTGTTATTGATGCTACATCGTTTATTACTGTGCACGAAATATTCACTATTTAACAATCTGAAACGATTCGTATCTCATATTTTATATCCAATGTATTCATGTTCGTGAAGTAAATTCCCAATTCAAGTGATTTTTTTGAGGGCAAGAAACATAATAGTGTATTTTATGTAAATTTGGCATGAGTTGTCACCTAGCAACAATCATTGTTAACTGAAACTTTCACAGCTTCCCTTCTAATTTTTAAACAAATCGCCACTACTGCTGTATTAAAGATTTAATGTAGATGCTTCTTTATTGACGAATAAGCCTGTTGCAATTACATACACCACCATGTGGTAGCTGGGACCTGGGCACAAACCTAGGAAGCAAAGAGTAGGACCACTGTACCCTACCAAGCATGATCATAAAAGGCAACTAAGGAAAGTTTGCCATAGGGCAAGCAAGCCTACCCAATAAAAAATACATTAACTACAAAAATGTCAGCAAGAGCTCAACAAGAGGAAAAAATTATTACTAGGAGAAGAAGAAACTTCTTTACGAAGATCTATGATGCGGTGCGGCGAAAGTCAGAAGCGCCTGGAAGCTAAACAGCTAACTGCTCTTCTTTCAACAAGGACACTCACTACCATCAGAACATGGAATGTTCAATGTTTGAAACTGGAAAAACACTACAGGTTACAGCAGAGATGAGAAACTGTAACCTGGACCTACTTGGAAGCAAGGTGGACAAGACAGCTCAAATTGAGTACAGGTGAGATGGTGCTGTAATCAGGACACAAATAGGAAAATGCATCACACACACAAAGAGTGACACTGATGCCGTCAAAGGCAGCACAGTGATCACTCATTGAGTGTGAAGTCTATGGTCCAAGAATAATAACAGCCTTATTCAGAACAAAAGGAAAGGGATGAACATTATCCAGTGCTACACACCAACAAATGAGAATGATGGAACAGCAAAAGAACTGTTCTACCACAGGCTGCTGACAATCCTTGAAAAGTATTCAGTGACCTTAGTGTCCATCAGGGCGATTTTAATGCAAAAATCAGGAATGACAATGCTGGAAGTTAAGACATAATGGGGTGCCAAGTACTGGAAGAAAGAAATGAAAATGGAGAGAAATTCATGGGTGTTTACGCCACTACCAATCAGGTAATTGGAGGCAGTATATTTCCTCACAGAGAATTCATGAAGGAACATGAATGTCACTTGACCACACAACAGAAAGCCTGATTGACTACATTTGTATAAATAAAAAATTTAGATCACTGCAAGATGTAAGGGTTAAAAGAGGAGCAGATGTGGCATCCGATCATCATCTGCTAATTGCCAAACCAAAACTTAAAGAGGAACTGGGTAGGAACACCAATAAGATGTGTGAAATATAACATCAATCTCCTGAAGGAGTAAAAAAAAAAAAAAAGATAACTATAAGACAGTATTGAAAAATAAATTTTAAGTTTTTGCAAGAACTAGTAGAAGAGGAAGAAACCCTGGATAACAAAGTAAGGAAAGAGCAACAACGTGTCAAGAAAACTGAGGTCCAAAAGATATCAAAATAAAGAATGGATCTCACTAGAAGTATTACTAAGAGTCCAAGAGAGAAAAGAAAAGAAACCAGCTGTAAATAACAGTTACACAAGGAACCAAAAAGTCAAGATGCAAGATGAATATAATACAAAGAAGTTAACTCTTTCTGTGCTTTTGACCAAAAATTTGGCCTTGCCGCTTTCTGAGCATGGTGCTTATGGTAAAAAATTTGGCCTAGCCACTCTCTGAGCGTGGTGCTTATAGCCAAAAATTTGGCCAATCTTCACTATCTTTCACCAGTGTAAGTTAATCTGCATCTTTTGCATACAATAACATATATCACATTACAGGACTTGCATGTGAATCCCTCATGGAGAGTGAGGATAGTTTTGGGATAGGTGGTTGTTTTCGTTTCCCAGATTACAGGGCAGGTAACACAGTGAGAGCGGTTACATTTTCTAGTGCCAACATATTCAAAGTTCCGCTTCAAGTGGCTATAGATGAGGATGTCCTTAAGAACTGGCCTCAGATGAGAGGCATGGCTGCATGCAAAAACATCTGTACGATATCACTCAGCATGCTTCAAAACCAGTCCTGAATCATTTCAGTGGCCCCAACCACAGAGGCAAATCTCACTTTCTGGTAACAGCCATCAAACAGTGTCACGCAGATGACACAAGCTGCCTAGCGCCTGAGAACCGCTACATTCAGAAATATGGGAGTCTGGAACCACATGGTTTGAACTCGTTATTCAGCTACACCTAACATTCTCCTCTTCCACAATCATAATCCCTCCCTACTAAGTTCCACTCCCTTCTCACTTGTTACATAAACCTCAGGACCTCTTCACAGCATCATATTACAACCCCTTTACCCCAACTATAATCATAATTTCACCTTCTCCCGGCTAAATTACTATTATATTCTCTCTCCCCCTCCACGGTTTCCCCACCCACCACCCTCAGTTACAGCCCACCTTCACACATCCCAAGTCTCCATTTAAATACTTTCTACACTCCACCATGTGGATTTCTGACACACAGTGTCAGACAAGCCACAGCTTCTTAACAAGTTACAAAATCATGCTCCTTTCCATTCCTGCAAAAATACTTTTCAGAAATTATATTCAGTGGAATATGAGATGAAATGGGTGTAACATTTAGATACCAACAAACTGGTTTCTGAAGAAATAGATCTTGCACAGACCAGATAGCAACACTCAGTCAGTTGAATGGAACTCACCATTATATGCTAACTTCATTGATTGTGAGAAAGCCTTTGACATTGTAGACAGAAACACCCTCTGGAAGCTACTTAGACATTTCAGAGTACCAATTAAACTTGTCAGCATTATTAAAAATGACTTGCAGAGTTGTCCACAGAAGGCAGCTTACAGAAAGATTCAAAGTAAAGACCAGGGTTAGACAGTGATGCCTATTGTCACAATTCCTATTCTTGTTGCCAGTAGATGGGATTATGAAAACATCTACAGAACAAATAGAAATGGAATACAGTGGATTTCATGGACACAACTCAATTTTGCAGATAACTTGACATTGCTGTCACATAATCAGCAACAGTTGCAAGAAAAGACCAAGATATTGGCACAAATTGGACTAAAAATTAACAAAGGTAAAACAAAAATTCTTAGAATAAACACAATCAATACAAATTCAATCACCTTAGAAGGCAAGAAATAAGTAGACATATTCACATATCTCAGCAACATTATAGACAGAGGATGGTACAGAAGCAGATATCACAGCAAGAATTGGGAAGGCTAGAGTAGCATTTCTACAACTGATAAACATGGAAGGACAAGGAAATATCCTTAAGAACAAAACTTGAACAAAACTATTTAATGCAAATGTCAAATCAGTCCTGCTATATGGATCAGAAACATGGACAGCATCAGCCAAAAGTACCAAGAGACTGCAGACCTTTGTTAACACCTGCCTAAAGAAGATCCTTCAGATAAGATGGCCAGATAACATCAGCAATGAAGAGCTGTGGCAGAAAATGAACTAGTCCATAGTGAAAGAAATGATAATGAAAAGATGCTGAAGATGGATAGGACATAACACTTCAAAAGCTTACCACTAATATAACCAGGCAAGCTCATACTTGGAATCCCCAAGGTCAGAGAAAACAAAGAAGACCCAGAAGCATTTGGAGGAGGAGTCTTGAAGCAGAGATAAAAAAGATTGACTACATATGGAGATGGACAGAAGAAACAACTGAGGACAGAAATAAATAGAGAGCCTTTGTTGATGGCCTATGCCCCAGATAGGGATAAAGAAGGCAAGGAAAGAGGAGGGGGGAATTACATACAACATTGTAGAAAAGAAAGTGATATATATTTATTTTAGAGTTTTTTTTTTTGCAGTCTTCAGCACATAGGATCCATTATGTTTTTTTATCCAGGTCTCTTAGTTACATGGTACTAGTGAAGACATATGGGGACTGTCTCTCTCTCTCTCTTGTGTGTTCTATGGTGGGCCGGGCACCCTTTACTAGGGCCGTGTCATGTCATGCTGCCATTGTGCACGTGGATACCAAGTTGTACATTCATCTTGAACCCATGTTGCTGGATTTGTTATGCACAGAATTCCAGCCATCAGCTTCACTTTTTTGGGTTAGCTAAACACTATCTCCAGCTATGGCTCACTTCGAGGCTCGTCATAAACCTCATGTTAGCAACCAACTGGTACAGACATCAAGCAACTCCTAGGTAATTTAAACATGAGGATTTTATTCATGGAAATGGTGATAATAAAGACGACAATAATTTGACTGCCCTGCCATGTGGCGAGTCCATTCATACTACAAAAATCAAGAACGAATATAACGTCCATATATTCCACGGAGACATTACACAAAGCGTCCACACTAGTTCGCATTCAGACGAAAACTCAAATTGCTCAGGCTTTCTCCCACAATTCTCAGTCACGGGATTCTCAAACCACATGACTTTCTCATTCACAATAAAGCCTTATAAGGTGAGAAATGCCATTTCTGTTGAAAAAAAGCAAGTTATTTCCCATACTGCTACTCTGGCTATTTGTAGTGAGTTACAGTAGAGATACATGGTGTAGAGGAAACATGATTATCTCCAAGATGCATAATAACTTATTCTCTTCTTGTGTTTCAGATCATTAATGAAAAAAGTTCCAGCAAAATGAGTAACCAGTCCCCATCTAAACAGCCACCTCCCAAGGCATCGGGTAAAAATGTGACATGTAATGTTTTCATGCTTGATGGAGAAAATGTGGAGTTTGTCATTGATGTAAGTTATTTAAACTTTTAGAGAATTTTTAAGTGGATTGTGAAAACTTAGAAGTGTGACCTGGTATTTTTATTATCATTATGTGTCAATATCCAAGAGGTTGTTGATATTTTAATCATGTCTGTTTGTACTGAGAATGCAGGAGTTACATGTGTATCTCTGTGTGTTTTACAACATGGATCTGGGATTGCTCAGCTTTCAGCATGATCCACAACCAAAAATGGGTGCCTGATATGTGCATACAGACTGTGTGTATGGCAGGAGTGTGCTGTGTCATCTAGCCTCTTCTTGCTATACAGTGAAAATATAATGAAACATATAGAGGACATGTCAGGAGTAGATGTAGGGAGGTGTCATTGTTAACAGCTTAAGATATGCAGATGACACAGTGTTCACCGTCAAGAGTGAAAGGGAGCTTCAGTCTCTACTTGATATAATCATGAAGAAAAGTGAGAAAAAGGGACTCATTCAACACAGAGCTGTTTGATCCCTGTCGACATAGCAAAGCCTGCAGTCCTCTCCAGATCCTGATAGGAGCCCCAAAGTTTTTGCCCCAAGCTTGTGTCCTCTGGCCATGTCTCACACCTCAGATCTGCATGGTTTGGGCACTCTTGAAAGATATGTTCTGGAGTCTGGACTCCACTGCCACATGGACACTCGTCTGTGTGAGACATTTTAAGTCAATGTAGATGGCTTAGTAGTCTGCAGTGGCCTGCCCTTAGGTGGAAGAGGATGGTTTGCTGATGTCTTTGTAGTTGGTGTATTGGATCTGGTTCATTGTTGCATTTCAGTTGCTTTTTCCATTCATATCTGCACTGGTTACGGATTATAGTTTTCGCATCTTGGTAGTTTACTGGATGATTTGTTTGATCTTGATTGCTGCCAGCTTTGGATAGGCTGTCAGTTGTTTCATTGCCAGCTATTCCACAGTGGGATAGTACCCATTGTAGGGCCACAGTTGTTGACAGTGTTCGCTGTTGGCGATATTCTTCGGCTGCCGTGCGTGGAGCGGTGCTCCTCCCGGCCAACAAAGAAAAGTGCAAATAGGGTTGCCGCACAGCATCACTGCGGAAAAGGTAGTAGAAAGGATAAAGCGAAGCAAACAGTCAAATCACGGCACCTCTGGTCTGGAGGTTGGCCACGTCCTGAGTGCAGTCCTATTGGGTGAAATGCATGAACCGGCTTGTCCCGGAGGTTAAGACACTGCTGGCGAGACTCTTCGAATGCCGCGCGTGGAGTGAAGCTCCTCCAGGTCAAGGAAGAAAATGCGGAAAAGAAATAAAGGTTGCTGTGCGGCGCCGATGTGAAAAGGTGGTGGAAAGGATAAAGTGAAGTTTAATCTGTATGTCCAATAGTATCACTGACATACCATGGCACCTCTGCTCTAGAGGCCGGCCACGTCCGAAATACACCTACACTGGTGAAATATGCCTAAACCGGCACACACCAGGGTTGGAACTTGATGGCTAGACTTGTCATGCCACCTCCGCTCTAGAGGTCGGTCACGCCTGATATACACCCATACTGGTGAATTTAGCCTAAACCGGCTCACACCAGGGTTGAATCTTGAAGGCTATGCATGTCACAGTACCTCTGCTCTAGAGGTCAGTCACGCCCCAAACACGCCCATCCTGGGATAATATGCCTAAACTGGCTCAACCCAGGGGTGGAAGTCATTAGTGGCGAGGATTCGTCCTCCTGGACAAAAGCTCCATCCTGGTCACAACTAGGAAGGGTAGCGGCCACGACCGCAAAATGCTGAAGTCGGAGACACTGGACCAGGGAAGTCTAGATAGGCAACCACCTCTCACCCGGCGGGGATGTTTGCGTATCCTAATCACGCTGAGGTTTTCCGGTGAGAAAGTCCAACTCTGGACTGGATGGGCAACCACCTCTCACCCGGCGGTGATACACGGGTATCTCAAAACACGTCGAGGTCTTCTGGTGAGAAAGTCCAACTCTAGACTAAACTGGTGCAACGAAAACCACGGTGTCACGCAGTCCTCTTCAGAGACCCACCAAGAATACAGGCTAAAGCCCTGCGATACTCTGAACCCCTTGTGGTCCTCTCGTGAATCTCATGTGGTCCTTTCGGGGACCACACAGGAGACCACCGGACCTAACGAGGACCACAGGCGTAAATTCAGTAGGATCACAGTGCAGTTTTGGTGGTAGAAGTGAACGAGGAAGAAGAAGAAGAAGTAGTTGACAGTGTAAGGTGCTTCAGTTCTGTTGTGATTTTCTGTATGTTTGCCTGTGGGTTGTTTGTTGTTTTTAGAGATTCTAGAAGTGCCATGCAGTCTGTGAATAAGGCAGTTTTGTGTGGTGGGTGCTGGTTTTCTGTTTTAAGTGTTCAGAGGGCTTCAAGGATGGCTCTTGTTTCTTCTCTATAGTTGGAGGAAATCTTTCCCATCGCGAAGGCCTTTTTGGTTTGTCTCCCATCTTTGTATCTTAATGTAGATGCCCCCACCTCTATTTCTTACTGCTTTTTCTGCAGACCCATCTGTGTACACATATGTCCATTCAGCTGGGTTGTATTTGCTGTCAGTCATCTCCTGGGTCAGTTTCTTCATCTGAAGTGTTGTTAGGTAGTCCTTTTTGTGTATGCCTGGTACCTCTGTGAGGACTGTTATCTTTTCACAGTGGCTGTTCTCCACAATTTGGAGTGGTTCAATTTCTTCATGAGAGATGGGAGGGAGGTCTTTATAGTGTGTTTGCAGCTGTGTTGTCAGATGGTTGAAGCTGGTTCTTTTCAGTCTGTTTTTTTTTGTGGACTCCTGAATTCTTATGTTCACAGGGTGGGGTGTCAGGCGTATTAACTTTTGTTTGTGTATCATTAGTTTTTCTTTGCGCCTGACCTTAAGAGGTTGAATTTGCGTGTATTTCTCCATCTCCATGATGGGAGTGGTCTTCATTCCTCCTGTGATCAGCTGCAGGCCAGTGTTTTGCACTTTTGTTAGATGAGTGGTTCTGTGTTGGAGGCCATGGCTCAGGCTGTCATGCCATATTCAAGTGTTGACCTTATGGTGCCCACATATGCTTTTTTTAGTATGTTGCTGTTTGCTCTCCAGGTTGTGCCAGCCAGCTTTTTTACCACTGCTAGCTTTTTAATATAATATAATATAATATAATATAATATAAAAATACCGAAACGAAGATGGCTGCAAGACATCGTTGATGATCTGGAAATGGATGCAGCAGCAGCAGGCCATCTTGCTCACAACCGAGAGGCCTACAGGAGTGCTGTTTGGGAGGCAAAGTTCCGCAAGGGACAAGCAAAGGAATGAATGAAGCTTTTTAATTGCTTTGTTTTCTGTGTCCAGCAGGTGTGGCTTACAGGTTAGCCTCCTGTTCAGTTTCACTCCGAGGTATGTTGGCTGTTCTGTCTGTGTAAGCTCTCTTCCTTGTATTTCTAGTTTAAAGTTTTCTGTCTTGGACAATGAGAAGCAGGTGGCTGTGGATTTTGTGGGGTTTATCATCACTCCCAATTTTGTGGCTCAGTCTCCTATGGTATTTAGTGCTTCCTGTATTCTGTGGGTTGCTGTTTTTTTTCTGTAGCATTCCACACAGTGAAGTCATCTGTGTGCATCATGTGTAATATGCTGTTGGGCAGTTTGTCTGTGATGTCATTTATGTATATCAGGAACAGAGTGGGAGAAATAACTCCTCCCTTAGGAACGCCTTGGTTCAGGGTGACTCTGTGGCTTAGTTTTCCATTCATTTTGACCCTGGCTGTTCTGTATCTCAAGAAATTTTGTATCCACCAAAGCATTGTTCTTTCAGCCTTGTTGTTGAGTAGTTTCAGGAGGAGGCTTTTTTCCCATACTTTGTCAGATTCTTGTGTTAGGTCTACAAAGGTGGCCAGAACTTTTTTCTTCTCGTGAAAAGAGTTTTCTATTTCTTGGGTTAGGTAGATGAGCTGGTCTTCTGTGCTGTGATGTTTCCTGTATGCTGACTGCATTGATTATCAGGTGATTTTTTTTTTCTAGGTGTTATATCAGTCTGGTGTTGACCACTCTTTCCATCACTTTGCCCATACAGCTTAGGAGGCTGATAGGTCAGTAGCTAGATTTGTTGTTTGTTTTTTTTCCTTTTTTCCTGATGGGAGTGTTGATTGCCTCTCTCCATCTGTCTGAAAATTTTCTAAAGCTTCAGGACTGGTTGTAGATGTGAAGGAGGGCTGTTTTTGCTGCTGATCCCAAGTTCTTTATCATTTCATTTGTTATTCCATCTTTTCCTGGTGATTTCTTCTCTTGTAGTTTTTGTGTAGCCATTCTTCCATGATGAATGTTGCCATCATGCACGGGTCTGGATTTGGCTGTTTAATCCTTTCTTTGAGTTCTGCTTTTACTTCCTGTATGTGTATTTTGGGGATTGTTGTGATGCTTTTATCTCTGTAGTGATCTGTCAGGATGTTTGCTGCCATTTTCCCACCATATTTTCCAGCTTCTTCTATGACTGTGTTGGGCTGGCTTGGTGATTTGTCTTCATTTATGGATCTGATCAGGTTCCACAGTTTGTATCTTTGTCCAGGCTCAGGGAGCTAGTTTTTTTCATTTCAAGCTCTTTGACTTTCAGCTATCTTCCTATTGTTGAAGGCTTTTTTTTGTGTTATTGTGTGTTTTGATATTCTCATTGGTTGGGTTGCACTCCATTTTTTCTCTGGCCTCAGATAGGTCATTGTACAGCTTCTCCAGTTCTCTTCTCCAGTAGGGTTTGTAATTGTTTCTTCTGCCTCTGGGTATGTACTTCATGGCAGCTTCCCGGATTATGTCCGTTAGCATTGTCACATTGTGATTTATGTTGTTGTTAAGAGTGATCTGCCGGCACTGTTGGTGTGTTTGCTCTTTGTAATGGTCCCAGTTTGCTTTTTTGAAGTTCCAGGTGGGTACCATGTTGGGTTGTTTTGGGCACTCTTCTCCATAGATTTTGAGTGTGAACTGCCACATGGTCGCTCCCACACTACTTGTGTGTTGAGTATTCTGACTGTAAGTCAGTGTATGTCGTCTGTTGCTGCAGCAAGCTCAGGTGTGCTTGATTTTTTTCCATGCCCTGGAATAGATGGTTGGTTTATCTTTTGGTTGGTTAATGAGGGTTAGTTTGTTGTCTGTCATTCAGTTTCCAGTTCTTCTCATCTGTGGTTCAGTGTCTCATAGCTCCAGCTTGGAGAGTGGCTGTTGAAGTCCCCAGTAACAAAGTGTTTTGTGCTTTCGACTTTTTGAAGCTGTAGGGCTGTGGAAGGAGGGCTGTAGCAGTTTGTAATTTGTATGTTTCCACTGGTTAGGAGGAGTTTCACTGTTAGGTATTCCAGCTCGCTTTCTATGGATCTACTTGTTTCTACAGCTGGAATGGTTGTTTTAACTAGGGTCATTCCATCTTTTGGTCTGTTCGGTCTGTCATGTTGAAAGCACTGGTAGCCTCGTATGGAAAACCTGAGTGGCTCTCTTAGATGTGTTTCTTGAATGCAGAGGACGTCTATGCCGTTTGTTTTTAGAAAATCTTGCACTTCAATTTTCTTGTCTCACACTCCCTCTGCATTCAAGTGAACCACTGTGAGTACTGGACTGTTGAGTTTGCTGGCTCTGGCCTGCTTTTCTGATCCTTTCAGGCCGTCGTGGAGGGTTGTTCTCTTGGTTTGTTTGAGGCGTGGGATTCATCCCTTTTCCTTCCTGCTAGAGAAGGGCCGGGATGAAGCCATGCCATGAAATCGGATTGTATCAAGACCATTCTTAACCTCGTAAGTGCATGTGTCCTGTTTTACCCGGGTACTGCGGTGCAGCTAACACACTCTGTCTTCAGCAGGCGGGGGGCCAGGGGTACACATTTATGTATGCACCCTTATATCAGCAGGGGTATTGTGTGGTTACCAAGAAACAGTATGTGAATAAATAATAGTGGACAAGCATATAAATAAAACACCAAGGGGAGTGTCTACTCTGCAAAAGAAAAACAAATCAAAACAAATGATTACAGAAAACGGCAATGTGAAAACAATTTAAAACTGATACTGATGTACCCTTCCTTGCTGGTGCCAGCACTCCACCTCTCTAGCCTCACCCCTTGACTTCTTACTTGACGTCCACATACTTTTCCTTTACTGTACTCTCATGACCCCATTTTCCAAGAAACAGTGCCATTCTCACTCAAGCACACATCGTGTGTAACCAGATGCTTTTGATGTCAAACAGGCCTTGGGCCTGTTACCACAAAAGTTAGCTAAAAATGCTCATGCCTATACATTTGTAGGTATTTACTCCCATTAGCTACCAAGACTTACATACCAGGAAATAAGATCCACTGTCTGTACTTGGACATGAAGTGAAGGCATTCAGCTGTACTTGGACATGAAGTGAAGGCATTCAGATATATGCACAGAAAGTGAATTACTTACATTCAACACCAGGTTTCCACTAAGAGAAGTAAAGCAGGTAGCTTATGTAAGTAATGGTCTTGGCATCTCAGCAGAGTTCTGACCTGATCTCAAAGCTCTACAGCTAAATGAGACCTTGTGCATATAAAGTCATGGTGTGAATGCTGCTATACTTTGTGTGCAACACATGTCCTAAGTGACGCCACCACAGTTGCAAACAGCGGTGTGTGGACTGCTGCACCAGCAATCCAGCTGGAAGATCCCAATATATGCACATGTCCAAACGACTCAGGGATATTGTCAACAGCTTAAGTTGTAGAGACTAGTACACAATCTCCAGGTTACACACAAAACACACTGCTTCAAAGCACTTCCACATAGTGACTGGTGATGACACACCATACTGCATGCAATACAAGGCAGAATAAAGAAACTCGGAAACACCACCTGGTGGAATGCAGTGCATTGAAAGATCTTTGGAAAACTTGCTACTGCCAAACTCCTCTCACTAGTATACTGTATACTCTATCGTGAACATTAAAAAGACCTATACATTCTACAGTCTGAGAAAAAGCTCATAAACAAGGGGATAGGAAATGTCAGTTCATGTTTTTTTTTTTTTTTGACTCAAGTGGCAGACAAGAAGATCACATCATCTGTAATGGCATGTTAGAGAAGGGGCTTCCAGAACATCTTGGAAAGATAAGGAGAGTAACAGAAATATCTTTCAAGAACTGGATGTGGATTTAACCTCATTTAATCAGAAAAATGAAAGTATACATCTTTTCTCATGATACACAGCATGGTGGCCTAGAGAGAACAATAATATAGACTGCTGTTCTGGGAAACAAGAAAAAGGAGTGGAGAGGGGGCAAGGAGACATTGGACCCAAGGCACTCTAAACACCACATTCACTGAAGCAGGCATCCTGACCAGACATTGAGATGTTTTCAGATTGACTGTCAAGAAAGCAGCATTCAACAATTGTCATGTCAAATGTTAAATTATAACATTTGGTTGTCTTCATTTTATGAATTAGTTAATTGAGGGTAGCAGTTTTAGTAGCATTCTTAAATTCTTGACAATGCATCATCAGCAACATTTGTGGAGGAAATGAGGATCAGACTTTAAGGTAGAAGATTCAAGCACAAGGCAGTTGGACACAAATATTGCTTGCTGTTACTGTGGTCAGTTATCATCATCATCATCATCATCAGGTGCCATTCCGACTGGTGTTGGCTATTATGCTTCTCCAGAGTACCCGATCCTTTATGCAGGCCATCAGTTCAGTTGGTGATCTCCTCTCACACCATCCCGTCAGACTGTCCAGTATCATTTCTCTTGGTCTTCCTCTTGATCTTCTTCCTTCTATTTTTCCTGTTGTTATAATATTTTCATTGCCCCCTCTTCTCATTGCATGTCCTATGAAAGTACATTGTCTCTCTCTTATCTTTCTGACAAGGTTTTTTGTCTCTCCAGCTCTTCTCATACATTCTTCATTAGTTATTTTTGCTGTCCAGGGGATTCGCAACATTCAGTTATGCAAATCCAAAATTGATAGGAATACTTATGAGAGATGCTGAGCAAGATGGTTTATGGTCTGGTCATCATCATTGCACTACGGACATGTCCATAGGTGTTGAGATCCTCCCCTCAACATATAAATCAGTGTCCTGTGGTTGATAGTGCCTGTTCTGTGTTAGTTGACAAGTCCCCTTGCATGGCCAGTATGCTTCTCATTCCTGGCTGTGTCAATCTGTACTGTACTTTCAGCTCTCTCAGTCTAAGCAGTGACTGGATTTGCTGCTCTTGAAGCCCTCCACTCTGCCTATTTTTCTGAGTGTGCTAACATCAACTCGATCCAATCTGTGATGATGGCAGAGCCAGCCAACCTATCATCTCTCTCATTTTCCTGAATGGCCACATGCGCAAGGACATAGATGAGGATGACTGTGAATTGTTGATTTCTGCAGTGGCTCAAGCCATTGCCTGCATACAGAGGTTGCCTCGACCTTCCAGATCATACTCATTGAATCATACTATGCAGACATGGGCTTAGTCCTGTGACTCCAGCCATTCAAATGCTTTTGTCACCGCTATCACCTCCATCTTTTCCATCAGAAATGATGTCATTAGAAATAAAGTAGGAGTCGAACCCATTCTGAACTATATTAAAAAACAGCAGATAAATTAGTTTGGCCATGTATCACGACTACCAACAGAACGTGTACCACAGAGAGCAATGTTTTACAGACCACACAAAGGCAGAGGAAGGGGCCGCCCATGCAGATGATGGACTGATGGTATAGCAGAGTCCCTGAACATCTCAATGTATGAAGCCAACAGACAAGCCATTGGGAGACAATTGCACTTCACCTCTACACCTAACAGTAAATGAGGAAGGACAAGAGAAGACATCACCTCCATTGTCATGCTGCTTGTGGTCATAGCAAATGCACCACTGGCTTCCTGGATTGTTCTGCCCACTGAGTGTGCTGTGAATGCCCATGCACTCTTATGATGTCGTACAACGAACCCATCTGTGTAAATAACATCTGCCTCATTGGTTGTTGTCTGCGCTCGTTGGAGTTCGTATCCCTGATTTGAAAACAATTTCGCAGGAAAATTCTCTATATAAAGGGAAGTGGAACGAATTCGAGAACAATGCAGAGATAAAGACAGATGAGCAGACAACAACATGTCTCATGGGTGATCAGAAAAAAGATGATGGACATATGATGGTCATGTACTGAGAAGAAACAACCAGAGAATCCCAAAACAAGCTTTCAAGTAGAACACAAAAGGTCGAAGAAAAATAGGTTGACCATGTGAAACTCTAAAGAGGACATTGTTAAGAGAGGCCAGTTTAGTGGGAGTAACATCCCTTGATGAGGTTGAAAATCTTGCCAAAAAACAGGAAATCTTGGCAAATTATCATGCGTGCCTGTGTGACATTTAATGGCATGGGAAGGATGTAAGATGTAAGAAGCCTTATTGGAGTTTTCACTGATGAGGGCATTGACCTCTGCATTCACAGCAATTGGATTCCGCTCCCTGCTTCTGTTGTTAAACCTGACAATGCGAGAGAAGGTGCCCCTGGTGCTGGAGACACAGGTTCCCATTCCTCACCAGGGTTGATGTTGTTAAGTTCACAGACTTGCTTGATAACATCTTCTGCACAACTCATACATAATTTACCCCTCTTGTCGGCAAGATAATGCTCAGCAAATCCTCCACCAGTTAATATGTGCCTGTGTCAAAACTGCTTAGATGAAAAGGCACATAGATGTATGGCTGGCATGTTGGCTATGAACTTATTTTTCATGACAATACCAGTTTTATGTTTGTTATTATTTTATTTCTTCTGTTTTTTGTGTCAAATTAAGTTTTAATAAATTCTCAAACTTACAGAAAAATGACACTGGCAGACCGTTGTTTGACAAAGTGTGCACTCATCTTGACCTTATTGAGAAGGATTATTTTGGTCTGACATACACAGATGACAGTAATGGGCCAGCTCATCTAAAGGTATTTTAACATCTTGCATCTTGACCTGTCTTTACATGTATCATAATTTGTTTCTTTTTTCTTGAATTAAAAACATATCTGATAATGGTTCTAAGGACTGTTATTGCTGGAGGTTGGGTGGAGGATATGCTTTCCACTCCAAGGGCGTGCATCTCAAATAGCCTCTGACAGTCAAGTCCAGCTCCTGGCCTTCTTGTGGTAGAACTGTTTAAACTGACAGGAGAAGGGGTGAAGGTGAATATCTGGCGCCTAAAAACCAGATGCTTCGGGTAGATGAGAGTCATGTGTGGTAGCTTATCTACTGCTGCTGGAGTGGGGCTCCTCCTGGCCAGTGAAGAAAGGTGCAAATGGGGTTGCCATGCGACACCACTATGGAAAAGGTGAAAGACAGGAGTAAGCGAAGTAAACAGTAGTCAAATCATGGCACCTCAGGTCTGGGGGTCAGCCAGGTCCTAAGTGGACTCATATCGAGTGGAATGCCTGAACCATCTTAACCCAGAGGTTAAGACACTGCTGGCGAGATTCTTCGGATGCCATGCATGGAGTGAAGCTTCTCCCGGCCAAGGAAGAAAATACGGAAAACCAATTAGAGTTTCTGTGTGGTGCCGATGTGAAAAAGTGATGGAAAGGATAAAGTGAAGCTTAATCGGTATGTCCAGTAGTATCGCGGCAAGAGCTACTCATACCACGGCACCTCTAGAGGTCAGCCATGTCTGAAATACACCCATACTGGTGAAATATGCCTAAACCAGCTTACACCAGGGGTGAAACTTGATGGCTACGCATGTCATGGTACTTCTGCTCTAGAGGTCGGTCACATCCTAAACATGCCCATACTGGGATAATATGCCTAAACCGGCTCAGCCCAGGGATGGAAGTCACTAGTGGCGAGGATTCGTCCTCCTGGACAAAAGCTCCATCCTGGTCACTACTAGGAAGGGTAGTGGCCATGACCACAAAATGCTTAATTCGGAGACACTGGACCAGTGCAGTCTAGATAGGCAACCACCTCTCACCCGGCGGGGATGTATGCATATCCTAATCACGCTGAGGTTTTATGGTGAGAAAGTTCCACCTTGGACTGGATGCGCGACCACTTCTCACCTGGTAGTGATACACGGGTATCTCAAAATACATAAGGTTTTTTTGGTGAGAATGTCCAACTCTAGCCTTGATGGGGTACCACCTCTCACCCAGCAGGGTTATACTGATATCCAAAACATGCCGAGGTTTTCCGGTGAGAAAGTCCAACTCTAGATTAAACTGGTGCAGCGAAAACAATGGTGTCATGCAATCCCGCTTCTGAGACCTGCCCAGTATACAGGCTCAAGCCCTGCTATATCTGAACCTCTTGTGGTCCTCTCGGAGATCTCATGTGGTTATTTCGGGGACCACGGGACCTATCGAGGACCACAGGCGTAAATTCAGTGGGATCACAGTGCGATCTTGGTGGTAGAAGCGAACGAAGAAGGAGAAGAAGATATCTGATAATAATAAAATTATTCTATATTAGTAGTTAGAATTTAAGCCCATTTATGGCAGGATTTTTTTGGGTGTTTTTTTGAGGTCTTTACACAGGTTAAAAATAGCTGACAGTTTCTTTCTTTTTTACATTTTTCATTTTGTCCTAGAGCATTTCTTGAATTTATAATGAGGCATTTTTAAATGAAGCATCCTTTGTATTACAGGAATATATATTCCTTGAATGTTTTTAGCTTGTTTTACCAGTATGTTTCTTTTCACCATTTTTCAGTTGCTTTCATACTGTTGTTGTGTGTTATTTCAGATGTATCTTTCAGTAGCTATGACTAGAAGCTGATGCCACAGGGAAAAGTTATATTAAGGGCTATATATTAAATGTAAAGTGTACTGCATTCACTTTCCTCTTGCTGAATTGGCCCAGTTAAACAGACTTGTCAGCAGGCAACATCATCACAGAGACTATGATCCTGTCTCCTTTTCAGATAGTTGACCAATATTGATTTATTGACCCTGATAGTTATGTATCTGGCATTAAGTTATTTCATCTCAGATCACAGCTGTATCAAGTCAGACCAGTTCTTGCTCTGTTTGGATCACAACTGCATCTGGTCAGACCAAAGTTCAAAGTTAAAAAATTCAGACTGCAGCTTCACTGCATTCGGGACAACCCCATATATGCTTCACCACATGCTGCAGCATCCATCCAGGAGAATGTTTGTCAGTAGTTCCTGTCAAATGGTGGTTGTTGACGATGCATTTTCTGCCACATAGTTGAATTTCCTGCCAGCACCTTTGTCCTTGCTCCAGCAGTCTCTTCAGATCTACATTGTTCTTCCATTTCCATTCTTCAGTTTCCCCACAGTCAGTCAAATACAGCTTTAGCAATGTCCCCTTTGTCCATTGTCAACCAGCCATTTATTTTAGCCTGTCCAGTAAGTCTGTCTGCCACACCATTGCCATGTATTCCCCCATGCCCTGGACAGTAAAGCCATGTTAGACTCAAACCAGTTGACTGGCTTAACAGATGAACCCATTCTTTTCAAAGCAATTTCTTATCAGTCTTACGAAGCATAATCTGTGAATCCATCACAGTGGCATCATTAACCACATCATGAGCAGCTAGTCAGCTCTTGCTCCATTCGGATCACAACTGTATCAAGTCAGACCATTTCTTTGTTCAGATGATAACTGTATCAAGTTGGACCACTTCTTGCTCGGCTCAGATCACAGCTTTAGTTACTCAGCTCACTATCAGTATGCAAGTTGGCCAAGTTGATAGTGTGTTGTCAAGATCTTATGGCTAATTGCTTGCTTGCCCCACTGGAATGTGTAGTTTTGAGTAATGGCCATTCTGTTAATATTTTTTGAGGTTAATCATACACCTATGCTCCATCACTTCACTGAGGTGAACAGGACAGACAAGATAGAGCATTTCTCCCCTTTGATTAACATGTAATTCATCTTTTCCTATTAATGTTTTTTTCTTTTCTTTTTTTTTTTTCAGTACTGGTTAAATTTAGAAAAGAAGATTTCCAGACAAAAAAAGCGTGAGTAATTTTTTTATATTTACCATAGCCTAAACATATAAAGTTAATTTTTTTATATTTACCATAGCCTAAACATATAAAGTTAATTTTCAGCAGGAGACTATGTAGTTTGTCTTTCTGGGTCTTAGTTGTCATAAGCAAAGACTGGTAGTTTGTCTTTTTTGGGCGTTTGCTGTCATAGGCAAAGACTGGTAATTTGTTTTTTTTTTGGGCATTCTGTGTTTGGATGTAATTTATGAAGGTTCTTGTTTGAACTCATGTCATGTTTGTTTTTATTTGCTTACATAGATCTGTGTATGAAGTAATCATATGTATACCACAAACAGATCCCAGCCTTTCGTATTGCATTTTCATTTTTGTATAATAATAATACTTGAATAATACTTGAAGAACATATTGAAAAGCAGAAACCATTAATCCTGAACTTCAAAGACTTTAAAAAAAGCATTTGATAGCATACACAGAGATTCATTGTGGAGAATTAGAATATGGAATGCCATCTAAAATTGTCAACATCATTAGAGATCTCTACAACGGATATGTTTGTGCAATCAAGACAGAAGGAATAAGCAAATGGTTTCAGATTGAAACAGGTGTGAAACAAGGATGTATATTATCTCCATTGCTTTTTGTAATTGCCATAGACTTTATAATGAAAAGATGCTGTACAGGTAAAACTGGCATTGATTGGGTACATGAGACCCAAATAGAAGATTTTGATTTTGCATTGATTGGGTACATGGGACCCAAATAGAAGATTTTGATTTTACATTGATTGGGTACATGGGACCCAAATAGAAGATTTTGATTTTGCAGATGACATATCAGTGACAATGTGAAATTGATGCAAGTAAAAACAGATACCCTGTCTTCCTTGGCTAGCAAAATAGGTCTTGAAATTAACAAAGACAAAACAAAAATAATGAAACTTCTCATTAATCAATAAGGAAAAATATATGTAGAGGGAACAGTTGTTGATGAAGTAAACCAATTTGCATACCTTGGCAGCTACATAGACCAGGATGGTGACATCAGGTAGGAAGTTAGAATTCGAATTGCAAAAGCACCATTGTCCTTAAAAAATCTTGAGAACATATGGAATTCAAAAGTTATAAGCACAGAACCCAAGTTAAGATTATTCAATTCAAATGTGATGTCCACCCTCATTTATGCATGCGAAAGCTGGAAATCAACTAAATAAATAGACAAGAAAATTAGACTCTTTTGAAAACAAATGCCTAAGGAAAATACTTGGTATAAAGTGGAACGAATTCAAGAATAACGCAGAGATAAGACAGATGAGTAAACAACAAACTGTCTCATGGGTGATCAGAAAAAGATGGACATATGTAGGCCATGTGATGAGAAGAAACAATCAGATAATACCAAAACAAGCTATCCAGTGGAGCACAACAGGTTGAAGAAAAAGGTCGACCACGTGAAACTCTAAAAGAGGGCATTTTTAAGAGAAGCCAGTTTAGTGGGCATAACATCCCTTGATGAAGTTGAAAGACTCACCGAGAACAGGAAAACTTGGCAAACAACAATGCCGAACTCTATGTGACGATTAACGGCACTGGAAAGATGTAAGATGTAAGAATATACAATCAGAGAATCCCCAAGCAAACTATCAAGTGAACAGAACAGGCCAAAGAAAAAGAGGTCGACCATGTGAAACTCTAAAGAGGACATTGTTAAGAGAGGCTAGTTCAGTGGGCATAACATCCCTTGATGAGATTAAAAAAACTCACTGGGAAGACAGGAAGTCTTGGTGAACTACCATGTGGGCCCTATGTAACATTTAGTGGCACAGGAAGGATGGAAGAATATATATCACCAGCATAAACTTTCATATAAAAAACTACCAAAGCAAATTCAGCTTGATGGATTCTGTATATGTTTTACAGACTGGTTATAAAGCCACTGTGGATTTTCTCTACAGGTCCAGTCATGTGAAATTTAAAGGACTCTGTAGCCACAGAAATACATATACATGAGAAATTTTGGTGGTTACAGAGCATTTGTATATATAATTGATTACATTGTTCTGTATATGTGCTACAGACTTCATATAACAATAATAAAATCATTGAATATTAATTTCATTGGTCTATAAAGTCGTACACTAGTAAAATAAACATCTACTTTACACTTCCTCTCATCCTGAAACTTGCAAGGATTCCATCCCATGCTCTCAGCTTCTCCATCTTCGCCACCTATGCCAGGATAACTCAGACTTTATGGACCTGTCTAATAATTTATTATAATTTTGTTTGCTGTCACCCCTATCCAGAAAAAGTCCTTAGTCTGTATCCTGAAAGTGAGTCACAAGGAGGTGTTAAGAAAAAAACCTGTCACTTCATCTAACAGTTAACTTAGTGCTTCCTTTCCATCCATATGGGCGTATGGTTAAGAAAATTCTCTGTTGCCATCTGCCATTACTGCAGCTCGACCCTTACACTCACAGTGTCTTCTTTGATCTCTTGCTGTTAGTTTACAAACGGGAACCAAATCTGAAGGACATCATCCATAGCCACCTTAAGTATGATCCTGCATTTATAAACTGTGTCACCTGCCCTGTTGTCTGGAAAACAAAATCAGTTACTTTTCCCAAAACTGTCCTCACATTCCATGAGGGATTCACATGCAAGTCTCCTGACATAATATATATCTCTCTCTCTCGGAACCTTAAGTGCCCAGGGCACATGGGGCTTCCGCAAGGGTTTTCCACAAATGCCTGCCCTTCGCCTTTTTTTCTGCTCTTGCCCAGGTGAGCCCTCTATTACTCAACATCCTTTCTGTTGTTCTTCTCCATGTCTCTTTTGGTCTACCCTTACTTCTGTTCCCCTGCGGTGTCCATCTTAGTGCTATTTTTGGTAGTGAGTTGTCAGTCATTCGGAGCACATGTCCCAACCATCGCCAGCGTCTTTCCTCAATAATTGTTGTCAGTGGCTTCATCTGCGTTTCTGCCAATAAAATGTTATTTCTTATGGTGTTTGGCCAAAATATTTTTCTAATTCTTCGTAAACATTTAGTCTGGAAAGAATTCAACTTGTTTTCTATGGTTTTGGTGATTTTCCAGCATTCACTTCCATAGAGTAGTACACTTAGAACATTACTCTTAAATATCCTGATTTTCATATTTATGCTTAGTTTTTTTGATTTCCATATAGTCTGCAGCACTGCAAAAGCCTGGTTTGCTCTAGTAAGTCTGCTGTTGATGTCCTCTGTGCTGTCTCCATTTTCTACTACTCTACTGCCAAGGTATACAAATTCGTTGACCTCCTCCACTAACATGCTATCTACTCTGAGTACATTTCTGTTGTTCACATTTTGCTTCATTAACTTTGTCTTTCCTATGTTGATCTTTAGTCCTATGTTGTTTGCATTCTGAATTAGCTTGTTTATTTTATCTTGCATATCTTTGTGACTGCTTGATAATAGACAAATGTCGTCTGCAAAGTCAAAGTCCTCCAGCACTGTGTCAAGGGTCCATTGTAATTCTCTGCGTTTGTCTGATGTTGCCTCCTTCATTAACCAGTCTACTGCCAAGATAAATAATGTTGGTGATAGTACACATCCCTGCTTCACTCCTGTTTGTACCTTAAAGCTGCTGGAGGTATGTTCTCCACAGATCACTTTGCACTGAAAACCCTCGTATAGGGCTTCGATTACATTCACTATCTTATGGGGGAGGCCATGCCATCTTAGGATTTTCCACAGTGCATCTCTGTTGACACTGTCAAAGGGTTTCTCAGACATAATATATGCCACTATGTAAAAGGTGTAGGATTGGAGAGACTGGTGTCAGATTGGATGAACGCATGCAGAAACATCTTTATGACATCTCACAGCATGCTTAAGCCAGTTTCTAATCATTTCAGTGGCATCTACCATGGAGGCAAATCTGATTTTCTAGTAACAGCTATTAAACAGTGTCACTTTCAAGCTTGATTATGTGAGTCATGGTTAACGTCAGAAGGTTGAGGTCATACTCAACTACTGTCTTCAGCAGGAAGAGTATCCATTGTGGCAGTCCAGCACCTGCCATGACCTTCACTGTACTGAGACCTTTCTGTGCTTTCTGAATAACCATGTCCACATGGTGGTCCTGTCAAACACAGTCTCACGGTATTTAAAAAATTGTTCACCATTGCACTGCACTACGGTGCGTGAAAGAATTCAAAATGAGACCATGAGAGCAGTGCATGAGTGCACCAGGAATACTCTGGTCATAGCTTTGCACTACTTGCTGGATGTGCCCAGCATGAAAGTAAAGCACAAGTATGTGCAAGTGAAGACATACCTTAAGATTGCTGGCATGGCAAACCACCCCCTCCTACCAGAGCTGAACTCAGCAAAGAGCAGGTGTATAAAGTGAGGGAGATTGTGGATGGTGGAGGCAGAAGAGACATTGTCAGCAGTCTGCGACCCAGAGCAGATTCCCCTAGAACCAGAATTGAATGAAGTGCCAAATATGCAGAATCTAATGGAGGTTGTGATCCAGCTTGGCTGTGAATGACGAGACTGGGCTCAGGGTAAAACAGAAGCCCAGGTGCAGGACAGATTCAGCATCACTTCAAACCACATGAACCTGCAATCTTCACAGTGGCACGCCATAAAAAGTGAGTAGGCCTATATTGTAAAACTGTAATGGCAAACTGGATGCAAGTAAATCAGGAACTTATGCAACCATCACTTCGAGCATGAGAATGGAGGGGCAGGCAGCTTCAGAAGCAATTTCCTGGTTGGTGGAACAGGGTGACTCGCATGGAGTTATTTTAACAGACTCCCAAAACATGTTATGGAGAATCGAGAGACATTTCTTCTGCAGGGAGTGGGTCAGCTTCTAGAGGGGTCTCGGTTATCCAGTTTGACATGGATATAATTTGACAGATCATGTGTTAGTCAGTTGGTGAGAAATCAGACAGACTGGCAGGCACAGCATCATTTCAGGGAAACCTAAGAATGGGCAAGGAGGAGATTGCAAGAGCCACCTTGGACAGGTTGCATATGGAGGACAGCATCAGGTTGAATAACAACAATCGCATGAGGATGATGGAATTGGGGGAGAAGAGAGGAAATGGATGTTTTTCCAAAAGAAGTGGTTTAGTACATGTTACTCACAACCAGTGTATGACTGGCTGCTTATGGATGTTTTTCCAAAAGAAGTGGTTTAGTACATGTTACTCACAACCAGTGTATGACTGGCTGCTTAGCAAGTGCACACTTCAGTGGATGTTGAAACAGAAAGTGGAGCACATATGGGAATGCCTGGAGTGCGGGGATGCCAGTCTCTGATTACAATTACAGTTAAACGCACTGTCACTGATGACAGAAGCCTCTTGGTGCTTGAGTACCACTACTTTCAGGAATATGGAATGCTGAAACCACATGGTTTGAACTCAAAATTCAGCTAAACCAAAATTGTATTCTCTCTCTATTGAGTTCTACTCTTTTCTCACAGGTAACTTATATTCCAGAACCCTCTCACTGCACTAGATTACAAACCCTCTACCCCACACATTCATCTATTTCACCCACTTTTTTCTCAGCCAGATCACCATTGTATCTCTCTTTTTCTCTGTTTCTCTTTTCTCTCTCTTTCTCTTTTTCTCTCTTTCTCTTCTCTCTCTCTTTCTTTTCTGCTCTCTCCACCCCCTCTTTTTACTACCAACCTGTCACACTTCCCAAGTCTTCATTTAAAACATTCACAATACTTTATCATGCTCACTTATAGATGCAGCTTCTTACAAGTCATGGCTATTTGCTACATTTTTTCAGATTCCCCCCCCCCCCCCCCCTTTCCTGTGCATTCATGTGAATTCTGTATCTTCTTTCCCTACTTCTTTGTCCTGTATGTTTTTGTATGATTAAGGTGAAAACTAAAGTGTCACAACTGTGCTCATTAGCAGTTACTGCTTTTATTATTTTGTTTTAGTTTTAACATGTTACAAATGAGCAGTATAAGTACATGTGTGTTGGATATACCAGAATTGTACATAATTCAAAGTACATCCGGTAACATGATATCTATTCAAATATTGACTGACTGCTGTGAATGGAAGTGTCAGGAATTAATGGTCATTCAAGTGCTACAATCTACACTCATTCACATGCTTTAGTTGTAACAAGTTAGACTGGTGATGCCTAGTTTCTAGTTTGATACATGGCCAGATTGCTTACTGACAATCTGTTGATGATGCCAGCTAGTCTTCTGCATTGTCCTACACTTGATACTGTTCACTAGTATGCTGCTGTCAATTTTCAGTATATTACTGTCTCCTAATGTGTTCACCCTGTCTAGTTGTAGTGTTTGTTTGTCAGTTTCATTTTTATGTTCTGAATATGCTAAGGATATAACTAGAGAAAATAACTACCGAAATAGAGGTTTTCCCCCATTATCTCAATTTAGTTTTTTTGAGGCAACACACAGCACTTGTCCTGAATGAATAAGAGAGAGAGAGAGAGAGAGTGTGTGTGGGTGGGTGGGTTGGTGGGGAGAGAGAGTGAGTTGAGCGAGTTTGTGTGTGAGAGAGAGAGCAGTAAAAAGATAGATTTAAAAAAATAGATAGATATGGTTGAGAATAGATTATATTTTTACCTAGCCTGTCTTTACTATCTTTACTATGTCTTATAGGATTTGCATGCTGTAGGGGTGTTAAATGTTGATGCCTTCATATTTCTAGGCCATTACAGCTTTGAGGTAGGGATGTCAGCACTTGTCCTTGCTGCCTTTGTTTTCCTAGGAAAACCCTAGGTACCTGCTTTTTTGAGGCTGGGTTGGCACCAGTGCTGGCTGGTCCGAAAAAAGCAGCCCAAGTGTGAAATCGAATCAGGGACTTTCTAATTGGCAGGAGAGTGCATTAACCAGTACAGCACCATGGCACATCTTTACTGTCTTACTGCTTACATCTTACATCCTTCCTGTGCCGTTAAACATTACATAGGACTTGCATGGTAGTTCGCCGAGTTTTCCTGTTTTTGACGAGCTTTTCAATCTCATTAAGAGGTTTATGCCTGCTAATTTGGCCTCTCGTAACAATACATCTTTACTATACAGCAAGCAAAAGAAGGTAAAATTAGACAGGGCACCAGGTGAAGATGAAGTGACTACTGAGATGTTGAAAGCAGAAGAAACAGAAACACCAAAACAACTTTGCTGGATACTACAACAAATTTGGGATTTAGAAAAAGCTCCAGAGGAGTGGAAAACTGGCCTTATAGTAAAAGGTGACCTCAGAGATTGCGGAAACTGGAGAGGCATTACCCTACTGCCACTCACCAGTAAAGTATTTTGTAGAGTAATCATCAACAGAATTGTACCAGCTCTTGAGGGAAAACTTTGGAAAGAACAGGCAGGATTTAGAAAAGGAAGATCATGCATAGACCACATATTTGTACTTAGACAAATATTAGAACAGGCAAATGAGTGACATAGTACAACATATGCATTATTCATAGATTTTGAGAAAGCCTTTGACAGTGTCAACAGAGATGCACTGTGGAAAAACCTAAGATGGCATGGCCTCCCCCATAAAATAGTTAATGTAATCAAAGCCCTATACGAGGGTTTTCAGTGCAAAGTGATCTGTGGAGAACATACCTCCAGCAGCTTTAAGGTACAAACAGGAGTGAAGCAGGGATGTGTACTATCACCAACATTATTCATCTTGGCAGTAGACTGGTTAATGAAGGAGACAACATCAGACAAACACAGAGGATTACAGTGGACCCTTGACACTGCTGGAGGACCTTGACTTTGCAGATGACATTTGTCTACTATCAAGCAGCCACAAAGATATGCAAGATAAAATAAACAGGCTAACTCAGAATGCAAACAACATAGGACTAAAGATCAACATAGGAAAGACAAAGTTAATGAAGCAAAATGTGAACAACAGAAATATACTCAGAGTAGATAGCAAGTTAGTGGAGAATGTCAATGAATTTGTATACCTTGGCAGTAGAGCAGTAGAAAATGGAGACAGCACAGAGAACATCAACAGCAGACTTACTAGAGCAAACCAGGCTTTTGCAGTGCTGCAGACTATATGGAAATCTAAAAAACTAAGCATAAATACGAAAATCAGGATATTTAAGAGTAATGTTCTAAGTGTACTACTCTACAGAAGTGAATGCTGGAAAATCACCAAAACCATAGGAAACAAGTTGAATTCTTTTCAGACTAAATGTTTACGAAGAATTAGAAAAATATTTTGGCCAAACACCATAAGAAATAACATCTTGGCAGAAATGCAGATGAAGCCACTGACAGCAATTATTGAGGGAAGATGCTGGCGATGGTTGGGTCATGTGCTTTGAATGACTGACAACTCACAACCAAAAATAGCACTAAGATGGACACCACAGGGGAACAGAAGTAAGGGTAGACCAAAAGAGACATGGAGAAGAACAACAGAAAGGATTTTGAGCAATAGAAGGCTCACCTGGGCAAGAGCAGAAAAAAAAAAAGGCAAAAGACAGGCATTTGTGGAAAACCCTTGCGGAAGCCCCATGTGCCCTGGGCACTTAAGGTTCAGAGAGAGAGATACATCAAGCAAGTACAGTGTTTTGCCTGTCATTGGGTTTCAGGGGAAAGGTCAGCTGTCCCAGAAGATGCAGTTCATGGAAGTATGACGTCCATGCAATGCCCAGGTTTTAGCTGACTAGTTAATGTGGTGAAATTCCCCAACGACAACTTGAGAGATGATACAGCAAAATCTATCTAGCATATTTTTTATTGGCATATTGGGATGTTATTGATATGTGTCAAATATGAGGAAATCTGTGTTCAGATATGGATATTAAGGACAATAATGTATGAAGAACGAGACATGTGTGTTAGAGGACTTTTATTAATATGTTTCATAATTTTACCAGTCTCTGACTAATTGGAAGTAGTGCTTCTGTTGGAACATAAAACCATGGCCTCCTAGGTAATGAAACAAAACATTTCAAGTGTTTTATTCTTATTTCTGTAGTGTAGGGTACTTGAATGTGAGCCTATTCTGTGCCAAGTCATTGCAACATACAAAGACATATAGACTGAATATCTGAAGGCTTGTGTACAACATACTGCAACATGATTAAATCAAATATTGTACTAGCCATTCTACCAACTCAGTTTCGCTTCATGTCTCAGTACATGCAAATACATAATTGCAGGTGGTGCTTGGGTATTTGAGTTTGCACTGAAGTTTTACCCTCCAGATCCATCACAGCTGAGAGAAAGCTTGACAAGGTGAAGTAGACTGTTAACCGTGATAATGTTTAATGATACTTGTATTATTTCTAATATAAAAGTACAATTTAATGATACTTATAATATTTCTAAGATAGTGATACTGTTTAATGATACTGATAGTATTTGGTTAAAAATAATTAAAAACTAATGGTTAAAAAGATTATACAGGAAATATTTTAGAATATTGAACCACTTAGAAGTTCAGAATGAAGAAAAATACCATCCTTTTGTAAAATAAGGCAAAAAATTTCCATATGTAACTTGAATTAATGTGTAGATGTCAGCTGAATTATACATGTGACTTACAATTTATTTCAGCTAATTTGTAAATTTTCTGCAGGTGGCTTGTGGTTTTGCAGGTCAGAAGAGACTTGTTAAGCGGAAGGTAAAAAAATATCTTCTAGACTTTTGTTTAGAAAATTATTCCATTATCAAAATTTGTTCAGTTAGAGATACTATATATGGAACAGTCATGCTCTTAGCTCATTTTTTTTCTCTCTTATTCTTGTATTTTAAAAGTGCTGGTGTCGGTGTATTTTTGCTCCGTCAATCAATTCTGTGCCTTGTAACATCCATTCATTCATTCATTTGCATGTCCCTTGCGGAACTTTGCCTCCCAAACAGCACTCCTGTAGGC
The DNA here is from genome assembly GCA_009760885.1 of Achatina immaculata. Lineage (NCBI taxonomy): Eukaryota > Metazoa > Mollusca > Gastropoda > Stylommatophora > Achatinidae > Lissachatina > Lissachatina immaculata. The sequence goes on along the minus strand of CM019720.1, from coordinate 66,052,713 downwards.
CTCTCGGTTGTGAGCAAGATGGCCTGCTGCTGTTGCATCCATTTCCAGATCGTCAACGATGTCTTGCAGCCATCTTCGTCTTGGTCTTCCTCTTTTTCTTTTTCCCATTATGTATCCTTCCAATACGGTCTTCTCTAAATTATCATGACGTTTAATGTGTCCAAAATATTTAAGTTTTCTCTCTTTAATCCTCTTCACTAGCCAGCCTTCTTCAATATTAAGCTCTTGTAGTATAGAAATATTTGTTCTTTTTTGTGTCCACGATATTTGGAGAACTCTTCTGTAGCATTTACATTCAAAGGCATTTATATGTTTCTCAGCTGTTTTGTTAAGTGTCCAGGTCTCACAGGCATATGTTGTGATGGGAAAGATGCATGCCCTTAAAAATCTTATTTTTGTGGTTCTGTCTGCTCCTCTCCACAGATTCTTTATTTGTTTTACTTTCTGAAGAGCGATAGATGTCCTTCTTTTAATTTCCCTCATTGTATCTCCATTATTAGTTAGTAGTGATCCAAGATATTCAAAACTCTCCACTTCTTCCAGTTTTTCTTCATTGATACATATATCAGCTGTCTTGTTTGTTTTGTCAGTTGTCATCAATTTAGTTTTCTTTGCATTAAGATAGAGGTTCTGCTCTTCGCTGTTCTTGCGGGCTGACATAATTAGTTTTTCCATTTCTTTTTGTGTTGTGGACAGCAATACTGTGTCATCAGCATATCTAATCTCTGGTATTTCATAACCTCCAACTGTTATGGCATCATATATTCTTTGTCTACATCTTCTCTAACATCCATTCATTTCATTAAAATTGCAATACAGCTTGTTCTCAACTTGTGTAATGATTGCATTTTACACTACTTTGCACAAGTCAGTTTTTACATATGTTGCCGTCATCCTAATCTCACCACCTGTAAGAAACCCTGTATCACATACATGCAGGGTGGGCACGAAATGTCACACATGTAAAATGTTTAACACCTTGTGAACCACAGTTATTTACCTTGAAAAATCCCCAGTTCCCAGCCATTTTCTGAAAATGAACTTTTTTGAGTGGACTTAGAAAAAAATGCATATCTGTACTCACCACTGAGATAAATTAATCCAGGTTGATAGACAGACTCCCAAGACCCTCTAGTACTTCTTGAGTGCATGATATCTTGTGAAACAATTATCTGGATGCAATGGGACTTGACAGCTTTTACAAATAAATTTTGTTTCACTCTTTTTCTCATTGACCAAGCACACTCTGCACTTCCTAGATGGTGCTTTTTTTAGTGCCTTCATCCTCAGGCTTCACCAGGACATGATCCTTTACTATTCCAGATAATCATTGTTGTGCATTGTTGATATCACGCAGACAAGTCTTTTGTCTTTCCTTCATCAGTCGAAAGCTGCTGTTTCAATTTATACGACTTGAAATTTAGGCAAAAAATAATCCAGCAGAGGTTTTATTTTGCTAATTCTGCTTGTTTCTGGAAGTGCCTGAGAGTTGTCAAAGAAGTGCAGAAATGTCAGAAGATGATCAAATTTAGCTCTGCTCATTGTTTTTGAAAATATTTTATGTTTCAAGAAGAGGGTCTGTTGCCAGTACTGTGGCTTCCTAGTCTGGCCCATCAAAATGACCAATCCAAAGAATTTGTTCATGTCTGAATGTGTTATAATTTGGGACAAAAGGGCAGTAGGTTTGTTCATATGTTGGGTCTGTGCACAGTACAAATTTTCAGCTAACAGTTAAAAAAAATCATTGCCAAACATTGTACTGAAAATTTCCTCTATGCTGTCTGGTGTGTTTACATTCACTGAAACACTAAAATTTCCTAGAAATATTTCTCGAACTGGTGTAGAGTCAATATTACTCCACACAACTATATTCACTGCTAACTATATCACATGAAAAATGTGAAATACTTACTGTTGGAGCATCATATCCTGACATTGAATCATAATCTCTGGTAAGTCGAACTTACACTTTGTGACACAGCAACCCCGTGCCTTGTAATTGTATTTTTAATCCGATCAATGTCACAGAAATCACTTTGAAACATGTCAATTTCATTACTAGATTCATTAAACAGTGATTTTTAGTCATCACTGGGGCAGTCTGACAAAAAAAATCAGAGCTTAATTCAGTGTCAGTCCATGTGTCATTGAGAAAAGCGTGCTCCGCCATTTCCACAAAATGTTGACTTGGTGAGATCTCGTAAACACGCGTTCCTGACAGCTAAAACCGCGAGATTTCTTTTTTTTTTTTTTTTAAAGTTACAAAGATTGAAAACAGTATTTTATTATATTAACTTTGCAGTAAAAATACAGACAATCAAAAATTATTTTAAATAACAAACTAGAAACTGTTTGAATATGACAGCTATCAAAGACGGCAAATCCGGCTTTCTGGCAGCAACAGATGGAAACCAGAAAATGGATTTTCTTGTCTTTGGCCTAGGAAGCGTTTAATTTGTTATTCAGAACTTTCAAATTTTGTGACAATTACCCTTACTTCATGTCTGGTTCAGTAGATGGCACCATTTGTCAATTTAGTGTGTGAGCGGCACCACCTGTGTCAGTTTGTGAAACATGGTGGACAGAGTTCGGTTGACACTGAAGAAGGTGAGAATAGTGTTGTTTTATGCAGAAACAAAGTGTAGCCCAAACTTAGAATGTTTTTGCATTTATTTTTGTACACTATGGGCTCCTTGCACACAGAATTTGAAACTGATGCCAGTGTTCTGGAGAGAGAACAGCCCTATACTATCACATCCTATGCTACAGAGAATATTGAGGCTGTGAGGGTGGCTTTGTTTAGAGTCCCACTAAATTCACTAGAACTGCTTCTGCTGAGGTTCTCAGTCATTCTTTTCAAAGAATACCTGATGTGGATCTGCACTTGTTCGTGTACAAAATTACAGTGCTTCAGAAACTAATGAAATTAGACTCTTTTGAAAACAAATGCCTAAGGAAAATACTCGGCATCAAGTGGAACAAATTCAAGAACAATGCAGAGATAAGACAGATGACTAAACAACAACCAGTCTCATGGGTGATCAGGAAAAGGCGATGGACATATGTTGGTCACATGATGAGAAGAAACAATCAGAGAATCCTAAAACAAGCTATCAAGTGGAACACAACAGGCCAAAGAAGAAGGCAGACCATGTGAAACTTTAAAGAGGACATTGTTAAGAGAGGCCAAATTAATAGGCATAAAATCCCTTGATGAGGTTGAAAAGCTTGCTGAAAATAGGACTAATTGGTGAACTACCTTGCAAGCCCTATGTGACGTTTAACGGCACTGGAAGGATATAAGATACACGATAAGAAGAAACTAATTGCGAATGATAGGGAACAGCAGGTACAGTTTGCTGCTTGGGCTATTGCAGGTGATGCCATGCTACACAACACATAGTTCTTTGATGGGGTCTGTGTTTACCTGAATGGTTCTGTGAACAAACAGAAGAGAAGGTCCTAATTTTCTGCAGTAAATTTGATAATTATAGTGGGAAAGTGTGTGTGAGCTCCAATTTCCAGTCATCGAATCATTGAAATGTTCTTTTTCATTGATACTGGTAACTGTGCAACACACGGACATGTTGCAAAACATATTTCTTCCACAACTCTTGGCAACAAGATTACCAAGTGGAGACACAATGGCTCATGCAAGAAAGCGCTCATCTTCATACAGCAAATGTTTTTCTGAATTTTCTGCGTGAACATTTTTGGCTCCAGGTGATGTCCCATCTATATACAGAATGTTTTCAGGGCAGTATTAATCCCTGCATTTTTTTCTTGTGGGGTTATCTCAGGGAGAAGACCTGTCTTAAGATACTTGAAAATGTAATGCACCCGTGAGCAGTGACTTTTTTCCAGGGATTGACAGAGGTCTGTGTGGTAGAGTGGTAAAAAAACTCAATGAGGTTGTATCCCAACAAGGTGGACATACTGAACACATCCTACCATCTGGCAAACCTTGCATGATGTAAGTGTACTTATCACAAAATGTGAAAGTTATGAACTGAAAATTAAAAATTTTATTAAATATTTTGAATGTGTGACATATTTGGCTGTATAAGCCAAAAGAAGACGCGGCGTACATTTGCTATACTCAAGAACAGTGATATTAAATAGAGTACTAACAGACAGATGTATGAACATATATAGGAAAGTTTCCATAGTGCTGCTAAAAAAATGCAGGCTTACATTAAGTTTGGTCATCATCCTCTTTGAAATAGTCCTCTTGGGAATGTACACAGTGATCTGAGCTACTCCTCAGTATTTCAGAAGCACCACATAAGACCATTTCCTGAAGACCATCAAATACTGCCTATGATTCCATTTGGATTTCATCTGCAGCTTTGAAGCAATGGCCTTTGAGCTTGAATTTCATTTTGGGGAGCAAGATGAAGTGGCAGGGACCTAGGTAAGGTGAGCACAAGGATGTAGGTTATCATTAGCCATCTCATGAAACTCAGAGCACATGTCAAGCAACTCTGGTTACGATAGAGTGTCAAGAGGCAGAGGATGACCTTTGTGGCAGCATGATACATTTTCAAGTTTTACAGGAGAAACTCCTGGCAGATTCCATAACTGATTCCAACCATGCATGAGAGTTGATTGATTGTTTGATGATGGTCCACGTAAATGAGTTTACGAGTTTTCTTATAATATTTTCTGGCATTCTGCTGGTGAGTGGTTGTCCTGAATATTCGTTATCTTGAAAAGACATTTGACTGGCCTTGAAATGTGCTACTGCTCAAAAACCTGTGTTTGATGTAAAGAATGTTTGCCAAAAGCCTTAAGAACCATTTCAAGGGTCTCAGTAGCAGACTTGCCAAGCTTTGTGCAAAATTGTATGCAGGCTTGTTGCTGAGATTTGTGAACCATCATAACAGCTGCAGATCGGTCTCAAAACCATGTTACAAGCTGAGCAAATATGTAGACAGTATGACAGTGGGCAGCAGACTTACTCAACAGACTTGGGAGTAATGATCTTCAGTGTCTTGCACATATATGTTGAATGGTACAGTCACAGCAAGTACAGCCAGGTAACTTTCTGATACCACCTTTTATTAAATGAAAGATAAAAGTCACATCTGTTTTAAGCATAAATTTAATTTTAAAACGCGATATGTGGTACTCAGCCACATATATGAGATGCAGTCAATAATACCAAGATTGAAGATGTTAAAAAGAGGAAAAAAAGGCATACATTAGATGTTAGCGACCGCCATCACCATCACAGTAGTCCGCTTCTGAGTCTTGGCAATGATATCTGGTGCTGCCACTTTTGGAAGCATTCCTGGAAGTCATTTTCTCTCACAGCATTGAGAACAGCTTGTGACTCTGCTTGAATTTCATCCACCATCTGAATCTTTGCCCCTTCACTTTCATTTTCAGTTGTGGAAGTAAGAAAAAGTTGCAGAGTGCAAGGAGTAAGGAGGATGGGGCACCAGAGTCTTGTTGTTACTGGCCAAAAACCATCAAGTCTGGAGGGCAGCATGGGTTGGTGCATTGTCATGGCGAAGCCATGTCTTGTTCCACCATTTGTCAGGTCGTTTTCTTCTCTCATAGCAGTCTCAAGACCTCAGTGTAGAAGGCAGAATTAACTATTTGACCAGGAGGAACAAATTCCTTGTGAATAGTTCCTTTGTTGTAAAAAAAAACAACAAACAAATGAACACAGACTTGATTTTGCTATTGACATGTCTTGCTTTCTTCAGTCAGGGTCATTGTGGACTTCTCTCATTGACTCGATTATCATTTGGTTTCTATGTTGTAGGCATAGGCCCAGGTTTTGTCACCTGTAATAACATTTGAAAGAAAACTGGGGGTCATTGGCAGCATGTGCTTTGAGGTCAGATACTGTTTACCTGTTTCTTCTTGGTGCACTACACGGCACCAATTTTAAATGTGTGTGTGTGTTTATGTTACCACAGATGGCACTAATTCTAGTAGATCTTGTATGCTCTCGACAGTAGCAATGTGACACTGCCACTTAACTGTGTTGCAACTCTACTGAGAACTTGTAGTGTATAACAAGCCACAGAAACATTTCACAGACATGGTGTAAACAACTACTAACCCAAGGCTCTCAGCTTATACAACTCAGTTACACAACAGGCGAAAACAACAGGAGGCCATAAACCAAATACTAAACTGCTCAACCAGCATCATGAGAATCATGAACAACTGTACAACTTCACAATGATAAATGTAGTTCAAGTCAGTAATCAATCCATGAATTATAATACACACAGTGTTTAATATGGAAAAAATGACATCCCAAATGATAAAGATTAAACATTTGAACACATTAATGAATACATTGTTCTGGTGTGTAAAGAACTATGCCATTGGAACAATACCAAAATCTTGACTCAGATGTACCTGCATTCCTTCAGAATATCATTCCCACTAACATGCTTCATGGAAACAAGACAACACAACATACCATCACATTGTCCTAAAAGGCACAGGTATGTCTAACCTACAATCATGACTTAACACTAAACTTCCACCGCTAGAACAGCCAAAAATTTTACAACCAAACTACATCTCCTCTCGGCAAGCCAGACTAAAAAAACTTACATACTTCTGCTCACCTGATCACATAGTCTCACTTCCAACTAGCCAGAGGCAGTCACGTGAATTGTTAATGTAGTACAATTCAGAACACAGGGGTACAATATTTTTTTTCACAAAGCAATGCTTGTTCACAATTTTACACTATTATGTCCCCTATCCTGCAACAACTGAATACTGGATATGACCTAGCTCTGTTGCTGGTCTGATAGAACTGTTTCAGTACACTCTGGACAATCCCATAAGTGTTCTACATTCAACATTGGGATGTCTTTTAGTGTTTTGGTTGATATAATACTAGTACTATGTTGGCTGTAAATGGCTTGTGTTCTGGCTCACAACAGGGATATGCTTCCACTTTCTCTGAGGACACTGAAGCAGGCCTAGTATGTACTTTTGAGGAAGGTTTTTTTGTGCAGATTCTTCAGTTTGCTGCTTGAAAGATTGATATATCTTTTTTGTCAATACTGATGTTTCCTAGTGGGTTAACTCTTTGCTGCTAGTTGAGGCTTTTTCATTGCCAATGCCAGAGTGTCTCATGCAGTATATCAGTGTAATATTTTGGATATTATGTCCCGCCACTCTCTTCTACAGAGTTTTAGGTCAGAACAAATGTCAAGTCGTTACTGCTTGAGGTCAGCGCACAGAAGTCTGGGCACAAACTTTGAATCAACATGTTGCATCATCAAATCCTTTGTTACAAGTCTGACATTTTCCATGACTCCCACTAGTGCATTGACTTCATTAGTAGTTCAACAGTATTCTTCACGAATAATGTGGTGCACTATCTCAATCATTTCTGGCATTGAACAGGTTGACCTGGGTGCTCATCACCATCAACTGATATTCTGCTTCCCCACTCTCTCTCTCTCTCTCTCTCTCTCTCTCTCTCTCTCTCACTCACTCACTCACTCACTCTCTCTCTCACACACACACACACTCACACACACACACTCGCTCACCCACTCACTTCAACATTGATAGCATTTTGTAGCTATTTGTCCTAACTTAATTAAAACAGAATTTGATGCAACACATTGCTCATGGAAATCCACCATGATGCAAATCACAGAGAGCAGTTAACGTGTTTAAAAAAAAAGTGTGTTGCATCACTTCCATTGCGCACAAAGTGCCTGTTTCCAGCACTCTGGTCAGTCACAATACATTGGGAGTCATGATCCTAGCGGCCGGTTTCCTAACTGCTCTCTGTTCATGAACAGAACAGTTCAATCCTGGTATTTATTGACTGCACCTCGTACAGTGCAATCAGTCAGTCATTTGCATGTCCCTTGTGGAACTTTGCCCCCCTAACAGCTCTTCTATAGGCCTCTCACGTGTAAGCAAGATGTCCTTCTGCAGCATCCATTTGCAGATTATCACCGATGTCTTGCAGTCATCTTTGCCTTCATATCTTTCCCAATACTTACCATAAAATCTAGTACTATTCTGGCACACTGTGGACTTAAAAAGAAAGTGACACAGTAATGTCACAAGAAGTGAATGCTTTGATGTCCGTAACAGTGTCAGACACTGTTAAGGTGTATATAATTGAAAGACTGAGCATGATGCTGGAGAGTGAGAGGGGAATTATAAAAGTCTGGGTGGCCATGGGGAAAAAGTGGAGAAAATGTGGTGAGAGAACAGCTCCAGTTTGTTTTGTCAATTTGAAGTTAGAACAGAGATGCCCTCAAAGTAGAGGTGCCGAATTTCATCACCTTACTTGTGCTTGACAAAAATCAAGGGTCATTTATGATAATACGAGGGGAAGTCACTAAGTAACTCGCAAATGCCTGTTTCCCATCATGTAATAAGTGATGCATTACCCATGGCGTAAAAATCGGGAGTCCGATTTCTGAACCATTTTTTTTACTTCTGTTTCCACCTCTTCATCACTCGAGAATCTTCTCTCACCAAGGTGGTTTTTCAATGGACCAAACAGGTGAAAATCGCTTGGAGCTAAGTCAGAACTATAGGGTGGTGTTCAAGAACTTCCCAACCCAACTGGCTAATTTTCTCTTGGATTAACCGAGCCGTATGTAGTCTGGCATTGTCATGAAGGAGAAGCACACCTCTAGTGAGCAGACCAGGATGTTTGAATTGCATCCTGCAGCATCGACAGAACTTCACAGTATGATACAGAATTCACACTGTCACCATACTTATGGAACTTGGTTAACAACACTCCTTGATAATCCAAGAAGACTGTCAGCATAACCTTCCCCGCAGAAGGCATAATCTTGAATTTTTTTTGCACATGGCGATGACGGGTGTTTCCATTGCATTGCGGCATGTTTTGATTTGGGTTGGTAGTGGTGCACTCAAGATTTGTCTCCAGTAATAATCCTTTGGAGCATGTTTTCACTTTTATATGCGTAATGACAGAGATGATGCAATGACAAACCAAATCGGTTCATTTTGTGTTCATCATTCAGATTTCTGGGTACCCACCGTGAGCAAACTTTCTGAAAATTCAGTTTGCTTATGCATTATTCTGTAGGCTAAACTATGTGAACATCCGATTGCACTTGATACACCGTCTATCGTTACTCGTTTATCAGCTCTGATAATCTCATTCACACGTTGCACAGTCGCTTCTGCTGCAGTCTGAGCAGGATGGCCAAGTCGGACTTTGTCAACAATTTTAGTGCGTCTCTGAGAAAATTCTTTTACTCAGTTATAGACCGCTTTACGTGATAAACACTTTTCAGCATAAACTGTAATCATTTCTTTATAAATGTCCTCAACTGAAAGTCCTTTAGCCCACAAAAATCGCACTACACTTCCTGTACTAACAGTTGGGTACAGTTGGGACTGGACAATGAGTTGTGCCACATGAGGTTGAGCGTTATGCTGCTGCTGAAAAATCGACCCTGGTGCAGCAAGAAGTGGAAGGACGTGAGGACGAAGAATTTCAGCGATGTATCATTGGGCATTCAGACGTCCTTCAGTTTGCACCAGGACACTTCTTCCCATGTAGTTGATCGTTCCCCCACACCAGTACACATCCACCACCATGTGGAGGAGCCTCATACACGCAGTTCTGGGTGTAGCGCTCATGGAATCTGCGGTAAACTCTTCTCCGTCTGTGATGTCACTGGAGCAGAAAGAATGATTCACCACAAAGCCAAACCCTTCTTCAGTCATTCACAACGGTCCATTGAAGATGCTGGTTCACCCACTCAGTCGGTTCTGGTGATGCCGGTCCGTAAGAACAGGACCTCTGTAGGGTCTTCTAGCCCAAAGACCAGCGTCTTGCATCTGGTTCCTGACTGTTTGATCTGAAATTTGACGAGCTGCTGTCATTGACTGAACTATTGAGGATGCAGATGCAAATTGATTCCTGAGGTGATGCAGCCATATGAAGCAGTCTTTGGCAGGAGACTATGGGTCTTCCACTGCATGACCGGTCTGCAACTGAGCCAGTTTCTTGAAATCATCTCCAAAGGCGACTAATTGCTTCTAACCACATTAAATTGTCTGCCCACTATACTTTGTGTCTGTCCGGTCTGTAAACATCCAATGATGATGATTCGTTGTTCTGTAGTGGGATAAGCCATACCTGCACATTGAATTTTCAAATGAATTGATTCCAATAGCGTCAGTCTTTTATAGGCATTCAATAACATGGTCAGTGAGTTTTGTGTTCATTAAATTTTACAGGATTCTCATGAACCTGTCATGAGTTATTGTCAAAAATGCTGTTTTGACTAGTGTCGCTTTTCTGTGCTCATGAATCATTTGCTGAGTACAGTTCAGGTCAGCACGTGAGGTAGATGTCCAAGTGAATGTTTCAGGCAATTTGCCCTTGTCTGATCAGCAAACTTCAGTTTAAATCACAACATCATATTTGTTGTGTTTGTTTTTTTTGAACAGTATATTTCTGATGTCCTCATTTTTGTTACTTCAGGACCTGAGATAGAAAAAGTAAAGATTATATTTGTGTTCACATCATAAGCCTTTTGTGTTTTCAGCATGTGAGGAGACTGACTGGAACCCCTGTGTTATTAAATGTCAGCGTTCGGGAAAATGCATGCTTTGATGATTGCTTCTTGACTAGTGCAAAGTCACACTATTTTTCTTACAGTATTACCAGTAGATAATAATAACTTTCTTCTTTCCTCATAAATCTTCTGATAGCTAGCAAATATTTCTTCAGCTATTCTTTCTATCTTCAGGAATCAAAATGCACTTGGATTCATTTGTTCAGACTGTGACAAACACAAATTCAGCTCTTGAAATGCTGCAGCTATGTCCTTTGCTACAAACCTTTTTAGTTTCAAGACTTCATTTCTTTCTTCCTGTGCAACTTTTGCAGCTTCTAAGTTCATGGGATCAGCATTACTTATTTAGCATTATTCAGAGTTACTTATATTCAGCATTACTTATCCTTATGCAAGTCAGTCAGATCCTCCACATCATACTCATCTACTTCCTTATCCAGTTGTTCTGCAAGCTTTATTTTTATTTTCTTCACTTCTTCAAATGTTTTGTCCTATGCTGTATCACAGACATAACACTATAATAAGTGTACTGGAAATGCATTTTGCCTTTCTAGGTGCACATGCATTTACTTGAACTGTGCGCATATTTTGAATTTTTATGTAAGTGCTTTCCACAAATTTTTTTGTATATGGGAAACTTCCTATGTACCTGTGGATTTATGTATGTCAGACCCCCTTGGAACAACTGTGTTAATAACATACTTATCTTAACATAATCTTTGTGAGACAGGGAAAATAGATCTGTTCCGACCTACTTCTGTAGCCCAGAAACCTGTAGCAGTCAACCCTAATTGTAATTATTTTTGTAAAATGTAATGTCAGGTTGGTGGACAGACGGGGTCATGGAGATCACTGGCAGGGATGAGGAAAATCTTGTATGAAACCAATGAATCCAGGATGTGACAAGCCTATGGGTCTTTACAACGTCTGTCAGAATGATGTAAACTAAACAGAGCCAGCAGACTATAGGTGGCGGGGAATGGATATCATTGAGCCATTCATCGGATTCCTTATCCCAAAGTTGGAGTTTCTTTGTGGAACTGTCTCAAAGTCGTCTGGCCAGCCAGCATTGCATGCTGGATCTGACATGGAGAAGGGGTTTAATTACAGCCACCAGATGCTGGAAAGAAAAGTTTTGGCCAGGCCAGGCCAGGCTACGCCACTGTCTTCATGGCAGTCTGAGCAAGACCACAGTCTGCTCTAGCAAAGAAAGGTGCTGAAGTTGGAGGTACCCAGCCAAAAGGCACATTGAAAAAATCAGGGTGCCACACATCATCGCCAATGTGCATACGAAGAAGAAGATGTATGTTAGACTTGTGTATGTCAAGGGCTATCTGTACAAGCATGAGTGCAGGAATTAGAACGGCTTTGTGGCAGTTGTATGTTAACCAGTATCCACAAGGCTTTTTTAGTGTGTTCTAAGTTTTCTTGGAGAATTTCTCTATGCTAATTTATTCTACTTGAAATCAGTGTTTATTGTTATTTTCCATTTTCTTAATAATTGTTTCTTGCTGCATTTTGGTGTTTTCACATACTTATTCTGTGTTCTTCTTCGTTAGCTTCTACCAACAAGACCGCCCTGTGATCCTACTGAATTTACGCCTGTGGTCCTTGTTAAGTCCCATTGTTCCCCCGTTGGTCCCCGAAGGACCACACGAGAGGACCACAAGAGGTTCAAAGTATCGCAGGGCGTGAGCCGGTATTCTTGGTGGGTTTCAGAAGCGGGATTGCGTGACACCGTGGTTTTCATTGCACCAGTTTAGTCTAGAGTTGGACTTTCTCACCGGAAAACCTCGATGTGTTTTGGATATCAGTATATCCCCGCTGGGTGAGAGGTGGTAGCCCACCCAGGCCAGAGTTGGACTTTCTCACTGGAAAACCTCGATGTGTTTTGAGATACCCGTGTATCACCACGGGGTGAGACGTGGTTGCCCATCCAGTCCAGTGTTGGACTTTCTCACCGGAAAACCTCAGCATGATTAGGATACGCATACATCCCCGCTGGGTGAGAGATGGTTGCATATCTAGACTGCCCTGTTCCAGTATCTCCGACTTCAGCATTTTGTGGTCACCCCTTGTGTGAGCCAGTTTAGGCATATTTCACCAGTATGGGTGTATATCGGTTGTGACCGACCTCTAGAGCGGAGGTGGCATGACATGCCTAGCCATCAAGTTTCACCCCTGGTGTATGCCAGTTTAGGCATATTTCACCAGTGTGGGTGTATTTTGGATGTGGCCTGCCTCTAGAGCAGAGGCGCCGTGGTATGCGTAGCTCTCGCAGCGATACCCGATTAAAATTCACTTTATCCTTTCCTTCACCTTTTCACATCGGCGTCGCACAGCAACCCTTATTTCTTTTCCACAGTTTCTTCCATGACCGGGAGGAGCTTCACTCCACACGCGGCATTCGAAGAGTCTCGCCAGCAGTGTCTTAACCTCTGGGTTATGCCAATTCAGGCATTTCACCTGATATGAGTGCACTTAGGACGTGGCTGACCTCCAGACCAGAGGTGCAGTGATTTGACTGTTTGCTTCGCTTTATCCTTTCTACCACCTTTTCCACAGTGGTGCCGCGCGGCAACCCCATTTGCACCTTTCTTCACTGGGCGGCAGCTGAAGAATCTCGCCAGCAGCGGTAGATGAGCTACCAAATGTGCCTCTCATCTACCCTAAGTGTCTGGTTTTCAGGCGCCAGATATTCGCCTTCGCCCCTTTTCCTATCAGTTTAAACAGTTCTGCCACGAGAAGGCCAGGAGCTGAACTTGACTATCAGAGGCTATTTGAGACGCACGCCGTTGAAGCAGAGTGAAATTCTCCACCCCAAATCCGGCAATAACAGTCCTTAGAACCTTCTACCATGTTGTTCCATTATCCTGTCTGAATTGTTTACTTGAGCTCTCTTCATGACCTCTTGACTCTTCTCTCTGACCTCAACTTTTTTCTCTCTCTGTCCATATGTCATCTCTGCCTCCATATTCTTTCATCTCTGTCACCATATTCCTTGTTCCCACTTTCCTCATTTTTTTTTCTTATCTACAAATGCTTGTAGTTTGCTGGCTTTATATTTTTTAGGATTCCATGCACATTCTCCACATATGCTCTCCTGGGATCGTACAATGTTCAGGCAGATATTGGTGAATATGATCCTGCTGATCATGGACATGCTTATGACTACATCAAAGATATGGCCTTTGCTCCAAACCAGACGCCAGAGCTAATGGAGAAGATTGCAGAGCTGCACAAACTTCACAAGTATGTTTTTACTTTGCAGTTGGTATTCATATGTTGCTGTTGTATATTACCAGCAATTGTTAGATCTAATAGGTTATGGAGGAGATATTTTATATTTTAATGGAACGTCAGATATTGATGACTACAGGTGCACTACATGAGTACATGTTCATTCCCAATTCTTTAGAACTTGAAAGTACTATTTATTCATGTTTTTTAGAGGTCAGACCCCAGATGAAGCTGAGAAAGGTTTCCTTGACAATGCAAAGAAGCTGGCCATGTATGGCGTTGATCTTCACAAGGCCAAGGACTCTGACAACAATGCGGTTATGATTGGTGTATGTTGCAGTGGCTTACTCATCTTCCGAGACAAGCTGCGCCTTAATCGCTTTGTCTGGCCCAAGATTCTCAAGTTGTCATACAAACGCAATCATTTCTACATCAAAATCAGACCAGGAGAGGTAGGGTATTTGTTGTTGTTTGTATTATGCAATGGAGTATTCTTTTTGCATCATATATACCTTTTTTTTTTTTTTAAAATGAATAAATACTCTGTATAAAGCGGAACAAATTCAAGAACAGCACAGAGTTAAGACGGATGAGCAAACAACAACCTGTCTCATGGGTGATCAGAAAAAGAAGATGGACATATGTTGGTCATATGCTGAAAAAAAAAAATCAGAGAATCCCAAAACAAGCTATCAAGTGGAACACAAATGGCTGAAGAAAAAGAGATCGACTATATGAAACTCTGAAGAGAACATTGTTAAGAGAGGCCAGCTTAGTGGGAATAACATCCCTTGATGAGGTTGAAAAGCTTCCCAGAAACAGGAAATCTTAGCAGTCTACCATGTGAGCCCAATGTGACGTTTAGCAGCTTGGGAAGGATGTAAGATGTAAGAAGAATAAATGTGTAAATGTGAGTTACACTCTACTTTTAACACTTTGTGAACCACAGTTATTGTACTTTTTTTTTGGAAAAAAGTAACATTTTCTGGATGTAACAACAAAAACATTTATATCTGTATTCACAGTGAGATAGTTTAATCTAGCTTGGTAGGCATACTCTCAAGACCATCTAGTACTTATTTGAATGTGTAGTATCTAGTGAAACACCATGCTGTGGGGCCTAGCAAGTACAATAAATAAATCTTGTTTCACTCCATTATGCACTTTCTAAAAGAATCCTTTTTTGTGCTTTGTCCTTCAAGTTTCATCAAGACATGATCCTTAATTGTACCATATAATTCCCCTGGAGGATCCTTGCTTGGGTCTCTTTAGAGCTGTTTGATTGGGGGTCATATACTTCCCTGAACACTTGAATTGGTTGGAGAAAGCCAGAATTTTGCCACTTCAACCAGATACTGCTTGTAGGTTTTTTTTAGGGCTCTGTAGATAATGTAGGACTTGCAATGCACAGTTAATGAAGTAAAATCCTGCCAGTTTTCCCCAACAGTGTTGCATTACAAGAGATATTGATCAGCTTTGGCTATTCCCTTCATGTCTTTGTTATAATAAAAGATGTATACTGGTTTTATATGTGGTTTTTGCAGTCTGCCCTGTAAGCTACTGTTTTTCAATTGTGCATTTTTTAAATTATCTGGACCACTCTTTTTGTTTCCCAGAGCTTTTTTTCCAGCAAAATATGCTTTCTCCTTTCTTGATTCCTTTGGAAACAGCTTTCAAACTCCTTGGCAACCCTCTAATTGTTCCACAGACCATGTTTTTATTTTTCAGTAGAACTTCAGCACCCATTGGCACACTGTTGTAATAGTTGACACACATGAAGCTACATTCTGAGATGGAGGTTCTTAACTGACAGGACTGTTTCATTTTGGTTTTTTCCTTTTCATGCATATATCTCCATGTTCAAGATAAATCCTGTGTTACTTTCACTTACCAGTCTCACAAGGATCCCGTATTTAGTCATCTTCACAGGATTATGTGTTCTGAACTTAACATTTTACTTCAAGAAATCATTCCTTCATCAAGTGAAAGCTTCATTTTGGGTATATACAGTTGCTGGAACTTTGACAAAAAGTAATCAGGCAGAGGTTTTATTTATCCATTTCTGCCTGCTTCTGGAGGCATCTAAAAGAGAGTTGTCACGTCAAAAGATGCTTCAGTTTAGATCGGTTCATTGTTTTTGAAAATACTTTTGCTTCTAGCAGAAGTTCTGTTGTCTAGTTCTCTCCTCAGTGTGACTTTTTAGTGTGGCCCATCAGAATAGTTAAAAAAAACTTTCATTTGTGCAGAGGTTGCATTCTGAGACAAAATGTCACTAGATTTGTGCGTATGTTGGGTCTGTGCATAATTTTCATGATGAGTTAACTGTTTAAAAAAAAATCATCACCAGACATTATATAGCAAATTTGTTCTAGATAAAGCATAGAAGTTAAATGTTCTGTAGAATTTGTGAAGAATCAGTGTTACTCCAAAAAAAATCGGCCCATTCCTCGCAAAGATTTCTAGGGATCATATCCTTTGTTAGCTGAGTGGTTAGGCGCTTGGTTTACTGCTCCGGTGGTACAGGGTTCAGTCTCAGCAGTGGGATTTTTTTCTGGTACACACCAAAAAAAAAAGAAACAGGAGTCAACCCAGCCTCTAAAAATGGGTACCAGAGAAATCTGAGAAGGTAGATGTGGCTAGGTGTGATACTGACCACATCACACTTTCGGGTCTGCAGTATGTAATGTGTGTTGGTTGTCGGTGCCACACTTCTCGTTCATTAGAACAGAGAGATCCGGTCACCCGCTGCTGGTGAGATTCCTCAGCTGCCGTGCATATGGTGAAACTTCCTCCCGACCAATAAAGAAAAATGCAATTAGGGTTGCCACGTCGATATGGCCAGTAGTCTTGCGGTGAGGTCTACTCATATCATCCCACATCCTATAGACACACACATAAGGGCAAATGCCTAAACCGGCTTAACCCAGGAGTTATACTAAGACCCTACTGGTGAGATTCTTCGGCTACCACACATGGGGTGAAATTCATCCTGGCCAATGAAGAAAAATGTGATTATATGCCTAAACCGGCTTAACCCAGTGCAGTCTAGATAGTCAGCCACCTTTCACCCAATGGGAATATATTCATATCCAAATCACGTTGAGGTTTTCCTGTGAGAAAGTCCAACTCTAGGCTGGATGGGCAACTACCTCTCACCCGGCAGGGATATATTCATATCCAAACCACGTTGAGGTTTTCCGGTGAGGAAGTCCAACTCTAGACTGGTGCAACGAAAACCACAGTGTCACGCAATGCCGCTTCTGTGACCCACTGAGAGTATAGGCCCAAGCCCCACAATGCTCTGAGCCTCCATCCTAAATGAGACTATCGCAAGAACCAAATGAGTAAATTGAGTAGGATCACAGGACGATCTTGGTGGTAGAAGTGAACTAGCTCTCCATTCATTTTTTTATAATTCTTTCACTAGCTCTCTGTGTGGTTCCACGCAATTTTTTTATTGTGGCTAGCTTTCTTCTGGCTTTTGCTTCTGCATTGCTGATATGGTGCTTCCAGGTCAGTTTTGAGTCAAGAGTCACTCCTAAATAAGTGGGTTGGTTGTCTGTCCTTAAAGATATTTCATTTACAAAGATCTTACCTGCTTTCTGTTTCGGTGAGAGAGTGAACAGAGTGGTACTTGATTTCTCGGTGGTGATACTTACACACCATTTGTTTGTCCATGATGTCAAGATGTCTGCTGCTCTTTGGAGTCTCTGTGTAGCAACTGTCGCATATTCATCTGTACACCACATGACCAGATCAACTGCATACAGTGCTGCTTTGATTCCATAGGGAAGTTCCTTGACCAGGTAATTAATGAATACCAGGAATAATGTAGGTGAAAGGACTCCTCCTTGTGGTGTGCCATGTCATTGCAGTACTTTCTGGCTTTTGTGTCCGTCCATTACTATTCTTGCTCTTCTGTTGTGTAAATAGGACTTTATCCAGTTGTACAGTCTTCCATTCACATTGCAGTTTCTTAGTTTCCACAGCAGACCTTTTTTTCCATACTTTATCAAAGGCTTTCTTCAGGTCTATCCATGCTTCTAGTACAAGATTTATGTCTTGGAATGCGTCCTAAGTCTCTTGAGAGAGATAGTTCACTTGATCTTCTGTACTATAGTACTGCCTAAATCCCGCTTGTTGTGGAACGAGAAGGTTTTCACTTTCTAGGTGCCATTTTAGCCTCAGGTCAATGATGCATTCCATCATTTTGCATAGGCAGCTAGTGAGACTGATTGGCCTGTAGTTGGAGGCTGTGTCACTATTTTTCCCTCACTCTAGCAGTGGTACCATGCTTGCTTCCTTCCAGATTTGAGGTAACTTACCTGTGTTTCAACATATATTGAAAATATCCAATAGCTTTACCCTTGCTGCCATTCCCAGGTTCTTGATCATTTCAGTGGATACTCCATCTGGTACTGGTGATTTCTTTGGTTTCATTTTACTAACTGCTAGGTCTAACTCACTGTGTGTGATTGGTGCATCCACTTTTCTTTCTTGTTCCTCTTCTTTCTGTGGGTTAATGTGCACTGTATGCTCTTTCTCTGGATGGATATCAATGTTGTAGTCTTGTGCAAACATGCAAGCAAAGTGATCTGCTACCTGCTTACTTGTAAGGGTTTCCCATCCTCTATTAGTGTAATCATTGTGCTCTCATTGTTTAACTGTTTGATTAGTTTCCACAGTTTCCTTCCATCCTTTTAAAAGTTTAGGGACTCTGTTTTCTCTTTCCAACTTTCCTGTCTGGCTTGCAGCTTGGCTCTCTGAAATTTGGCCTTAGCATATTGGTAATTATTGTGGTGTTCTTGGCATGGTCTATTTTCTGCTTGCTTTCGAGCTGTTTCCACGTCATCATGCAATTTTCCCAGCTCACTAGACCAGTATGGTTTATAGTCCCTATGAGCTTCTCTAGGAATGGTTTCACCAGCGGCCTGAAGGATGCAAACATTGAATTCCTTAACTATGCTGTTAATATCCTTACATTCTGTGGACAGCTGTCCCACCAGAATACCTGTATGATGTCTGTACATTGTCCAGTTTGCTTTTTTATAGTTCTGACTGGGGAGAGGGCTGTTGGTGTTAAGGAGTTCATTTTTCTATTGTCAGGAAGACTGGTCAATGGTTGCAACCTCTAAGTTGTTTTCCAACTTTGTGTGTAATGTTCCACTTAGGTCTGGAGAGTGGAAAGCCAGGTCTGGTGTTGAGATTGTATGCCAAGCCCTTGAGTAAAATGTTGGGGGATCTGTTGGCTGGTTGATCAGAAGTCTATTATCATCCTGCCAGCTCTCAATTTCCTCTCCTCTCTTGTCTATGTGGTCATAGCCCCCAATTCTGGTATGGCTGTTAAAATCTCCACAGACCATCAGTCTTTCTTTATGTGGGATTGTTTCCAGAACAAGTGGGCAGTCATTAGGACAGTAATAGTTAAGGAGGTGGAAGTCTGTGTGTTACTGGATTTTAGATGGATTATTTGGTGTTTAGCTCCTTCCATGTACACTCCTACTTGACAAACGCTAATGTTATTCTTAACAAGTGTGAGTACTCCTCCTTTTCTTCTGTCCTGTCAGTCTGATCTAAATCACTGGTAGCCTCTGATTTTAAAGGCGACATCTTTGATTAGTTAGCCTCTGATTTTAAAGACGACATCTTTGATTAGATGTGTCACCTGTATGCAGCATATACAAGGGGAGGTCACTAAGTAACTCACAAATGCCTGTTACAAAAAAACTAAATGCAACAGTAATTTGAAAACTTAATTTTTGAACCTACATTATTACCCTATTTCTCAGCATAATCGCCACCAACATTGATACATTTGTCCCATCATGTAATCAGTGATGCAATACCCATGGCATAAAAATTGGGAGTCTGATTTCTGAACCATTTTTTTACTTCTGTTTCCACCTCTTCGTCACTCGAGAATCTTCTCTCACCAAGGTGGTTTTTTAATGGACCAAACAGGTGAAAATCACTTGGAGCTAAGTCAGGACTATAGGGTGGTGTGAACTTCCCAACCCAACTGGCTAATTTTCTCTTGAGTTAACTGAGCCGTATGTGGTCTAGCATTGTCATGAAGGAGAAGCACACCTCTAGTGAGCAGACCAGGACGTTTTCTTCGAATTGCATCCCGTAGCATCGATAGAACTTCACAGTACAATAAATTCACACTGTCACCATACTTCTGGAACTTGGTTAACAACACTCCTTGATAATCCCAGAACACTGTCAGCATAACCTTCCCCACAGAAGGCATAATCTTGAATTTTTTTGCGCATGGCAATGACGGGTGTTTCCATTGCATTGAGGCATGCTGTACATGATAAACACTTTTCAGCATAAACTGTAATCATTTTCTTATGAATGTCCTCAACTGAATGTCCTTTAGCCCACAAAAATTGCACTACACCTCTCTATTCTTCTTTGGTACACACTAACAGTTGGGTAACCATTTTGTTATTGCTTTGCACATACACACGTAACTCCCAGCGCCCCCTACATACAACTATTATAAAGTTGGATGATGGTACTATCTAAGGATATATTTAAATACAACCTGATAACTGCTATTGATAAACTATTTCAATTTGCAAGTTAGTTAGAGACTTCCCCTTGTACTTACCTGCTCTGCAAAGACTATGTTCTCTAGTTCCACCTTTTTACTATAGCCATCTCTAACACTGCTGACACCCTCAGCATTCCATTGCATTAGTTTATGTTCTTGCTTTTTGGCAGTTTGCTGCTGTTGTATTTTTTGGCCAGTAGGTCTACTCTCATGTTTCCTGGCTTCACAGGATGAATTGAGAGGACCTCCAGTAGCATAGGGTTGACCTTTTTGAGGCAGAGGGCTCAGCACTGCACCTGGCTGGTTAGTCTTCACAGGGCGAGCACCATGTTTAAAAACTGCAGATAGAGACATTTCATTAGCGATAATGCGTGGTATCCTGATTTTTGCGATGCGCCTTTAGGCTGGGTACCTCCAACTTCAGCACCTTTTCTTGCTAGGGCAGACTGTGGTCTTGCTCAGACTACCGTGAAGACAGTGGTGTAGGTAGGTCTGGCCAAAACTTTGTTTTCCAGCCTCTGATGGATGTACTTAAGCCCCTTCTTCACGTCAAATCCAATGTGCAACACTGGCTGGCCAGACGGCTTTGAGACAGTTCCACAGAGATACTCCGACTTTGGGATGAGGAATCCAATGAGTGCTTTAACGATATCCATTCCCCATCATCTATAGTCTGTTCGTTCTGTTTTGTTTACCTCACTGTTGTAGCCATTGTAAAGACCTATAGGCTTGTCATGTACTGGATTCATTGGTTTCACACCAGATTTCCCTCATCCCTGTCGGCGATATCTGTGTCCCCATCTGAACACCAACCTGACATTACATTTTACAAAAATAACAATTACAGTTAGTGTTGATTGCTACAGGTTTGTGGGCTACAGAAGTAGGTCAGAGTTTTTAAGCAAACAGATCTATGTTCCCTGTCTCACAAACACTATGTTAAGATAAGTGTGTTCTTAAGTTGTTACCAGGGGATAAATTCTTAGTAAAATAGTAGGCAGTTAATAGTATAGATATGTTATGCTTTAGATATATTTGTGTGGAGGCATGTCAGCTGTTTTGGAAATTTAACTTGGCAAACCATATCTAAGATGGCAGCTCCATTGGAACCATGCATGAGAGAGGAACAGCCTGTAGTTGGGAAGTGATTGTGAGCAACCTGAAGATGTGGGGACACATGTGCGGTATATGAGTGACACAAAAGTCTAAAAGTGGGGTGTGAAATTTGGCTAATGCAGCATGCTTTGGCTGGCATCACACTGAATATGTTTGACTCTAACACTGACATCAAACAAATGAAGTGAGAGAACCTGTGGGTAACAATTGATGAAGTGGTTGGAGAATTGAAAATTGATCACAGTGTGATGTACCATATCATTGATCACCATTACTTGAACATTAGGATTAGATAACTATGGAAACTATTTGTATGTCATTATTGTACAACTGCATGAACTACTTGAACTTCAGGATTATACAGCTGTGTAAATTACTTGAATGTTGAGATTATTCAACTGTATGAAGTACTTGAACATCAGGATTATACAATTGTTTGAAGTACACAAGATAATACAACTTTAACTTCAAGAATAGACTCTACATAAGTGTATTATTTTTTCCTGTCATTATTGTACTGTGAAAAACATGCAAGACAAAATAAATAAGTTAATCTAAAATGCTAGTAAATTAGGACTAAAAGTAAACATAGGAAAAAAGGAAAAAAACAAGGCTAATGAAAAAAATGAACACCAGCAGTGTACTGAGAGAAGAATAAAATAGAGGTGGTAGAGTAAACAGAAGATGGTGACAGTGAAGAGGACAGCAATATCAGGTTAGCTAAAGCAAACCAAACTTCCGCAATCCTGCATAGTAAATGGAAATCCAAAAAGCAGAGCAAGGAAACAAAAATTAGGACATTTAAAAGTACAAAGGTCATACTGAAAGTCATGAGCAAAATTTTTTTAAAAATCAGAATTTATAGATAGAGAAAATATAAATGTATCACCATAACTACATCCTTTGCATGTCATGTAGAGGTCACATGATGTCACCATCATGTGTCACATGACCACGTGGAGCATAAATATAATGGCAGGTGCTGAAGTTTCATGTCAGCGTGCTGTATTTGAGTTTCTCATTAAAGAAGAAATCCCCGCTGCTGAAATTCACCAAAGACTTCAACTTGCTTATGGAGATGTGTGTATGGATGCTAGCAGTGTTAGCAGGTGGGTGAAACATTTCAAAGATGGAAACATGAGCCTCCAAGATATGCCTCACAGCTGTTGCCCCCAAACTGCCTCCACTGAACGCAATGTGGAAAGGGTTGACAACATCATTAAAGAAGACAGATGTGTCACAGTATCTGAAATCGCTGTAAATCTTGGAATAGGACACAATGCAGTACAGGAAATGATTGAAACCCTAGGCTATAGAACAGTTTGTACCACTGGAGAGAACAAACATCTGTGCCGTTGGTCAGCTGGAATGGAATTCTACCGGGAGGGTATTTTCAAACTTTCAGCGCAGTGGGAAAAATGTGTGTAGAGAAATGGAGATTATGTTGAAAAGTGAAGAAAAGGATGCAGTTTACATTGATACATTTATATTTTCTCTATATGTGACTTCTGATTTAAACAAAAAATTTTTGCTCACAACTTTCTGTATGACCCTCATAATGTCCTAAGTGAGTTACTCTGCAGAAGTTAATACTGGGAAACCACCAAAACTATAGAAAAGAAACTGAATTCCTTACAGACTAAATGTTTATATAGAATTAAACAAATATTTTGGCCAGTTACCGTAAAAAATAACACTATGCTGACAGAAATGCAGATGAAGTGGAAAGATGACGAAGACTGCAGCATATAATAAGGATGACTGATAACTCATTACCAAAAATGGGACTGAAATGGACACCTCAGAGAAACAGGAGTAATTGTAGACCAAAGGAGACATGCAGAAGAACAACAGAGAGGATGTTGATTGAGTTAAAGAGGAAGAAAACTAGCCATATTAAGAAAATTGAGTGGAACCACATGGGGAGCTAGTGAAAGAATCCTCAAGAATGTATATCAGCAAAGTATTCTACCACATTTAGAATATGGCTCAACATCTTGGTGCACAGCATCAAACACTACGCTGCATAATCTAGACAAGGTTCAAAATCAGTCACTACGGATTATCACAGGTGCCATGAGGTCCACACCAATAGTAGAAATGCAGAAAATAGTTGGTGTTCAAGCGCTAAAGGAACGTAGAGACACAAAGGTCATGACCATGGGAGAAAAATTCCTTAGCTCTGTAAGCCATCCCCTGAAGGAGAGATTCAATAACTTGGCATTAGGACGGCTTAAAAGAAGCAGCTTCATTCATCAGGCCAAGCGTATGCGTAAGCTGATACCTGACCTTCCAACTGTAGTCGCTCCATTATCATCTGTACCAGAGCATACACCATGGAAAGAAGCAGATTATACACAGATAACTATTCAGACTGAAGTGAAAGGTGTGCAGAATGGTGAGATGCAGAGCAGTCTTGTAAGATCAACAGCCACACTTAGTGTTCTAGATGACAAATATCCATGTGACACCTGGATACGTGTGTATACAGATGGATCTGCACATAATGCCATAAAGAATGGAGGGGCAGGAGCATATATTGAATATCCAAACAACACCATTGACAAGATTTCCATACCCACTGGTAAATACTGCAACAACTTTGATGCAGAAGTTAGGGCAATTATTGCTGCAGTTGAAAAACTATCAGACTCCAGAATTGATACATGTCCTGTAGTAATTCTCACAGATGCAAGATCAGTACTGGAGGCTCTTCAGTGCAACAAACTACCAGACCTTAAGGATGCCTTGTCAAAAATTGGCTTACAACATGGAGTCACTTTGCAATGGATTCCCTCCCACTGTGGGATACCAGGCAATGAGAAAGCTGACCAACTGGCCAAAGAGGGCACTGAAATGGAGCAACCAGACATACCAATCACTTATAATCAGAAGAAAAGCATGATAAAAACCTACAGGAAGCCACAAACACCACCACATGATGACTATCACATGCTAAACAGAAAGTAACAAGTCACCATCTTCCATCTCCGAACAGGACACAGCCGACTCCGAAGTCATATGTATACAAAGTTTAAGGTTGGCACTACTAATCTATGTACATGTGCCCAGGTGCCCCAAACTGTGGAACATATCCTCCAGAACTGCATCAACTACGAGACACTGAGAAATAATTACTGGCCCAGTGAAACCACTAAAGAAGATAAGCTCTATGGTTCCATACATGAATTACAAAAAACAGTGAAATTTATCCAAGAGACAGGACTGCAGATATAGACAGACAGTGCGAACGAAGAAGAAGAAGAAGAAGAAGAGTTAAAGAGGGTTCACCTGGGCAAAACCAGGAAAAAAAAAGGCAAAGGAATTAGTGGAAATTGAGAGAGAGAGAGACTGTGAGAGTTACTTGTACATTATTATTAGATACAGCTAAAGGAATTATTTTTGCATCAAAATAATAGGCAGCTGTGGAAAATAAATGAACAGTAATGAAAGCACAAAAATAAGTTTTGCAACACTGAATTAGCATCTACATCAAGACACTATTATTACACACTTATGCAGTTGCTGCTACAGCTAGCTGATGATGCTTAAACACAAATATGGCTACATACTGTGAAAAAATATAGGATTAAACCAACCTCCTTCACAGAGTAAAAGAAAAATTGGCGTTAAAATCACATGAACTCTTCAGCACACAGCATTTCAAGTTATTCTTTTTTTTTTTTTCTCAGTTGGAGAGGCATGAAACAACAATAATGTTTAAGTTAGATAACCACAAGTTGGCCAAGCGTTTGTGGAAGACCTGTGTGGAACACCATGCATTTTTCAGGTCAGTATTACAACTAATGATATATCAAATTATTTGTATGTGACTGAATAGTGGCAAAATTCTTATCTGAGAAAAAATATATTTTTTGGGAATAGGCAGAAAATATATACAGTAGAGCATGGATTATTCAAGCTATTCGGTACTAAGGTGGTTTGGTTCTTAAAATAATTCAGATAATTAAACATGTACGAATGTACCCAGTTTATAACTGCAGTTAAGCCTAAAATTAGTTCTTGAATGCAAGAGTATATCTGCTGTATTTTGAAATGTGATTTATTACACAAAATAATTGATTTTTTAAAACTGTTTGTAAATACATGTAATAACTAACATGCTTTGAAGTAACAATACAAGGTGTGTCTGGTAAGTAATGAGACTGATTCCATAAAATTCGATTTGTTCAAGATATACTTACATATTCTTAAAATTCCTTGAAATAACATCCTTGAGCATCAATACACTGTTGCCAGTGGTTCTGCCACGTGTTGTAGCTCGCCTGGAAGTCTTGAACAGGGATCTCCTTCAAAGCACTCATCATGGCAAATTGCACATCATTAACAGTTCCAAAATGGTGGCCTTTCAAGCTTGATTTGAGCAGGAGAAACAAAAAGAAGTCAGCCGGTGCCAAGTCTGGGTTGTAGGGAGGTGTTTAGCACAGCATTGCCTCAGTTTGTTTCACCAGAAACTCTCACAAGCAGCAACGCATGGCTCGGTGCATTGTCATGGTGAAGAACCTAGGTGTTGGCAGTCTCGGGGGCAAATGTGCACAACTCTATTCTTCAGCTGTTTAAGTACTTCCATGTAAAATACCGCGTTGACCATTTGTCCAGTGGTTCGGACTTCCTTATAGACAACACCTTTAGAGTCAGAAAAGACAGTGAGCATTGATTTCATCTTCAATTTGCACATTTAATGGGCTCCCTGTGCATTGTTCATCCTTGATGCTCTTCCTTCGTTGAACGTCTTGTGCCACCAAAACAGTTGTGGTTTCGATAAAGCATCCTTAAAATATTTTGTAAAATCATAATGTGGCGACTTCGTAAGAAAATAGAAGGGGAAATCAGTATGGTCCAAGCTGGTTTTAGACAAGGAAGAGGAACAAGAGATTATATATTAAGTATAAAATTAATAATAGAGAAATGCAGAGAATTTAATGTGAATCTATATTTATCTTTTATAGACATTTATAGGCATTTCATTGTGTACAACAGCAAAAACTTTGGGAAATAATGGATTTCCAACAAATGTGATACAGTTGCTGTATCTAGACCAACAGGCTGCAATAAGAATAACTGCTGAAAAAACAACTTGGTTTGACATAAAACAAGAGGTCCATCAGGGCTTTTGAAAACTTTGTAAATACATGTATTAACTAATGTGCTTTGAAGTAACAATACAAGGTGTGTCTGGTAAGTAATGAGACTGATTCCATAAAATTCGATTTGTTCAAGATATGCTTACATATACTTAAAATTCCTTGAAATAACATCCTTGAGCATCAATACACTGTTGCCAGTGTCGCCTTACTTATTTAACTTGTACACTGAAAATACAATGAGGAATGTTAGAGAAGATGTAGACAAAGTATATTATGATACCATACAAATTGGAGGTTATGAAATAGCAGAGATTAGATATGCTGATGACACAGTATTACTGTCCATAACACACACAAAAAATGGAAAAATTATGTCAGTCTGTAAGAATAGTGAACAGAAAAACCTTTATCTTAATGCAAAGAGAACTAAATTGATGACAACTGGTGAAAGAAATAAGGCAGCTGAAATATATATCAGTAAGGAAAAATTGGAAGAGGTGGAGAGTTTTGAATATCTTGGATCATTACTAACTAATACTGGAGATACAATGAGGGAAATTAAAAGGAGACATATATCGCTCTTCAAAAAATGCAAGGTCCGACAATTAAGTAATAAGACTGATTTTATTACGGCCAAGATAAAAATGCCATTTATGAAGCAAAGTGTGGAATCCAAAGAAGAAACCTTCATCTATGATCTGGCACTTTTCATTGGCCCCGATAAGCAGACAACAAACAAGCCGCCATTTTGTTGACCTGGTCAGAGGTTCATTGTTATGTAATCAGCATGGAGGAAAAAGCTAACAATAAATTCTGTTTAAAACTCAGAAAAGTGACATTCAGACAGTTGAATTGATGCAACAAGTTTATGGAGATAATTGTTTATCTCATGCACAGATATTTAGGTTGTGTTCACGATTAAAAAGTGATGTGGAAACAATTACAAATGCAACTAGACATGGATGCCCAATTTCTGTTTGTCAGAGAACAGATACAAGATCATTGTTTGACTGTGAAGATGATGGCAGATGAATTTGATGTTAACCAAGAGACTATTCGTAAAAGTTTAGTTGAAGATTTGGGGAAGAAAAAAGTTGCATGCCAGTTTGTACCACATTCGTTGTCTGATGACCAAAAACATTAGCGTGTTGAGTATGCAAAAGACATCATCAAAATGTGTCACAGAAGTAAACATTTCTTAAATTTGATTGTTGCAGAGAATGAAACATTGTTTCCGCTATGATCACACAACTAAATGCCAAAGTGCTCAGTGGAAGTCATCATCACCAAAAGGCAAAAAATTTTGTCTTCAGCAGTCAAAAGTGAAGACAATGTTGGTGTGCTTCTATGGCAGCAAAGGAGTTATTCACAAAGAATTTATTCCAGAGGGAGAGACTGTCACTGCCAAAGTTTATTTAAGTATTTTGAAATGCCTGTTAAAAGGATTCTCAGAGTCCGACCCAAGTATTCAAGACCTGGTAGTTTTTTTCCATCTTCATGATAATGCACTGGCTCACCGAGTGGTAGTTGAACAGGAATTTTTGACCTAAAAACAAGTGTGTGTTCTCAACCATCCACCCTATTCCCCAGATTTGTCTCCTTGCGATTATTTTCTATTTCCAAAATTAAAGTTATCATTGAAAGGACGCTTCTTTGACGATACTGATGACATCCAAAGGGCTGTAACATCGAGTTTAAGGGCCATACCAACAGAAGAGCTGCAGAGATCTTCCAGTGTTTGTTAGATCGTGCCAATTCGTTGTATCGATGCATAAGAGGCTTACTTTGAGTAAAATACAGGTTATATCTTCAACTGTTGTTCATTTTGTTTTTTATGTAATTAGTCTCATTACTTCGGACCTTGTAAAATGAGAAATGTTGGAGAGGGACAGACAGAACTACAAAAATAAGATTTTTAAGGGCATGCATCTCTCCCACTGCAACATGCTTGTAAGAACTGGACACTTAATAGAACAGCTGAGAAACACGTAAATGCCTTTTATTGTAAATGATATAGAAGAGTCCTTCAGATATCATGGACATGAAAAAAAGAACAAATATATCCATACTACAAGAACTTAATATTAAAGAAGGTTGGCTAGTCTTACATCTTACATCCTTTCCGTGCCGTTAAACGTCACATAGGGCTCACATAGTTGTTTGCCAAGTTTTCCTGTTTTCCCCAAGTTTTTCAACTTCATCAAGGTTTTATGCCCACTAAACTGGCTTCGCTTAACAATGTTCTCTTTAGAGTTTCACACGGTCGACCTCTTTTTCTTCGGCCTGTTGTGCTCCACTTGATAGCTTGTTTTGGTATTATCTGATTGTTTCTTCTCATTACATGGCTTACATATGTCCATCTTCTTTTTCTGATAACCCACGAGATAGGTTGTTGTTTTCTCATCTGTCTTATCTCTGTGTTGTTCTTAAATTCATTCCACTTTATACCAAGTATTTTCCTTAGGCATTTGTTTTCAAAAGAGTCTAATTTCTTGTATATTTCTTTAGTTGATTTCCAGCTTTCGCATGTATAAATGAGGGTGAATATCGCATTTGAATTGAATAATCTTAACTTGGTTTTTGTGCTTATAACTTTTGAATTCCATATGTTCTCAAGATTTCTGAAGGACAATGCTGGTTTTGCAATTCGACTTCTAACTTCCTTCCTAGTGTCACCATCCTGGTCTATGTAGCGTGCCAAGGTATGCAAATTGGTTTACTTCTTCAACAGCTGTTCCTTCTACGTATATTTTTCCTTCTTGATTAATGAGTAGTTTCATTATTTTGTTTTGTCTTTGTTAATTTCAAGACCTGTTTTGCTAGCCAAGGAAGACAGGGAAAAACTTAAATATTTTGAACATATTAAATGTCATGAGAATTTAGAGAAGACGGTCTTGGAAGGGTACATAGTGGGAAAAAGAAAGAGAGGAAGACCAAGGTGAAGATTGCTGCAAGACATCGTTGATAATGGACATATCAGCAGCAAGGCATCACTGAGAGGCCTTCAGGAGAGCTGTTAGGGAGGCAAAGTTCTGCAAGGGACATGTAAATGACTGACTGACTGACTGACATGCTGTATAATTGATGTGAAGAAAGTTTATATTCTAAAATAATCTTGAATTTTTCTTTCATCCATAGAGTGTCTTTCCTTCACAAGATCACTCATTCTTTTCAGAAGCAATATTTTTGTAGAAATGCACATTCACTGTCAGTCACACAATGACATTGCAGTTTTGAATGCAGTGAAGGCTTCCACATGAGTGGGCTTGCTTTCTGTTACTTGTTCTTCATCATCAGAATCATCTTGGTCAACATAGCATGTTCTTCATCCTGGACTACTGCAACAATTTCTTCTTCACTTAAAAGTGATAACCAATGTTGGCAGCATCATTTTTTAGTCATGCCTCTGCATCATCTTGCTACATTGTGGAAACCCAGGAGTTTCTTGAATAAAGTTAACTCTCACGTATGTCCTCATTCAGATCTTTCTCATGTACAGCTGCCTCTTCAGCAGCACTCCAAAGTTTATGCCACGCTTGAGATTTTTGCTGGACAGCATGTTCAGGCTTCTGCTAACATGTAACAGCAGTCCTTTACATTGAGCTTCTTAATACCTAGCCATGCTGTCATCACCTTGCTCTGGATAGCAGTTCATGCTGGAATTGTTATTTTTTTTACATTATTTTCAGTTTTTCTACAACACCCGTTGGCTGGAGAGGTGCTGTAATATTTGGTAGTAGCAGAAACCTGACGATGAAATTCACAATGATTGTGTTCAGTTGTTCAAGAGGAAGATGGGATGCTGCATTATCAATAAGAAGCAAAACTTCGCCACTTTTACCCTCATCTACTCAATGCCTTTTTTACATGAAATAAAATGGTGGCTAAGCAAATTCAGAAAAGTGTTAGAAGCCATCCAAGATTTTTTTCTGTGCTTTATATTTTACTAGTAGGCATGTTACACCTTTAAAATGTCTTGGATTTTCCAACCACCAACAGTGGTAAAACTTGCTGTCCACTTACATTTGCACAGATCATTACAGTAACATGTTGCTTGCTATCGTTAAAACCAGGAGCAGCCTTTTTTCCACCATGATGCAAATGATTTATGAGAGAGCACCTTCCAATTTAAGCTAGTCTCATGTGCACCCATGGAAAAATCTTCCTCCACTGTTCTGAGAAAAGATTCTTTAAAAGGCTTTTGCAGAGAACATCACCCAACAAAGCTTCTCCCTGGATTTCAAGCTCCCTTATACCATGGCAAGATTACAAATGTTCTTCCATCCTGTACTAGTTTTAAATTCAGAATGACCTGCAAGTTTTTGATTAAACTATAAAACATAAGAGAGGTCCAGATATAGATTTGTCTTGACTACTCTTTTGCTGAAGCCATAAATAGACAGTCTTCTGATTTCTCATCACTAGTTTTTTTCATAATCTTCCTTCTTTTAGAACCATCTGTACTGTCTGACTTTGATACAAAGTTCAGTATTTCACTTTTCCTCCCTTTTATTTCAGATATGGGTGCTTTACTAAAATAAAAAATCTTAACAAGTGATGCACCGTTTGTGCCTTTTTTGAGTCTGTTATATAATTGTTACCTTATCCTCAAATGACACATTGCAATTTCTTTTCATTGTAGGCACTATCATGACTCTAATAGTACAGAATATTAAAAAGATCTACACAATATTAAAATAGCTAGGAAACACACCTTAAATACTGAATGCTTAGAAAACAAAAACGTGTATGACATTTGCAATGCCATCCAACAGACTGAGCCAAATCTTGAAGTGTTGAGAACTTTCGTGACATTAAAGCAGGATACTTGGGTGATTCTGTCTTCTGCTCTTCTGTGTGTGAATTTCCACTATTGTCCACTGGAATAATGTTCTTTCTTACATTACTATTCTATGTTGTTTTGCGTCTGTTTTGTTACTCACTTCACAGACTTACTTGCTCCCAAGTTCATTCTCTCTCAGTGGAAATAGTAATACAGAAGCAGCAACTTTACAGTTGAAACGACTTTAATGATGCACGGGGTGAGGATGAGTCGATGAGCGATATGACGAGAACGACAAAAGGCATCAACAAAATCCATGGACACAAGACTGGACATTTCCATGATACAATATATGTTCCTGGCAGACTACTGTCACCATCAGAACAACCTAATACACTCTGTTCTACATCTATTTCACTAAACAACATTTCTAACAGCCTAATCTATGTCTATCTCAGATGATACACAAAACACAACTGTCCCTCAGTCATATGATTTCTCTCTCACCTGACCTTTTTCCTATCATTCCCCATCCGTGACCCTCATGCAACCCAAGACAAAGGAGATGGACTCTACTCACAAACAGCTGATTACTTTAGAAGATAACTCATTTTATACAAATGTTTCAATCCTCAGATGAGTTATCTATCTTACATCCTGACATTCAGTATACTGCTATAACATTAGTATTCCAAGGTTTAAACTCTTTTGGACTGAAAGTTATAAATTGTTATTTTTGGACTCAAAGCTTCATATTAATTAATTAATTTTGTGTGTGTGCAGCAGTGGTTGGGATAATTGACACTTTACTGTAGGTATTAATTCATTCATTTGCGTGTCCCTTGCAGAACTTTGCCTCCCTAACAGCACTCCTGTAGGCCTCTCTGTTGTGAGCAAGATGGCCTGCTGCTGATGCATCCATTTGCAGATAATCAATGATGTCTTGCAGCCATCTTCACCTTGGTCTTCCTCTCTTTCTTTTTCCCATTATGTACCCTTCCAAGACGGTTTTCTCTAGATTATCATGACATTTAATGTGTCCAAAATATTTAAGTTTTCTTTTTCTTTACTAGCCAGCCTTCTTCAATATTAAGTTCTTGTAGTATGGATATATTTGTTCCTTTTTGTGTCCATGATATTTGATGAACTCTTCTGTAGCATTTACATTCAAAGGCATTTATGTGTTTCTCAGCTGTTTTGTCTCACAGGCATATGTGCGATGGGAAAGATGCATGACCTTAAAAATCTTATTTTTGTGGTTCAGTCTGTTCCTCTTCACAGATTCTTTAGTTGTTTTATTTTCTGAAGAGCGATAGATGTCGTCCTTTTAATTTCCCTCTTTGTATCTCCATTATTAGTTAGCTGTAGGTGTAGTAAGGGATATTTATTCATGTAGTAGTTCCAGTGGGGGAGAAGGCCTAGACATTAAGGGAATAAACAAGACTTCTGACATCTGAGTGTGAATCCTAGAAGGTTGTGAAATGTTGATTTTAACATGACAAAGTTGAATATAATTTGTATTACTAAGACATTCATGTCCTACTTACTGTTTGTACTTGGTGGGAATCTCCCCTTGTATTCTTAACCAAAAAGAAAATAACCAAACTCTGTCGTGTTCTAAGACTGATCATAATGTCATCCTAGCTTGGTCTTATCTGGCGATAAAAATACACCTGGAAGGAAGTCAAACATAACTTACTAGTCACACAATATGAAATCAAGTTGGATAGTCTGGTATCTCTCTTTTGTCATCTCTTCTCTTAACAGGAATGGCAAGGAATGGAGTTTGTTTAAAAAATTAAGATGTTGAGGAATAAAGAGGTTAAGGAATGTAGGAGTTAAATACATGGTACGGTTTGGAATGATTGTGAAGACAGCTTACATATTAGTAAAGTTTCAGATGTCAGTAGTATAGTTTACCAGTTCAGTCAGTCAAGTGCTGTGCCATGTGGCGTAGGTGATCATTTCTCTCCACAATTCTATCTTTAGACTTGATTATGAGATCTGACAGTGACTTTCTTCCTAACCACACTGTAACTTCTCTCTTTATCTTCCTCTGTCTCTTCTTATCTCAATTTTTCCAGTTGCCACAATGTGTTCCAATTTTCCTCTTCTCAGAAAATGTCCTACAAATCTCACTCGTCTGCCTCTGATCTTTGCTGTAATTTGCCTTTTAACTCCAGCCTCTCTTAAGACTTCTACATTGGTTTTCTTAGCTGTCCATGGTACCTTCAACATCCTTCTTATGAACCACATTTCCATGGCCTCCATTTCTCGCTGTACTTTCTTATTCATAGACCATGCTTCACATCCATAAAACAAAATTGGCTCGATGTAACATTTAAGTACTTAGAATCTTGTTTCCATTGATATGGATCTGTTGCACAAGATGTTTCTCATTTTCTAGAATGCCGACTTGGCCTGAGCACGTCTGCTTTTTATTTCATTGTGACATTTCCCGTCAGCTGTTATAATTGTTCCTAAGTACTTGAATCTGTTAACTTGTTTCAGTTCTGTGCCATCGATGGTAATGCTACATTTTGGTGGTATTCTTTTCTTTGAGATGATCACCATTTCAGTCTTCTTTTTATTCAGCCTGAGACCTTTACTTTTACTTTCACAAACCCCGATGTCCAGAAGAGCCTGTAACTCCCCTTCACTTAGCAATCACTTAAGTTGTTAAGGTTGTACCCGCCAATTGATATTCCTGGCAAGCTCTCTGTATTTCTCATTGTGTTTTCGCTGTACAAGGAGAAGAGGTCAGGAGATAGAACACATCCTTGTCTCATTCCCAATTTTATATCTTGGAATGCTCCTATTTGGTTCTCAACCTTCATTGCTGCTGTTTGCTGCCAGTATATGTTTTTGATGAATTTCAGATCTTTCTCATCTATGTTGATGTCTTCCAGCATTCTTATAATTTCTGTATGTCAGTTACCCGTTCACTTAAATAAATATTGAAGGTTTCAGATCATTTTAGGCATTGTTAAACTGATTTATAATTACTGTTCTCAAGAAGTTTATGTGAAATTTTAATGGAGAGTTTCTGCTGTGACTTTATTCTTGGAAGGACATTGGCGTCATTGTGTCACCATTATGAATTGCAAGCCCATTGCATGCATCTTCAGCTCGCTTTAGTTTTAAGACTGATTCGCCCTTCCATTTCAATCCCTGTTCATTTGACCCCAGCTGTCTGCTTTCAGAGACACCACTGAGGGGTTGAGTAGGATCTTGGTCAGTTAATGTTCACCAACCTTGATGGAAGCAGTCAACTGTGAGTTGCTGACTGCTATCTCCTTGAGCTTTAGTACTGAATCTTTGCACCAGTGGAATTGTCTGATTTTGAATCTAAAAGTCTTGTGAATCTATAAGTCTAAATATGAATGAGGTATTTAATCTTAAAATTGTGTAAATTTTTCTGTACATGTATAACAATAATTTCATATACTCAAGAGAGTACTTTTATTTCTATCAGAGTACTATTTGTATTAGTATTTGGTCATCAGTAAATTAAAATGTTTGTATTCAGCGACACATTAAAATCTTATAATTGATTATAACAATCATTGACTTTTGAGTTTATTTTCTTGCATAAATTAATTTTTTATTTTGAAAAAAAAAAAAATGCAGGCGGTTGACAGAGTGCTTAAGATCTGGATTACACAAATTTTCATTCAGTACATTTTGGTTGTTCAAACAGACATACTTGTTCAAGATCTGAAACTTTAAAGTATTAAAATTTATGTTTTAAAATAGTATGAAATTGATAAATTCTTATTTTTGATAATATTTCTGCAAGACATATAATCTCCATGATGTTAATGTTGTGTGAAATAACGACTTTCAGTCTTTATTTTTAACCATGTTAACAAATGTAAGAAAGCTGACATCGTGTTACTGTTTGTATCAGCTCATAGTGTTATGAAAAATTATTCTTTTATCATTAGTGACACTTATTTCTAGATATTCCATGGAATATGAAAAATTTCTCTGTTTTCATTTAGATGTAATGCTTATGTCTAATTGTTCCTTGGGATATCAAACATTTTTGTGTATTTTCATTCAAATGTGACAGTGTTTTATAAGTAAAGTAAAAAAAAGTATAGGTAATCCTGTCATGCCTTAGAGGCACATAGGGATATGGTGTTAGTGCCTGTATTTTCCTTTGACCTGTCAGCACACTAGAGGGTGATATGGTCAGTATCATGCCTGGCTGCCTTTCCTTCCCCAACTCCTGATGAAATCAGGTA
Organism: Achatina immaculata; assembly: GCA_009760885.1. NCBI lineage: Eukaryota > Metazoa > Mollusca > Gastropoda > Stylommatophora > Achatinidae > Lissachatina > Lissachatina immaculata. Next base: position 66,017,077 of record CM019720.1, on the reverse strand, counting down.
CCCATTTCTACAGCTGGGTGAATGGGGCGCCTCCAACTGGAATTGAACCCCCAACCTTCGCCATGAGAGACCAGTGCACTAACTACTTTGCCACTCAGATGCCCTATTTTATAAGGAATTCCATAAAATAATTATTTTAATTTTCCAGCTGATTGCAACACTTGCAGTTAGATCATGTTAGGACAAGAAAAATTATTGTAGACTATATGTACCTATATGGTGATGTAAGGAAAATACTTGGTATAAAGTGGAATGAATTCATGAACAACGCAGAGATAAAACAGATAACCAGACAACAACCTGTCTCATGGGTGATCAGAAAAAGATGGACATGTGTCGGTCATGTGATGAGAAGATACAGTTAGAGAATCCCAAAACAAGCTATCAAGTGGAACACAACAGGCTGATGAAAAAGAAGTTGACCATGTGAAACTCTAAAGAGGACATTGTTAAGAGAGGCCAGTTCCCTTGATGAGATTGAGAAAAAAAAAAAAAACTCGCTGGAGACAGGAAGTCATGGCAAACTACTACTATGTGACGTTTAGCGGCACGGGAAGGATATATGATGTGGTTAGCATACTCTTTTCTTATGCCATTGAAATGGAGCTCAGTTGTGGGTCTTGGTGTACCAGCTAACTCAGTTGTAAAAATGACTACTTAGTTCATCTTGGAATTGGAGAAGAAAAGATGGCAGAGAATTATATTGCACTTTCTAGTTGATGAGCAAAAAAAAATTGCATTAAGAACTATGCAACATTGTTGGTTGTATTCTTCTCTCATATACAGTGTTGTTCCAGTGTTGTTTGTGATGTTATTTAGAATTTAATCTTTCAGTGTGTTGTTTGAAACTTAGAACATTACCTTAAATTTTCAGTGAATTGTTTTAGACAGAATCTTTCAGTGGGTTGTTTGAAACTTTTAGAATATTAAAGTTTCAGTAAGTTGTTTTGTTAAAGGGTGTTAAAAAAGACAAAGAAGTGAAGGAATCATGCCGTCAAGATAAACGTCAATATTATGACAACTTAGCAGAAACAGCAGAGAAAGCAGCATATACAAATGACATGAAAACCATATATAAAATCACAAAGCAGATGACAGGTAACTTCAACACAAGATGTGAAAGTGCAGTAAGAACACAAAATGGACAACTGGTCAGTGGAGAAAGAGAAAAAATTGAAAGATGGAGGGAACACTTTAACACCCTACTAAACAGAACACAAGGAGCACAAACAATAGACATACCTGAAGCAAAAACGGAACTAAACATCAATGCAGGACCAATAACAATAAATGAAGTAAAGGAGGCAATAAAGAAGCTAAAATCAGACAGGGCACCAGGTGAAGATGAAGTGACTGCTGAGATGTTGAAAGCAGAGGAAACAGAAACACCAAAACAACTTTGCCAGATATTACAATAAATTTGGGATTTAGAAAAAGCCCCACAGGAGTGGAAAACTGGTCTTATAGTAAAACTACCAAAGAAGGGTGACCTCAGAGATTGCAGGAACTGGAGAGGCATTACCCTGCTGCCACTCACCAGTAAAGTATTTTGCAGAATAATCATCAACAGAATTGTACCAACACTTGAGGAAAAACTTTGGAAAGAGCAGGCAGGATTTAGGAAAGGAAGATCATGCATAGACCACATATTTGTACTTAGACAAATATTAGAACAGGCAAATGAGTGGCATAGTACAACATATGCATTATTCATAGATTTTGAGAAAGCCTTTGACAGTGTCAACAGAGATGCACTGTGGAAAAACCTAAGATGGCATGGCCTCCCCCATAAAATAGTTAATGTAATCAAAGCCCTATACGAGGGTTTTCAGTGCAAAGTTATCTGTGGAGAACATACCTCCAGCAGCTCTAGGGTACAAACAGGAGTGAAACAGGGATGTGTACTATCACCAACATTATTTATCTTGGCAGTAGACTGGTTAATGAAGGAGGCAACATCAGACAAACACAGAGGATTACAATGGACCCTTGACACAGTGCTGGAGGACCTTGACTTTGCGGACGACATTTGTCTATTATCAAGCAGTCACAAAGATATGCAAGATAAAATAAACAAGCTAATTCAGAATGCAAACAACATAGGACTAAAGATCAACGTAGGAAAGACAAAGTTAATGAAGCAAAATGTGAACAACAGAAATGTACTCAGAGTAGATAACAAGTTAGTGGAGGAGGTCAACGAATTTGTATACCTTGGCAGCAGAGTAGTAGAAAATGGAGACAGCACAGAGGACATCAACAGCAGACTTACTAGAGCAAACTAGGCTTTTGCAATGCTGCAGAATATATGGAAATCAAAAAAACTAAGCATAAATATGAAAATCAGGATATTTAAGAGTAATGTTCTAAGTGTACTACTCTATGGAAGTGAATGCCTTGAAAATCACCAAAACCATAGAAAACAAGTTGAATTCTTTCCAGACTAAATGTTTACGAAGAATTAGAAAAATGTTTTGGCCAAACACCATAAGAAATAACATCTTATTAGCAGAAATGCAGATGAAACCACTGACAACAATTATTGAGGAAAGACGCTGGCGATGGTTGGGACATGTGCTCCGAATGACTGACAACTCACTACCAAAAATAGCACTAAGATGGACACTACAGGGGAGCAGAAGTAAGGGTAGACCAAAAGAGACATGGAGAAGAACAACAGAAAGAATGTTGAGCAATAGAGGGCTCACCTGGGCAAGAGCAGAAAAAAAGGCGAAGGACAGGCATTTGTGGAAAACCCTTGCGGAAGCCCCATGTGCCCTGGGCACTTAAGGTTCAGAGAGAGAGAGAGAGAGAGAAGTTGTTTTGTTCCTTTTAGAATAAAGTGGTAAAATATATAGTTATTGTGGATTTCCACTTGGGGAAATTTGTTGGTTTCATATGACAGTCAGCAACACACTGTGAGCTTTTTGGATTACACGTATGCAGAGGTCTGAAGAAAGCAACAGAAAACAAAGATACTTGTTTTCTGACAAGTGATTGTGACAGTTCTCTGATAAATTTTTGCTGCAATTATTTCTAGATTGAGAGAAGCTGAGAAACCTAACAACAACCTAACCTTCCCACGGTTTGGTTCTAAGTTCCGCTACTCAGGCCGCACACTGTATCAATCCAGACAGCAGGCAGCACTTTTGGACAGACCCCCTCCATTCTTTGAAAGGTCACAGCCAGCAAGAAACACAATGCCAGAGACACGCAGTATGGATGAATGTAGGTTGTGTCTCCAAGATTTTACTTTTAATGTATAACACACAAAAGGCATAATAAAAGTATTTTGTTAAGGTGAGTGCTCTTAAAATTATTTGCTGTGCTTCTAGTCATTGGAGTTGTAACCACTTTGCTGATATCCTCCTTTACGGGCGTTTAGAACACCTGTGCACCTGTCTTATGTGCAGGAATGATAACTAACTGAGCGGTACATTGCTACTGAGTTGAGCATCTCCCAGGAATGTGTTCATGCCATTATTCACAATGATCTTCAAATGACAAAAGTCTCTGCTCGATTGGTCCCAAAACTTCTTGGAGCTGATCACAAACAACTGCATCTCAACATGTCAAGAGACAATCTTGGCCATTTTTCTGTAGATCCTGAAGTTTCTTCAGCAATTTGTGACTATGGATGAGACTTGGGTTCATCATTTTCAACCAGAAACCAAAGAACAGTCAAAGCAATAAAAACATTATGGATCCCCACCTCCAAAGAAAGGAAGAGTGGTTCTGTCTGCAGGCAAAGTGATTGCTTCCATCTTTTGGGGTTCAGAAGGTGTGCTATTGGTAGACCATCTTCAGAAGGGCAGAACGTCATCAGGGCCTATTACGCTAATCTTATGATCCAACTGTGGGTCAAATTGAAGGAAAAGCATCGAGGGAAATTGACAACAGTAGTCATCTTTCATCAAGACAGTTCAGAAGTCGCCAGTGGCAGTGGCTACCATTCGTGAGTGCGGCTTCCAGCTTCTTGAACATCCTCCTTATTCCCCAGATTTGGCCCCTTCGGACTATTACCTGTTTACCAAACTCAAAAAGAAGCTCAGTGGCCGCAAATTTGCTTCAGATGATGACATCATTCATGCTGTAGACCACTTTCTACTGGCACAAGATGCTGACTTTTACAAAGAAAGTATCCGTGTGTATGCTTCAGGATCGCTGGACTAAGTGCATAAACTTGCAAGGAGGCTATGTTGAGAAATAACCCAAAAAAGTTGTCCACAAATAATCCGTTATGCCGAGAACTTATCAATCACCCCTCGTATTATATTCTGTACTGTAAGAAATTAATCCCAACCCCATTATTGGTATTACACAATGGTCATGGAATTTATTAGGGGCAGTATTGTTGTGCTAGTAGAGGAAGAAATTAATACATTTTAAATCTTGTTGACTGTGATGCAGTCAGAAGAAATGCAGCAAAAATTAGGGATCAGGTAGGTTGTACACAGACTGCTGAGAGGAAAGGCTAAATATTCTACCAACTGAAGAAGAAAAAAATATATATATATATTCTGTGGGCACATCATTAACATCAAGTAAAGACCAAAGCAAAGATGGGCCAAAGACCAAGAAATATTTAATTGACCACACACAAATGAATCTTAAAACCAAGTTACCGGTCCCACAACTAAATATCTACCTAGATAAAATTACATTGAATGAAACTGAAACAGTGGTAAATTTAATGGCCAACAACAATGCTTCAGGTGAAGTTGAAATAAAAGCTGAAATGTTAAAAGCTATTAATAATGACAACATGAGACAACCACATTGAAGGTTTAATAAAATTTGGAAAGAAGAGAAGGTCCCTTCTAAATGGAAAAAAAAGGAATCATTAAAATGCCAAAAACAAAACAACCTTGGTGACTGAAATAACTGGAGAGGAATAACCTTACTATCATTTGTGTCAAAAGTATTTTGCAAAGTTATTCTGAATAGAATTAAAGATATAAGTGGATACAACAATGAGAGAACAAGCAGGATTTCGAAAAAAGAGAAGCTGTCTCGACTAGATCTTCACTCTAAGAATAATACATGAAGAACATATTGAAAACCAAAAACCATTAATCCTGAACTTCATAGACTTTAAAAGGCATTTGATAGCATACACACATGAATTTTAAGACTGTATAGAATACCATCTAAAATTGTCAGCACCATTAAGGATCTCTACAACAGATATGTTTGTGCAGTTAGCACAGAAGGAGGAATGAGCAAATGGTTCCAGATTGAAAAAGTGTGAAACGGTCATCATCATCATCTTTCACTCCCTTGAGGGCATAGGCCATGGATAAAGGCTCTTCAATTATCCCTGCTCTTGGAATTATTCTCTGCTTCCTTCCATGTGTAACCCTTGTTTCTGAGCACTGTCATAATGTCTTTTTTTCTAAGTAACTCTAGGTCTTCCTCATTTTCTGTTTCCTTGAGGATTCCATGTCAGTAACTGTCTTGCTATGCTTGTGGCGGGTTTCCTCAGAGGATGGCCAATCTACCTCCACTTCCTGAAGTGTAGGTTCATAGGTTCTTATCCTTCCCTTTCCCAGACCTCATTCCTGATCTTGTCCTGCCATTTAATGTTTAATATCCTCCTCAAGCAGTAGTTCATGAAACAAGGATGATTTTTGGAATTGCCATAGACTTCATAATGAAAAAATGCTGCACATGTAAAACAGGCATTGATTGAGTACATGGGACCTAACTAGAAGATCTTGATTTTGCAGATGACATAACTCTTATCCGTGACAGTGTGAAATCGATGCAAGAAAAAACAGATACTCTGTCTTCAGAAATTAACAAGGACAAAACAAAAATAATGAAACTTCTCATTAATCATGAAGGAAAAATATACATAGAAGGAACACCTGTTGAAGAAGTAAACCAATTTGCATACCTCAGCAGCTACATAGACCAGGATGGTGACACCAGAAAGGAAGTTAGAATTCAAATTGCAAAAGCAGCATTGACCTTCAAGAATCCTGAGAACATATGGCACTCAAAAGTTATAAGCACAAAAACTAATTTATGATTATTCAATTCAAATGTAATATCCATCCTCATTATGCATGTGAATGCTGGAAAACAATTACAGAAATAGACAAGAAATTAGAATCTTTTGAAAACAAATGCCTAAGGAAAATACTTGGCATAAAGTAAAACGAATTCAAGAACAATGCAGAGATAAGACAGATGAGCAAACAGCAACCTGTCGCATTGGTGATCAGAAATAGAAGATGGACATATGTCGGACACGTGATGAGAAGAAACAGAGAATCCCAAAACAGCTGTCAAGTGGAAAACAACAGGCAGAAGAAAAAGAGGTCGGCCATGTGAAACTCTAAAGAGGACATTGTTGTTAAGAGAGGCCAGTTTAGTGAGCATAAAATCTCTTTATGAGGTTGAAAAGCTGGCTGAAAATGGGAAAACTTGGCAAACTATCATACGAGACCTCTGTAATGTTTAACGGCATGGGAAGTATGTAAGGTGTAAGAGCACATCATTAAACCAAAATACGGTAATAAAATGTAATAAACCATTTTTAACTGTTAAGTACACATTGAGATTTCTGTAAACCCCATGACACAGAGAACTTTCAGAAACAGTGTGTTTTCACCATATTCATCCAAAAATTACACAATCAGGATGCTGTGAAACAAAAATACACTACACTGGCAGAAAAAAGGCTAAAATAAATTTGTAAAACAAAGCTATGGAAGCCCTTACATCATTTATTTTACTGCTTCCTCACATAAAAATTTTCTTTGTCTAATAGCGGGTCACCGCAAGAATAGAGGCTCACTTGAAGATGACATTTATGATCCAAGGAGAGCTAGCAAAGATTACCCTGGCAAAAATGGAGATGAAAAGGATAGAAGAGACGTTAAAGGCATTCCAACAGGTAATATTCAAATGCTGTATTCACTACTGCACAACCAGAGGTATAGAATATGCGTAATTAAAGGAAACATTTGTTTCTGGTCTGGTCTGTGTTCTTTGAATGTGGTAGGAATGTTATGTTTCATTTGTTAAAGTCAAACATTTGTCTCTTAGCATTCTTTTGTTAATTATGAAATTTGCCACATATGTCAGCCATATGTTTTAACATTGATTACATAGTTGCATCAGCGTTTATTTGCATAGAATGCTAGCAAGTAAAGGTTATTGTAATGTTCAGTTGTAGATATCCTTAGCTTCTTTAATAGACATTTACTCTTCAGATTCACTGTTGGTTCTTTCATATAATCATCCCTCCCTAAGTTGAGGTGGTCATTGTAGTTACAAGCTGTCTTTTAGATGTACTGTAAGATGTGCACTTTCATCCACACCCCTTCTCCCAGCTCAGGTTTGGAATCATAATTGTTTCAGATGTTGGTTCTAAGGACTGCAAACGCCTGAAAACCAGTTACTTAGGGTAGATGAGTGGCACGTGTGGTAGCTCATCTGCCGCTGTTGGCGAGATTTTCAGCTGCCGCGTGTGGAGCGGTGCTCCTCCCGGCCAATGAATGAAATTTGCTATTGAGGTTGCCGCGCAGCATCACTGTGGAAAAGGTGGTAGAAAGGATAAAGCGAAGCAAACAGTCAAATCACTGCTTCTCTGGTCTGGCAGTCGGCCACGTCCTGAGTGCAGTCATATCGGGTGAAATGCATGAACCGGCTTGTCCCAGAGGTTAAGACACTGCTGGCGAGACTCTTCAAATGCCGCGCGTGGAGTGAAGCTCCTCCCGATCAAGGAAGAAATGCGGAAAAGAAATAAAGGTTGCTGTGCGGCGCCGATGGGAAAAGGTGGTGGAAAGTGAAGTTTAACCGGTATGTCCAGTAGTATCGCTACGAGAGCTATACCACGGCACCTCTGCTTTAGAGGCCAGCCACGTCCGAAATACACCTACACTGGTGAAATATGCCTATACCGGCACACACCAGGGGTGGAACTTGATGGCTAGACATGTCATGCCACCTCTGCTCTAGAGGTCGGTAACGCCTGATATACACCCATACTGGTGAATTTTGCCTAAACCGGCTCATACCAGGGGTGAATCTTGAAGGCTACACATGTCACAGTACCTCTGCTCTAGAGGTCGGTCTCGTCCCAAACACGCCCATACTGGGATAATGCCTAAACCGGCTCAACCCAGGGGTAGAAGTCACTAGTGGCGAGGATTCGTCCTCCTGGACAAAAGCTCCATCCTGGTCACAACTAGGAAGGGTAGCGGCCACGACCGCAAAATGCTGAAGTCGGAGACACTGTACCAGGGAAGTCTAGATAGGCAACCACCTCTCACCCGGCAAGGATGTTTGCGTATCCTAATCACGCTGAGGTTTTCCGGTGAGAAAGTCCAACTCTGGACTGGATGGCCAACCACCTCTCACCCGGCGGTGATGCACGGGTATCTCAAAACACATCGAGGTTTTCCGGTGAGAAAGTCCAACTCTGGCCTGGGTGGGCTACCGCCTCTCACCCAGCGGGGATGCACTGATATCCTAAACACGTCGAGGTCTTCCGGTGAGAAAGTCCAACCTTAGACTAAACTGGTGCAATGAAAACCACGGTGTCATGCAATCCCGCTTTGGAGACCCACCAAGAATACAGGCTAAAGCTCTGTGATACTCTGAACCCCTTATGGTCCTCTCGTGGATCCCGTGTGGTCTTTTTGGGGACCATACAGGGGACCACGGGACCTAACGAGGACCACAGGCGTGAATTCAGTAGGATCACAGTTCGGTTTTGGTGGTAGAAGAGAACGAAGAAGAAGAAGAAGTTTCAGATGTTGATGTAATTTATTTTTCCCTTTCATATTTTGTTTTTGTGAAAATCTTTAGCAAAACTGGAAGCCTATTAACATCAAGTAAAGACCAAAAGCAAAGATGGGCCAAACACTTCAAAGAAATATTTAATTGACCACACCCAAAAAAATTGATAAACGTTGAAACCGACTTACCAATCCCACAACTAAATGTCACCCTAGATAAAATTACCTTGCATGAAATTGAAACAGCAGTAAATCAACAAAGCTACAAGTGAGGATGAAATAGTAGCTGAAATGTTAAAAGCTATCAACAGTGACAACATGAGACAACTGCAGAAAATGTTTAATAATTTAGAAAAAAGAAAAGGTCTCTTCTAAATGGAAAAAAATGAATCATTGTTAAAATACCAACAAAAAAAAAAAAAGAGGCAATCTTAGCGACTGCAATAACTGGAGAGGAGTAATCTTACTATCAGTTGCGTCGAAAGTATTTTGCAAAGTCATTCTGAATAGAATTAAAGATATAGTGGATACTGCAGTGAGATAAGAACAAGCAGGATTTAAAAAAAGCTGTCTTGACCAGATTTTTACTCTGAGAATAATACTTGAAGAACATATTGAAAAGCAAAAACCATTAATCTAGAACTTCTTAGACTTTAAAAGGCATTTGATAGCATACACAGAGATTCATTATGGAGAATTTTAAGACTATATGGAATACCATCTAAAATTATAAACATCATTAAGGATCTCTACAACGTATATGTTTGTTCAGTCAACACAGAAGAAGGAATGAGTGCATGGTTCCAGATTGAAACAGGCATGAAACAAGGATATATATTATCTCCCTTGCTTTTTGGAATTGCCATAGACTTCATAATGACAAAATGCTTGCACAGGTAAAACAGGCATTGATTGGGTACATAGAACCCAACAAGAACATCTTGATTGTGCAAATGACATAACTCTTATCAGTTACAACGTGAACTTGATGCAAGAGAAAACAGATACCCTATCTTCACAGGCTAGTAAAATTAGACTAGACTTGAAATTAACAAGTATAAAACAAAAATAATGAAACTTCTCATCAATCATGAAGGAAAAATATACATAGTAGGAATAGGTGTTGAAGAAGTAAACTAATTTGCATACCTTGGCAGCTACATAGACCAGGATGGTGACACCAGAAAGGAAGTTAGAATTTGAATTGCAGGAGCAGCATTGACCTTCAGAAATCTTGAGAACATATGGCACTCAGAAGTTATAAGCACAAACACTAAGTTAAGATTATTCAATTCAAATGTAATATCCATCCTCATTTATGCATGTGAATGCTGGAAAACAGCTAAAGAAATAGACAAGAAATTAGACTCTTTTGAAAACAAATACCTTAGGAAAATATTCTGCATAAAATAAAATGAATTCAAGAGCAACACAGAGATAAGTGCAGATGAGTGAATAACATCATGGGTGTTAAGGTAAAGAAAATGGACATATGTCAGTCATATAATGAGAAGAAACAGTCACAGAATGTCCAAACAAGCTATTAAGTGGAACACAACAGGCTAAAGAAAAAGGAGGTCAGTAACATGAAACTCTAAAGAGGACACTGTTAAGAGAGGCCAAATTAGTCGACATAAATCCCTTGATGAGGTTGAAAAGCTCGCTGCGGACAGGAAAACTTTGCTAACTACCATGCGAGCCCTATGTGAGGTTTAATGGCATAGGAAGGATGTAAGATGTGAGAAGAAAATCAGTTATACTATGCAGAGCAGTGTGTGTAAATGTATTTTTTTTCAGTACTACATAGGTGTGATCTTCTTCTTCGTTTGCTTCTACCACCAAGACCGCCCTGTGATCCCACTGAATTTACACCTGTGGTCCTTGTTAAGTCCCGTGGTCCCCCATATGGTCCCTGAAAGGACCACACTAGATCCACAAGAGGTTCAGAGTATCATAGGGCTTGAGCCTGTATTCTTGGTGGGTCTCAGAAGCGGGATTGCATGACACTGTGGTTTTCGTTGCACCAGTTTAGTCTAGAGTTGGACTTTCTCACTGGAAAAACCTCAACGTGTTTTGGATATCAGTACATCCCAGCTGGGTGAGAGGCGGTAGCCTATCCAATCCAGTATTGGACTTTCTCACCGGAAAACCTCAGTGTGATTAGGATACGCATACATCCTCACCGGGTGAGAGGTGGTTGTCTATCTAGACTGCCCTGGTCCAGTGTCTCTGACTTCAGCATTTTGTGGTCATGGCCGCTACTCTTCCTATTTGTTACCAGGATGGAGCTTTTGTCCAGGAGGATGAATCCTCGCCACTAGAGCCGGTTTTAGGCATATTATCCCAGTGTGGGCGTATTTGGGACATGACCGACCTCTAGAGCATAGGTACCGTGACATGTGTAGCCTTCAAGTTTCACCCCTGGTGTATGCCGGTTTAGGCATATTTCACCAGTATGGGTGTATGTCGGGCGTGACCGACCTCTAGAGCGGAGGTGGCATGACATGCCTAGCCATCAAGTTTCACCCCTGGTGTATGCCGGTTTAGGCATATTTCACCATTGTGAGTGTATTTCGGACATGGCCGGCTTCTAGAGCAGAGACACCATGGTATGTGTAGCTCTCCCAGCAGTACTACTGGACATATCGATTAAAATTCACTTTATGCTTTCCTTCACCTTTTCACATCGGCGCTGCGCAGCAACCCTTATTTCTTTTCCACAGTTTCTTCCTTGACAGTGAGGAGCTTCACTCCACCTGCGGCATCTGAAGAATCTCGCCAGCAGTGTCTTAACCTCTGGGTTAAACCGGTTCAGGCATTTCACTCAATATGAGTGCACTTAGGACATGGCCGACCTCCAGACCAGAGGCACCATGATTTGACTATTTGCTTTCCTTTATCCTTTCTACCACCTTTTCTGCAGTGGTGCCGCGCGGCAACCCCATTTGCATCTTTCTTCACTGACCAGGAAGAGCACCGCTTCACGCACGGCAGCTGAAGAATCTCGCCACCAGCAGTAGATGAGCTACCAAACGTGCCTCTCGTCTACCCTAAGTGTCTGGTTTTCAGGTGCCAGATATTTGCCTTCGCCCCTTCTCCTGTCAGTTTAAACAGTTCTGCCATGAAAAGGCCAGGAGCTGGACTTGACTGCTGTTTGAGGCGCATGCCGTTGGAGCGGAGAGCGAAATTCTCCACCCCACCTCCAGCAATAACAGTCCTTAGAACCATATAGGTGTGATGATATCTTAAATAAACGGCATTTACTGCATGTGGTAAAATCTGCCATGGGGGTTTTCCCCAGTAGTATCTGACTCATGTAAAACTGCAAGTCTGACAGCTTAAATGCAATACCAGTAGTACAGTATAAAAAGGTAAAGGTAAGGTAATCCTGTAATGCCTTAGAGGCACATAGGGATATGGTGTTAGTGCCCATATTTTCCTTGACCTGATATGGTCAGTATCATGCCTGGCTGCCTTTCCTTCACAACTCCAGAAGAAGTTGGGTACCCATTTCTACAGCTGGGTGACTAGGGTGCCTCTGGCCAGATTCAAATCCCTGACCTTCACCATGAGAGACCAGTGCACTAACAATGTCGCCACTCAGACACCCAATAGTGCAGTATGGTGGCAGTTAATTCAAATGGCACAATAAAGCCACTTTATCATTAAAAAATTTAACCATTGTTTTACATTGTTTCCTACCTTCAGTGTATGTATATGAGTGTGCATGAATGTGTTTATGTAGTTTCCCTGTTTCCTATTTCCAGTGCATGAATATGATTGTGTATGTAGTTACCTATTTTCTGTCTACAGTGCATGAATACGAGTGTGCATGTAGTCTTGTTTCCCACCTTCAGTGGTTGAATATGATTGTGTATGTAGTCTTCTGTTTCCTGCCATGCGTGTATATACATATTCTGCTGTATCCTACCTTCAGTGCATGTATGAGCCTGTGTGTAATCTTCTGTTTCCTGCCTTCATTGCATATGTATGAGTCTTATGTGTGAGTATTGTTAACCTCCCCAGGTGAGACAAGCATAAATATTAAGTCCAGTTTTCAAGTAGCCTTTGATTTTTACCTTCCTAAGTTCTGTTGCCTTTATCAGTTCTGCTGGGATACTTTTCCATGCAGTCCTTATGGTGTTAGTGAAGTTTTTTTGTTTTGTGAGTGCCATTGTTGCTATTTTCATGTCATTTGTACTGTTTATAGCTAGGCTGTTTGTTTTATTAGTTTCTTATTTGTGATCTTACCACTGTCACTTATTCAGTTTTCATCATGGCACAAAGCAGAAACTAATTCTCTTCAGTTTGCCTAGGTATTTCTCTGCTTTATTTCTGTGGTTGCTGGTTTTTATAGTTGCTACAGTGCTTTTCCTAAAATCTAAATGTTATCTGTCCGCAGCTACTGCCGAGGCAGGAAAGCGTGCTGGTGATGGTTGGGGTAGTGGTGATGAGAATACTTTGCCTAGGCGACCACATGATTCAGATACTGCCGATCGCAAAGACAGGCTGCCAGACCAAGGGGTTGGTTGCATTTCCAAATAATTAAAGTCTCTGTATTAATAACAAAAAAAGGCAACCTTAGCGACTGCAATAACTGGAGAGGAGTAATCTTACTATCAGTTGTGTCAAAAGTATTTTGCAAAGTTATTCTGAATAGAGTTAAAGATATAGTGGATACTGCAGTGAGATAAGAACAACCAGGATTTCAAAAAGGGAGACGCTGTCTTTACCAGATCTTTACTCTAAGAATAATACTTGATATTGAAAAGCAAAAACCATTAATCCTGAACTTCTTAGACTTTAATTTGATAGCATACACAGAGATTCATTGTGGAGAATTTTAAGATGATATGGAATACCATCTAAAACTGTCGACATCATTAAGGATCTCTACAACAGATATGTTTGTGAGGTCAACACAGAAGGAATGAGTGAATGGTTCCAGACTGAAACAGTCGTGAAGCAAGGATTATATTATCTCCCTTGCTTTTTGGAATTGCCACAGACTTCATAATGACAAAATGCTTACACAGGTAAAATGGGCATTGATTGTGTACATGAGACCCAACAAGAATATCTTGATTGTGCAGATGACGTAACTCTTATCAGTTACAGTGTGAACTTGATGCAAGAAAAAACAGATACCCTGTCTTCACAGGCTAGTCAACCTAGACTTTTGAAGTTACAAGGAGAAAACAACAGTAAAGAAACTTCTCATTAATCATGAAGGAAAAATATACATAGTAGGAACAGGTGTTGAAGAAGTAAACCAATTTGCATACCTCAGCAGCTACTTAGACCAGGATGGTGACACCAGAAAGCACATTGACCTTCAAGAATCTTGAGAACATATGGAATTCAAAAGATTATTCAATTCAGATGTAACATCCACCTTCATTTATGTATGTGAAAGCTGGAAAACAACTAAAGAAATAGACAAGAATTTAGACGCTTTTGAAAACAAATGCCTAAGGAAAATACTTAGTATAAAGTAGAATGAATTCATGAACAACGCTGAGATAAGACAGTTGAGCTAACAGCAGCCTGTTTCATAGGTGATCAGAAAAAGATGTACATATATTGGTCATGTGATGAGAAGAGACAATCAGAAAATCCCCAAAACAAGCTGTCAGGTGAAGCATAACAGGCTGAAGAAAAAGAAGTCAGTCATCTGAAACTCTAAAGAGGACAATGTTAAGAGAGGCCAGTTTAGTGAGCATAAAATTCCTTGATGAGGTTGAAAGGCTGGGTGAAAACAGGATAACTTGGCAAACTACCATTAGAGCCCTATGTGACATTTAATGCCAGGGGAAGATTATAAGATTAGTAACAAACAGAGAAGGCATTTGTAGAAATAATAAGCAAAAAAACAATTAAGAAAAACAATGAGCCTGGAAGTTTTATGAGATGTAGAAGCAGTGATATCAAATGTTCACATCAAACTGTTTTTGTCAAACAGTGTTAGTAAATAAAGAAATATGACGCAAGTGCCAGAGAAGTAAAAGAAGTGTGGTTAAATGTTAATGGGAAAAGAAAACATTGTGGACAGAGTACACTGGTGAGTTAGTGGAGGAGAAGACCACCAATACTTGAAGATGAAATCATAGATGTCATCAATCACATGAAGAAAGGAAAAGTGACTGGGCCTGATAATATAACAGTAGAAGAAATAGAAGTGCTAGAGGAGATAGGAATAAAAATAATAAACAAGTTACTGAATGACATTTACAACAGTGGTTATATGCCCAGTGACCTGCTTAAATCCATGTTTATAAGCACTACCAAAGAAACCAGGGGCAAAGGAATGTGATGACCACCAGACTGTCACCCTCTCATGTCACATAATGAAGCTACTTCTGAGAATTATTATGAAAAGAACAAGGAAAAAGATAAAAATGGAAATAGCAGATGAACAGTTTGGATTTATTGAAGGAAAGGGAACACACAATGCTATTTATGCTTTGTGAACACTAACAGAAAGAGCTTTAACTGGAAAATATCAACCTGTAAAACAAAGGGTGCGACAAGGATGTGTACTATCTCCAGACCTTTTTTCTCTGTACATCGAGAATATTCTAAGCATGATCATCACAGAACCAGGTGTAAAAAATTGGAGGATACAATATTAACAACCTTTGGTATGCTGATGACACAGTACTGATAGCTGAGAACCAACAAGACCTGCAAAATCTCTTGGACAAAGTCGCCAAAGAAAGTGAACAGACAGGCTTTAATTTGAACATCAAAAAGACAGAGACTATGGTTATATGTAAGAAACAAAATCCTCCAAAATGCAGCATAAAATTAAACAGAACTATTCTAAAGCAGGTGCAGAAATTTAAATATCTTGAAGCAGTAATAACTTCAGATGAGAAATGCAGAACAGAAATTAGGAACAGAATAGGCCAAGCAAAGACTGCATTTCAGAGAATGAGAAACATATTATGCAACATATCTTTATCAATGAATTTTAGAAAACGAATCCTAAAATGCTATATTGAACCTGTTTTATTATATGGAAGTGAATCATGGACAATAGGCAGGTGTGCACAAAAATCATTGGAAGCAGCAGAAATGTGGTTTATTAGAAGAATGTTATGAATCCCCTGGACAGCAAAAATAACTAATGAAAAATGTATGAGAAAACTTGGAGAAACAAAAAAAACTTGTCAAAAAAATAAGAGAGAAACCATGTACTTTCATAGGACATGCAATGAGAAAAGGGGGTATTGAAAATATTATAACAACAGGAAAAATAGATGGAAGAAGATCCAGAGGAAGACCAAGAGAAATGATACTGGACAATCTGACAAGGCGATGTGAAAGGAGATCACCAACTGAGCTGATGGCCTACATGAAGGATTGTGTACTCTGGAGAAGCATAATAGCCAACGCCAGTCGGCACGGCACCTGATGATGATGATGATGATGATTAGTAACAGTGTTTTGAAAACTTGTATGCTGTTACTGTTTGTCTGTATTCCTAAATGTATTCATATTGCAAGTTTGTCATGCTTATTTGTTATTCACTTATTTCACATTTTTCAACTACCCCTTAGCAGAATTATGAAGCCTAAATACGAGGGTTGATTAATAACTTCGCAGCATATGGTACAGATACTTGAAAGACGCAGTTGATATTACATGCATTTGTAGATTAGGTTAATGTAAGATTAAACACCAGGTTTCAAGAAATTAACTGCAACCAATTTTTTTTTTTACAGGCTACTGAAGTGGTAAGGGGTGGCAGAAATTGAGAGAAAAAAAAAAAATTTCTCATAGAGCAGTCATTTGCTACCTCTGCACCAAGGGCTCATCATCGAAGGAGATCCATGAGGATATGGTAGAGACTAGGGGAGAGTGCCCATTCTCACAGCACAGTGAAGAAATGGGCAGCTCAGTTCAAACATGGAAGGGGTTCTAAGGACTGTTATAGCCGGAGGTGGGATGGGGGAATACGCTCTCTGCTCCAATTAAATGTCTCCAATGCGTGCGTCTCAAATAGCCTCTGACAGTCCACGACCAGCCTTCTCATGGCAGAACTGTTCAAACTGACAGGAGAAGGGGCAAAGGCAAATATCTGGCACCTGAAAACCAGATGTTTCAGGTAGATGAGAGTCTTGTTTGGTAGCTCATCTAGGAGAAGGAAAACTCTGATTTAAAACACGCTGTTGGTGAGAGTCTTCAGCTGCTGTGCGTGGGGTGAAACTCCTCCCAGCCAATGAAGAAAATGCAAAAATATAATTTGGGTTGCCACGTAGCATAACTGTGAAAAAGTGATGGGAAGAATAAAGTGGAGTTTAATCAGCATGTCCAGTAGTCTCGTGGCGAGAGCTACTCATACCACGGCACCTCTGCTCTAGAGGCCGGCCATGTCTGATATACACCCATACTGGTGTATTATGCCTAAACCGGCTTAACCTTGGGGTGAAACTTGATGACACTCATGTCATGGTACCTCTGCTCTAGAGGTCGGTCATGGCCATACTGGGATAATATGCCTAAATCGGCTTAACCCAAGGGTGAACTTACTAGTGGCGAGGATTCATCCTCCTGGACAAAACCTTCACCCTGGTCACAACTAGGAAGGGTAGTGGCCACGACCACAAAATGCTGAAGTCGGAGACACTGGACCAGGGCAGTCTAGATAGACAACCACCACTCACCCGACGGGGATGTATTTTGTATCCTAATCACACTGAGGTTTTCCATTGAGAAAGTCCAACACTGGACTGGGTGGGGATACATGGATATCCCAAAATACATCAAGGTTTTCCATTGAGAAAGTCCAACTCTGGATTAAACTGGTGCAACAAAAACCACAGTGTCATGCAGTCCCGCTTCTGTGACCCACCGAGAATACAGGCCCAAGCCTTGCAATACTCTGAACCTCTTGTTGTCCTCCTGGGGATCTTGTGTGGTCCTCGTGGGGACCACAGGAGGACAGCGGGACCTATCGAGGACCACAGAACTAAATTCATTAGGATCACAGGACGGTCTTGGTGGTAGAACCGAACGAAGAAGAAGAAGAAGTAACATGAAAGGGAGAGTCTAGGAAGACCAATAACAGTAACCACTGATGAAACCACTGGCAGAATCCATGACATGATAATGGAGGATCGACGACTAACTGAGCGGTACAATGCTACTGAGTTGGGCATCTCCAAGAAAAGTGTTCATGCCATTATTCACAATGATCTTTAAATGACAAAGGTCTCAGCTCGATTGGTCCCAAAACTTCTTGGAGCTGATCACAAACAAAAGCATATCAACATGTCAAGAAACAATCTTGTCCATTTTTTTGCAGATCCTGAAAAGTTTCTTCAGCAATTTGTGACTGTGGATGAGACTTGGTTTCATCATTTTCAACCAGAAACAAAGAACAATCAAAGCAGTGGAAACATCATGGATCCCCACCTCCAAAGAAAGGAAGAGTGGTTCTGTCTGCAGGCAAAGTGATGGTTTCCATCTTTTGGGTTTAGAATGTGTGCTATTGGTAGACTATCTTAAAAAGGGCAGAATGGTCACCAGGGCCTATTACACTAATCTTGTGATCCAACTGTGGGTCAAATTGAGGGAAAAGCGTCAAGGGAAATTGACGACAGGAGGCATCTTTCATCAAGACAGTGCTTCAGTTCACAAGTTGGCGCTGGCAATGGCTGCCATTCATGAATGTGGCTTCCAGCTACTTGAACATCCTCCTTGTTCCCCAGATTTGGCCTCTTCGGACTATTTCCTGTTTACCAAACTCAAAAAGGAGCTCAGTGGTCGCAAATTTGCTTCAGATGATGACATCATTCATGCTGTAGACCACTTTCTACTGGCACAAGATGCTGACTTTTACAAAGAAGGTATCCATATGTATGCTCCAGGATCGCTCGTCTAAGTGCATAAACATGCAAGGGGACTGTTGAGAAATAGCCCAAAAAAGTTGTCCACAAATAATCTGTAGTACCTTATGCCAAGAACTTATCAATCATCCCTCGTAGTATTTAAAATTTATAAAGACCCATCAGCTGGAAGATTAAATATGATTTAATTTTTCAGTTACTTACATGAGGCTATCTCCACTTTGATTAATGATCTTGTCATGACTCCTTACTTTTCTAGTCTTAGCTTCTGTCTTTGAAAAGCATTTGAATAACTTTGAATCCACAGGTGGAAAGTTTGCTATGTTCATAAATAACACCAAAATTCACTAGTTTATGAAGTTCTTCATTTTCAGACCTGGAACAGTTATTTTGTGCCCTTTCAGTTTTGGATCTTTCTGTTTGTGATTTGTGAACATAGAGAAGCAACACTGAAGATGCAAAGTGGATACTAAACTGCTGAAGCCTTTGTGTACCTTAAGGCAAACTAAATACCATCAAGCACACGTAGTAAAATTTATCACCGGCAAAAATAAATGCCTAGGTCAGATGTGTTGTTTCCCTGCACATAATGAAAACTGAAACTTGATGACAGTGACAAAATTACAAAGAAGAAATAAATGATATACATCATTGTACAACTGAAAGCAACCAGAAAAATACTGCTTGAAGGTAGATACAAATATGTGAAATGATTCAGATCATCTTTCTTTATTCTTAAAAAATAATAATAATAATTTGTTGTGGCTTACCATGGATACATAACACTTAAAATCATAAAATAGTCTCAAATGTATTAAAATTTCAGTTTACATCTTCAACAGTCTAGGATGATGGACTTTTTAGATCATAATTCAAGATACCAGACTTTTACTCTTAATGTTTAAAATCCTAGGATGCCACACTGGAAAAGGAGAAAGGTCATGGTGACTCTGTGGGTCTTACTCCTGGAGGAACTGAGGGACGGAGACCGGAAACAGATAAAGAAAGGAGGAAAAGAGAGAAGGAGGAGGAGAAGAAAAGGAAGAAAGAGGCAGAGGAAAGGAAAAAAAAGGAGGATGAAGAAAAAAAGAAGAACAAGAAAAAGAAAACAACAGGAGACTTGGACACGTCAGAAGACAAGACTGACAAACTGGTGGGTGAAAATCTCATACATGCATTTGATTTATTGAATGAATTAAAATCTTTGTGTGTGCATGCTTAATTAGCAGGCTGAGGTAGCAGAAATTAAAATGAGAATTATGCTATAAATGAAAATCACAAAAAGATTAAAAATGATATGAAAGCAGAGTTTGATATTTAAATTAATTTTGTAAGATTCTGTCTTAGATATTGGGCAGTATTAGTATCCTGGAGATATTTTCACTTTCATTTTCTTCCTTGTATCTTTTTTTTTTTTTTTTTCCCTGCTCTGGTCATGTGCTTTCTTCTTCAGAATTGCATCTTAGTTGTATGTGTGTGGCACTGTCCTGTATTTTCACAAATCACCAACAGTATGACCAAAAATAATAATGGAAACGTGTCACAAAAAATGCTTGAGTCTGATGTAAATTTCCTCAGGGCTTTGAGCCAGCAACAGAGACGGCTTTTGGTATTGGACCTAGATCTGTGGCTCGTGATGGTGTAAGTTGTTTTTTTGTGTCATCTTATTTCATATATTTAAAATATACCATATTTTCTCACTATTCCAGAACTTTAGGAATAATATTCATCAATTTTCTGCTTGTGTTATTGATTTGTTTAATGAGTCATTCAGCTTTTGTGGAGAACTGAGTCTCACATCATTTAGTGTAATGAATAACAAGTGCATAACATTTTTTTGCAGTTGATGTTGTGTGTTGTAATCCTAATCAAACATTGCATGCATTTTATAACTTTCAGGTCATCATGTATTCATTTATTGGTATATGCAGTATTATGTATTTAACAGCAGATTGTTTTATATTTATATTTTTGTTTATTTATTCAGTTTCAGAAAACATGCAGTGTATCATGACTGATTGTGAATTTATCATACAGTAGCATTTATATTGTTCTTGTTAATAAGTGGCATTTATTTGTTCAGGCTAAAATGCATGATTTTGTGATGTATTTTTAGACACTATATATATATATATATATATATACATACATATATACAGGGTGTTTTTAAAGTCTCACTACACTTTCTATGAAAAAAAATTGAAAAATGAAGTAAATGACATAATCACAAAATGTGCTAAAAAAGTCCTTTACAATAGTGACTGCAGTGAAACAGTGCTGTTTTGGGATAGCTGGAATGTACCACTGAAATATTCATTATAACGGGTGTTGGAAATGTCCACCATGGGCTTCAAGACATGACTGTACACGTCTCTTCATGTTGTCAAATACCTTTTGCCACGTGTCTGTTGTTATTGCTTTAATCGTAATTCTGATTGCTTCTTTCAGGTCCTCAATTATTTGTACATTATTTTTGTAAACATTTCAAGAAACCCCATAGATAATAATCTAATGGATTTAGATCTGGAGAACGAGCAGACCAAATTCCACGATATGCAATTTGCGAAAATTTCTTCCAAAAAACCGTGTGTTGCTCTAGCTGTGTGTGCATTTGCACCATCTTGCTGGAACCACGCTTCTTTAATTTCGCGTTCATTCAGCTGTTCTAAAAAAAGGTTCCAGAATGTCAATATGGCACCGATCTGCATTTATAGTGTTGATGAAGAAAATTGGTCCAATTAAACGTTTTTTTACTGACGGCACACCATACCCCAACTTTCACAACGTGTAGCAGCTTCGTGAAATGCATTGGGATTAACACTGCTCCAAATACGATTATTTTGGCTGTTAACATATCCAGATAGATGAAACCATGCCTCATCAGAGAAGAATGTTAAATCAAGAATTGACTCGTCTTCTTCAGCTAAAAATGCTTGAAACCACGTGGAGTAGATGACTCTGGATTGATTGTCACACTCTTTTAGTTCAGACACATCAGAAATCTTGTATAGATGAAAATTTAACCAATGTTTAAGAATTTTGTGCACTGTGCAACATTTTCCTTAAGGACTTGCATGGACTTTTCAGGATTCTGTCTTGGTTATCTAGACATTTTTCTTCAGACACAGCAGGCCTACCAGATTGCGAAGCATCTTCCACAGTTCTCATATCATGGAACTTATTCAACAGATTTCTAACCATAGTGCGATGAGGAGGTTGTTTATCAGGAAATTTTGCTATAAATCTTTGGACAACCATCCGTGTGTATCGACCACTATTTCGAAACACTTGTTCAACCCAAAAAATTCTTCTGTTGATAACACCATTCTGTTGGTTCTAAGGACTGTTATTGCCAGAGGTGGGGTGGATGATACGCTGTCCACTCCAATGGTGTACATCTCAAATAGCCTCTGACAGTCAAGTCCAGCTCCAGGCCTTCTCATGGCAGAACTGTTTAAACTGACAGGAGAAGGGGCGAAGGCGAATATCTGGTGCCTGAAAACCAGATGCTTCGGGTAGATGAGAGTCATGTTTGGTAGCTCATCTACTGCTGGTGGCGAGATTCTTCAGCTGCCATGCGTGGAGTGGGGCTCCTCCCAGCCAGTGAAGTAAGGTGCAAATGGGGTTGCCATGTGGCACCACTGTGGAAAAGGTGAAAGAAAAGATTAAGGGAAGTAAACAGTAGTCAGATCACGGTACCTCTGGTCTGGGGGTCAGCCATGTCCTAAGTGCACTCATATCGGGCAAAATGCCTGAACTGCTGGCGAGATTCTTGTGTTGCCAAACATGGAGTGAAGCTCCTCCTGGCCAAGGAAGAAAATGCGGAAAAGCAAACAGGGTTGTTGTGTGGCGCCGATGTGAAAAGGTGATGGAAAGGATAAAGTGAAGCTTAATCGGTATGTCCAGTAGTATCGTGGTGAGAGCTATTCATACCATGGCGCCTCTAGAGGTTGGCCATGTCTGAAATACACCCATACTGCCGAAATATGCCTAAACCGACTTACACCAGGAGGTGAAACTTGATGGCTCTAGAGGTCAGTCATGTCCTAAACACACCCTTACTAGAATAATATCCCTAAACCGGCTCAACCCAGAGGTGGAAGTCACTAGTGGCGAGGATTCATCCTCCTGGACAAAAGCTCCATCCTGGTTACAACTAGGAAGGGTAGCAGCCACGACCACAAAATGCTGGAGTCAGAGACACTGGACCAGAGCAGTCTAGATAGGCAACCATCTCTCACCTGGTGGGGATGTATGCGTATCCTAATCACGCTGAGGTTTTCCGGTGAGAAAGTCCAAGGCTGGGCTGGATGGGCAACCATGAAGAAGAAGAAGAAGACCATTCTGTTTTGAATGAAAAAAATTACTCCAACAGATGGCAACCATTCACTGCATTTTTCTTCATGATTGACTGTGCAGCACATTTTTTTATGATGTCATTTTCTTCATTTTTACATAGAAAGTATAGTGAGGCTTTAAAAACACTATACATATGTGTGTATATGTACTAACCACCAGTAAAAACAAACCACTTTATCGAGATATTGTGGAGCTTGAAATGTTTATGTACGTTGAAGATTGTCATGCTATGAAAGCATGGCAGTTAATGTAATAATATCTTCCCAGTGATGTGATGTTTACTTTAAATTTGGCATGCAGAACATGCGAATCAACTTTTTCTTAACTTATGGCCTTATTAAAAGTGGCATGTCTTGGAAATTTGGCACGCACATTAGGCAAGTTTAAGCAAGAAAAAGGCCATCATCTGTTTCCATCAAAAGGAAGTCTGTTAAAGTTTTTGTCATGCCTAGATTGTAGTCATATAAGTGGTGACAAATTGTTGGTATGCTTAGCAGTGGAAAGACGAGAGATATTTGCCAGGCACTTTCATTGTGACCCATTCGACTATATATAGGGAGGTTGAACCAGCGATTTCAGGCAACAGGGAATGACTGTCCCAGGCCTGGTCAGCCTTATGTAACAACACGAGCTCAAGATTGCCAAATGCTATTGATAAATCTGTGCAACTATTTCCAAACAACTCAGACAGCAGCATGTACACCTGGCACTTGAGGATTTGTTAGCATAAATACTCTGCGACTGAGGCTTCATCTTGCTGGCTTGCAGAACAGACATCCCAACATTGGCCCTATCCTTACTAGATGTCACCATACCAGCAGAATAGCTTGGACCCAACAAATTTTATTGCTTCCAGTGGCAGACTGGAGATCGATAATGTTCTCAAATAAAAGCCATTTAAGAGTCTCTGTTGCTGATAGGAGACATCGTGTGTGGCATCATCCAGGAGAAAGCTATGCCAGTGCACGTGTAGTCTAGCATGATAGGTATGGTGGACTAAGCATACACGTGTGGGGTGGATTCTCTAATGACCACCATACTCCACATTTTCAGAGTCAGTGTTATGCTGATGTCTACGTTAATCAGGTACTGTGACATATCATAACTACCTTTTTTTCCAGAATCATCCAGGTCTGAGAATCTTTCAGAATGATAATGCTAGACTTTACGCAGCTAATGTTACTAGGAATTTATTAGCTCAGCAACTATTACTTGTGCTGTATTGGCCTGCAAACTTTCCTGATATGAACCAAGTTGAACATGTGAGGGATGGAGTGAACAGAAACCCGTCGGTATGACATTAACACAGTGAATGTTCTGGAGCTAGTGCACATTGTAGAATGGAACGCCATACCCCAAACATTTTTTCAAACACTCTGCAACAGTATGACATACTGATGCCAAGCCTGAATTGTCGCCCAGATGGTTATGCGCAGTATTAATGATGACTTTATGACAATGAGTGTGAATTTTTTTTTTTTTTTTACATCAAAGCTTATGAGCCACTTCTGAATTGTGTCATGTTTAAGAATACAGTAAGTTTATGTCGGTGAATGAAATAGAAATGTGAAATCAGTGGGTTTTATGTATTTTAAATCTAGTACAATGACTTACGACTCAACATCAAGCAGTGGGTTTTTAATGGCAGATAGATAGAGAGAGAGAGAGAGAGTGTGTGTGTGCGTGTGTGTGTGAGAGAGAGAGAGAGAGATTGTATGTGTGTGTATGTATATTATATAATTATTAAATAATGCATTTTTTTCCTCATATCTTATTTATAGTCATGTTTAGTACTGTCAGAACACACTGCCACTTGTACATATGTTAATGAAACAAATGGTTATGTTTAAGCAGATCTACACATGTGAATTTCACTGTTTTCAAGCTTGAAATAATTGGGCACATGAACTTTGTGAAAGCAGTGAAACATCAGATTGAGCATCAGTTTGTCAAACTGGATTGGTTTTATTTATTTTATTTCTTTTAAATATAGTCAAATGTTATATGCTATTGAGAGTGAATTAATTAAATTAATTTGGCACTGGCCTTGGAATTAGTAACACATTTCTCATTCATTTAAAATCTTTGTAGTGATGCCCTTTTTAAATTTTTCAGTGTGATTTTTTTTTTTTTTTCAGAGTGTGCTTAATTTGCGTTTCTTTACAGTTTTTGTGTTTTCACATGCTGCATAACTGAAAGTGTAAACAAAGACTCTACCAATACCATTATCAAGCAGGATAAATTTCTATATTTATGTTTTCATATTTGTTCTATACCGACATTGTAAACACAAGCTCTTCTTATAACTGGCCTATCAAACAGGATAAACTGCTCCATGGACCAGATGCCAGAAGAGAACCAGCAGATAAGGTGAATCTCCAAGTAAATAATGTTCATATAGTGACTCATTATTTCAGGATAACAATATTTTAAGCTGTTTACACAAGTTCAAGTCTGTTTCAGAACTACTATTTGTATGACAAATGTAGTAATAGTGCTCATCAAATGCCATGCTGATGGATTATGAAAATATGATGAAACTGGAGAGGAGATGTTTCAGAATTAGAAGTTAATTATAAAGCAGAAATTTTCTTCTTTTGTTTGTAGAAGCCTGTAAATGCTCAGAGAGACAGAAAGGTTGGCACTGTTATTGAATTGTCAGATAAGATTTCATTTTCTTGGTAAATTAATTGATTGTGGCTGAAATAATGACTATCATTTTTAAGCAACTGAAACTGTCTGCTTTCTTTTTGACTAATTTAGAATTGTCCCTATTAATTTAGGACAACAGTGAAAGGTTCAACCCATATGGTCCACCCTATGACAAAGATGGTTATAATGAGCATGGTTATGACAAAGACGGTTATGATAAAGATGGCTATGATAAAGATGGCTTTGACAAAGATGGATATGATAAGAATGGAAGAAAGACCCCATATGGACCTCCATATGGCAAAGATGGCTACAATAAAAATGGCTATGACAGAGATGGATATGACAGAGATGGTTATGATAAAGATGGGTATGACAGAGAGGACTATGACATAAAAGGAAGAAAGAAACCTTATGCTGGACCATATGGCAAGGATGACTTCAACAAAAACAACTATAAAAAAGATGGCTATGATAGAGATGGCTATGACAAAAATGCCTTCGACAAAGATGGCTACAACAAGAAGGGCATGAAGAATCCATATGGCCCTCCATTTGGTAAAGATGGGTTTAATGAGAATGGATATAACAAACATGGCCTTGACAAAAATGGCAGAGACAAAGATGGATATGACAAAAATGATCTTGACAAATATGGAAGGAAGAACCCATATGCTCCTCCTTACGACAAAGATGGCTACAATGAAAATGGCTTTGACAAGCATGGGTTTGACAGAGATGGCTATGATAAAGATGGCTTTGACAAAGATGGATATGACAGAAAAGGAAGAAAGACCCCATATGGACCACCATTTGACAAAGATGGTTTCAATAAAAATGGCTATGATAAAGATGGATATGACAGAGATGGCTATGATAAAGATGGATATGACAGAAATGACAGTGATATCAAGGGAAGGAAGAAACCTTATGCTGGGCCATATGGCAAAGATGGCTACAACAAAAATGGTTATCGTGGAGATGGATATGACAGGGATGGCTATGACAAAAATGCCTTTGACAAAGATGGCTACAACAAGAGGGGCATAAAGAATCCGTATGGCCCTCCATTTGGTAAAGATGGGTTTAATGAGAATGGATATAACAAACATGGCCTTGACAAAAATGGCAGAGACAAAGATGGATATGACAAAAATGATCTTGACAAATATGGAAGGAAGAACCCATATGCTCCTCCTTACGACAAAGATGGCTACAATGAAAATGGCTTTGACAAGCATGGGTTTGACAGAGATGGCTATGATAAAGATGGCTTTGACAAAGATGGATGTGACAGAAAAGGAAGAAAGACCCCATATGGACCACCATTTGACAAAGATGGTTTCAATAAAAATGGCTATGATAAAGATGGGTATGACAGAGATGGCTATGATAAAGATGGATATGACAGAAATGACAGTGATATCAAGGGAAGGAAGAAACCTTATGCTGGGCCATATGGCAAAGATGGCTACAACAAAAATGGATATCGTGGAGATGGATATGACAGGGATGGCTATGACAGAAATGCCTTTGACAAAGATGGCTACAACAAGAGGGGCATAAAGAATCCGTATGGCCCTCCATTTGGTAAAGATGGGTTTAATGAGAATGGATATAACAAACATGGCCTTGACAAAAATGGTAAAGACAAAGATGGATATGACAGAAATGATCTTGACAAATTTGGAAAGAAGAACCCATATGCTCCTCCTCATGACAAAGATGGCTACAATGAAAATGGCTTTGACAAGCATGGGTTTGACAGAGATGGCTATGATAAAGATGGGTATGACATCAAAGGTTTTGACAAGGACGGGTATGACAGAGATGGTAAAGACAGACGTGGAAAACCTAAGAAAGATAAAAAAGGTGGACTCTTTGGCTGGCCCAAGAAAGGTGGTAAAGGAAGTAGCAATGCTGAAGAGAGCCCCAAAGTGAATGACAAAGAAAAGGTTCATTTTTTGTTTTTCATTTTCACAACTGTAACAGAGCATTGTAGAGTTGCTTCTAGAATTATATACATATCTATACACATCTAGATTAGTTGCCTGTAGAGTACATTTTTTTTTCTTTCTTTCTCAATATACTGCAAGTTGGTCTGTGGAGAATGCTCTGATTGAATGCTTTTATTTCTTCAACATTCAATATTTTCACTCTGCTCAGTCATGTCAGTGCTAAATATTCAGCCTGAATTGATATCATTGTTGAATATTCACTCGGATACCTTTGTTGAATATGTGCTCATATTTTGATTATGCTAGTGTTGAACATTCAGTCTGAATTGATATCATTCCTGAATATTTGCACTGAATTTGATCAGAATACTGAGAGAGTATGACAAGCAAATGGTTAACTATGATATAATGTGTATATCTTTATTCACAATTTCACCAGCACATATAAAAATTTAATCATGTATATTTTTTTTTATCTGAGTGTATATGCATATGCTATCTTCAGCATAATCTTTAAAAATTCTTTTTACTGAAATACAATATAGGAATGGGTGTTTTGTTTCAAAACAATATTTTTAAAGCTAATATTACAGTGACTGGCGGTTATCATTATCTTGCTTATAGCATGCACATAATAGTTCACTTTCCTCTGCATATTGACACTAATGAAAACAAAATTTCTTTTTAACATAAATTTGCAGATTTAAACAGATGAAAATGTTCAGTCCTCTTTCTCTTTAATGCCAGGAATAGTTTAAAAATGAAAATCATTAAATGGTGCATTTGGTTTCATTTGTGCAGTATGCATTTTGCGAGTGAAAAAATATATTTAGACTTAATACAAATGTAACTTTGATTTCATCTATTTTATCTATAGTGAAATATTTACATTGAAATTAAAATACCATTACAGATGCTTTTGACATACATAAAAAAAATAAAAAAGGTGGACTCTTTGGCTGGCCCAAGAAAGGTGGTAAAGGAAGTAGCAATGCTGAAGAGAGCCCCAAAGTGAATGACAAAGAAAAGGTTCATTTTTTGTTTTTCATTTTCACAACTGTAACAGAGCATTGTAGAGTTGCTTCTAGAATTATATACATATCTATACACATCTAGATTAGTTGCCTGTAGAGTACATTTTTTTTTCTTTCTTTCTCAATATACTGCAAGTTGGTCTGTGGAGAATGCTCTGATTGAATGCTTTTATTTCTTCAACATTCAATATTTTCACTCTGCTCAGTCATGTCAGTGCTAAATATTCAGCCTGAATTGATATCATTGTTGAATATTCACTCGGATACCTTTGTTGAATATGTGCTCATATTTTGATTATGCTAGTGTTGAACATTCAGTCTGAATTGATATCATTCCTGAATATTTGCACTGAATTTGATCAGAATACTGAGAGAGTATGACAAGCAAATGGTTAACTATGATATAATGTGTATATCTTTATTCACAATTTCACCAGCACATATAAAAATTTAATCATGTATATTTTTTTTTATCTGAGTGTATATGCATATGCTATCTTCAGCATAATCTTTAAAAATTCTTTTTACTGAAATACAATATAGGAATGGGTGTTTTGTTTCAAAACAATATTTTTAAAGCTAATATTACAGTGACTGGCGGTTATCATTATCTTGCTTATAGCATGCACATAATAGTTCACTTTCCTCTGCATATTGACACTAATGAAAACAAAATTTCTTTTTAACATAAATTTGCAGATTTAAACAGATGAAAATGTTCAGTCCTCTTTCTCTTTAATGCCAGGAATAGTTTAAAAATGAAAATCATTAAATGGTGCATTTGGTTTCATTTGTGCAGTATGCATTTTGCGAGTGAAAAAATATATTTAGACTTAATACAAATGTAACTTTGATTTCATCTATTTTATCTATAGTGAAATATTTACATTGAAATTAAAATACCATTACAGATGCTTTTGACATACATAAAAAAAAATACCTAAATCATGCATAAAGTTTGCATAAAACATCTATGTAAAACATTTGAAATAAAACGTGAAGCCAAAGTCAACACGTGCGCAGGCTAGCACACCTTGGAAAGGGAAGGTGTTGCTTCTTTCCAGTTTCTGCATGTCTTTTCTGCATTAACATGTATAGTGAGATGCTTTTTTTGTGTCTTAAATTTAAAGAAGAGGAAGTTGAAACTGCTAATATCAATTTTTATTTTCTTTACAAGAAACCTGTAGGTAATACTTGATTTGTAGATTATGCATTTCTTTGGAAACATTTTATAATACAATTTCAGTAATTCAAACAAAAATATTACCATTAGAGCTTGTTGATATACTAAAAAATCATAAGTCCTGTAGCATTTGCATACTGTAGGATTGTGAAGCGTTAGTGCTTTCACATTTCTAGGCCACTACAGCATTTGAGGTATGGATGCCAGCACCTTGCCTTGCTGCCTTTGTTTTCCTAAGGAAACCCCAGGTACCCATTTTTTTAGGCTGGGTTTGACCCTGGTGCCAGTTGGTCTGAAAAAATTCCACCTAGGACCTGATCGGCATGCAAGTGCGCTAACCACTACACCACTGCAACACCTTGAGTTATAAGACTAAAAACAGTCTAATTGGATATATGTAACTGATGATTCTGGTTGAATGTGACTGATGGCTTTGATTAGTTCATACTTTCCAGATGTAAGTGACATACATCTTGTATGTGATGGGCAGCTTGGATGACTCCTTCAGTTATCAGCTTTATTAGATTTTTCTCTCCATTATCAGTTGTATCCTGATTATTCTAACAATTTTCAGATGTTTTTGACATTTCTTTTACTCTTAGCTTGTTTATATCTTATTGCTGCATGTTCATTATTTTATAGTTCATTTCAGGAATCTTTCATATATTGTGGAATAAGCTATCTAATAAAAATTTTTATTCAGAGAGAAGGTATCATAAAGACAGACTGTATGCTAATTAAAATGTGAGTGCAACCAGAATCAGCATATGAGTGATGTGTGTCTCTGACTGTTTGAGTAAGAAAGCTTATGTATGCCATGTGCTTACACTTTTACCAAGTTGTTTCAGTTTGTGAACAAGTCTTGGGAGTTTTATTTTGCAAAACACTCATTCAACAGTTCAGAGACAGTGGCAAGTCTGGCCTAGACTATGAAAACTTGGTGTTTGAAATACCACTGACAGATGTTTTTCACGTTCTCTTTGGTTGTGTATGTGCATGTGTCTCTGTGCGTGCATGTTTTTTTTTTTTCCCCTGAAGAAAACTCAAGTGACTTCTGATTAAGTCCATTTTGTCTCCATGTTCTTAGCAATTAGCGTATGTTTTTCTAAAATTTCAGTGCAGTATTTGCTTGTGTTGTTTGAATGTTGTGGATGAGTGCTTATAGAAGGGACTTACTTTGTAAGGTCTGAATATTTCTCATAATAAAGGTAGAGGTGTATGGTTGAGTTTTACAAAATGACAGGGAGTGAGGAAAGTGAGGAAAAAAAAAACAAATGGCAGAGAGTATGAAAGTAAGATGAGAATGTATAAATGAAAAACATTCAACATCCAATATTTCAGCATCAGCCTTTTTCAAGAATTACATACAAGAACAATACAACACATAAGTAAAAAGAAGAAAAATGAAAAACTTAGCTTCGTGGCATCCTCCTAGTGCTGAATACAACAAATGCACCCTAAAGATGGAGAAAGTGGGAGCGATGAATGACCGAGAGACGACAAAGAAAAGCAACTTCGACCAGGCAGATGTCAGTGGTGTGTAGGTGGTGAAAGGGAGAAAACAGTGGGGGGGGGGGGGGCAGGAAAGAGACCAGGAAGCTATAAATACCTTATAGCTACTACAGAAGAAAGGGAAGGCTGGAAGATAACACTAAAACTTGTGAATGAAAAACTACAGCAAAGTGAGTAAGGCTAATGCGAGAAAGTAGACCATGAATAGCAGAAAGTAGGTGAAAATCTAAAGAAGCTGGACACCTGTGGCAAAACACTTCTGTCAAAGAAACCACGTAGCAAAACAGGACATTTCTGTTACTGCAATCTGTTCCTGTTCTTCTGATGAACCATCTTGGAAGGCTCTAGAACAGCGCTTTATTTTCCAGGCTGGCTGTCTCCACCCAGCTTGAATTAACGATAAATTCAGCTTCCTTTAAACTTCTTTAGATTTTCACCTACTTTCTGCTATTCATGCTGTACTGTCTTGTCTTATCCCCACTCATTTCGTCACTCCCGCTTTCCCCATCTTTAGGGCGCATTTTTTGTATTTTGTACTAGGAGTATGCTACAAAGCTTAGTTTTTCATTTTTAAAAAATGTTATTTATGTGTTGTGTTGTTCCTATGTGTTTTCCTTGAAAAAGGCTGATGCTGAAATATTGGATGTATGTTTTACATTTATACATTCTCATCTTACTTTCATACTTTCTGCCATTTGTGTCTTTTCTCACTTTCCTCATTCCCTCTGTCATTTTGTAAAACTGAATCATGCACCTCAATCTACCTTTATTACTAGAACCAGTTTTACCACAGTTGTTTTTTCTTTTATCTGAATATTTCTCAGATCCTTTGATATTTAACTCTTTCATATTTGCTTTCTTCCTTCTTTTTTTTTTCTGTCAGAGCCTGTTATTGGTTTTAGTTTTTAGCAAGAATGACTCTTACTATTGATGAAGATTTGTGTTATAGGAGCTGTATGTTCAGTCTTGAATTTTGAGATTGTAATACTGTAGATAGAGGGTAGTAATATTTTGGTTGGAGTTTATAATGATCATTTTGTGTTTGATCAGTGCCAGACTGATTTGGCGAATTTAATGGATCATGTTGTTCACGTTTGTTTTTATGGCCAGGACAAAGAGAAGAAAAATGGATATCTAAATGAAGCAGACACCACTAGAGACAAGCAGGTGGATATACTTAAAAAAAAAAAAGTACCATCCATTGTATTTTTTGGGGCATGCTGTTAGTCTGTATAGAGACTTAGAAAGCTTCATAGATGCTTTTATCATGCAGTATTGTCAGTATTCTTTAACAAGGAAGTTTTTCTGTTTACTTTCTGGCCTAGAGTGTTTATTAGCTTTTATTTTTTTATCATTCATGGTAATTTTTCTTTTTTTTAAATCCTTTTTTCCCTTCTTGTATCCTTTTTTCCTTTGAGTTGTTTATATTGTCTACTTTTTTTGTCCAGTCCCTGATTATCATTTTAGTTTTTCATGTCAGCTTTGCAACTATACTTAAATATTATACTTAAATATTATATTATATTAGTTGATCACAGTTTATCTCATTTCTTCTCTCAGCTTGCCATATTTTCTCATTTCAAGGTTTATATTTACTTCTGTTTATTGTATAAATTTTTATTTATTTAGTTTCACTCCTGTGAAATTCCTGAGGAATTTTTAACAGTTTCTTTTCCATGTCTCATATTATTAAACATCTCTCTCTGAACCTTAGATGCCCAGGGCACATAGGGCTTCTGCAAGGGTTTTCCACAAATGCCTGTCCTTCGCCTTTTTTTTTTTGCTCTTACCCAGGTGAGCCCTCTATTGCTCAACATCCTTTCTGTTGTTCTTCTCCATGTCTCTTTTGGTCTACCCTTACTTCTGCTCCCCTGTGGTGTCCATCTTAGTGCTATTTTTGGTAGTGAGTTGTCAGTCATTCGGAGCACATGTCCCAACCATCGCCAGCATCTTTCCTCAATAATTGTTGTCAGTGGTTTCATCTGCATTTCTGCTAATAAGATGTTATTTCTTATGGTGTTTGGCCAAAATATTTTTCTAATTTAATATCATTAAACATAACGCAAGATAATTTCTTTCCTGTAGTTTCTCATGTTGCTGTGTTCTTTCTTATTATAATTTTTGTTTCTGGCTAAATTTTAGCAAATCTTGGCTGTGATGATTCATTTGAGCTGGAGAACAGATGTGTTGTTGATGAGCATGTCTTATATTAACCTCATAACTGCATGTTTTCTTAAATGGCACTGAACACAAGATCTACTTCAAATCAGTTATTATTGCAACCATTTTCTCAAGTACTTCTATATACCACATTAAAGCCATATTTCTAGTTCTTCCCATGCCTCAAGTCGCTTTAGCGCCCCTTTCCAGTTTCTGACTTTAGTGCCTTGGTGATTCATGTTTTGTTTCATTAAAAAACCAGTGTAACGTTTTGATTGTAAACATTTAGTGTGCATGCCCCGTGACCCTTTTCATCATGGCCGAAGCATGGTTAGTAGCGAATGATGTGCAATGTGAAAATCGAAGTTTTTGATCGAGAAATTTCAATTTTTGGTGATATAGATAGGGGTATGGACATGCCCTATAACAAGACCACTGTTCATGAGTGTATCCCAAGTAGATCTAGACATATTAGACGACTGGAGTAGTTAGAAGGTTATTTCATACATTATTTTAGTGAGAATGCCACATTTTATCACAAGACGAGATCGACAGGTAGTTCTAGGCATCTCAGATGGTACTTAGTGTACATCTAGACCTAGCCGATGGTAAGTAGGACACATTTGTTGTCTAAAAACATCACATTACTTCTTTTTTTCCTAAAAAACTCTGCATTTATGAAATCTTCATACGTTTATTTATTTTGAAACATAATAACTATACTTCTAAAATGAAAATACTGTGTTTCATTCACTTTTAACTAATATAACCCTATACATATCAAGACCTGCACTTTTAATCTGGAACAAATGGAACGTCCACATTTTTTTCCTACGGCACGGAAAGAGCTAGTAGTGTCTCCGAGCCACATTTGGTACTTCATCAACTGAAAGAAAAATGCACTTTATAGAAATCTTAGTGAATTTCATTGAAATAAAATCACAACACAGTTGATAATTAAGAATTAGTGAATTTGAACTCGGAGAACAGCCAGGCTTTGCTGCTGGCTTAGAGATGAGCCTCCTTGCACTCGGGACACTCCCACATGTGTTCAGCCTTGAATCTCAGTGTTGTTCATAATGTGTGTTGGGTGATAGTGGCACATTGATTGAACACAGCTCAATCTTTTCTGCAAAATTCTGAATGTCTGCCACAACCCTTCGTTATTCCCCTTTTGCATAGTCTTTGGTGATAGATTCCAAGTTTTTGAAGTTTATTCCTGTAAATACATTCTGTCACCATTCATCTCTTTCTTTGCTTTCTAGTTTTCTCTCATGCTATCTATCTGCCGTGATCTGAACCTTGGTCTTCCACTTCCTGTATATGTGTGTTTAATC
The DNA here is from genome assembly GCA_009760885.1 of Achatina immaculata. NCBI lineage: Eukaryota > Metazoa > Mollusca > Gastropoda > Stylommatophora > Achatinidae > Lissachatina > Lissachatina immaculata. Next base: position 65,982,275 of record CM019720.1, on the reverse strand, counting down.
TGATAAGACACACTTCCATAATTTCTACATACCCAGCCATTGTGATCAGTTAGCTTTTGTATTGGAGGTGATTAGTGGATCTTTGTATAAACTAGTTTTCTGTGCTGGTTCTGACTCTCCAGATTTAATTCTCATATTCTCTAATGGAGCCTAAAATTCTGCTAAAAATTTTGTTATTGTTTTTCATCTTGATTTGTTGTTCTGTCAGTATTTTTTGTATACTTATAGCAGTGTTTGACATTATTTTATGCACATTTTGATTGAGCTTAAATGTTCTTATTTAGCTAGTTTGAGTTAATACAAGTAGTGTTCTAATATAATTTGTTGGAAGACCAGTGTGTTGTGATGTTTCAGAGTTATAGGCCCATATTGTTTTATCTGAAATTACAGTATATTCTGTAGTAACTACCATATTGACTTTTAGCATTACATTCATCTTATGTTGTGATTCATTCATTCATTCATTCCTTTGCATGTCCCTTGCGGAACTTTGCCTCCCAAACAGCACTCCTGTAGGCCTCTCGGTTGTGAGCAAGATGGCCTGCTGCTGCTGCATCCATTTCCAGATCATCAACGATGTCTTGCAGCCATCTTCGTTTCGGTCTTCCTCTTTTTCTTTTTCCCATTATGTATCCTTCAAATACGGTCTTCTCTAAATTATCATGACGTTTAATGTGGCCAAAATATGTGATTCACACAGCAAATTATTAATTCCAAATACTGATCCACTGTTGTAATTCACGCTGATAAGACTACTTAACCATAAGTTCTGTTTAAATCTTGTTCTGCCATGCAAATCTCTAGTAGATTTTTAAGGATATATTTGTCCTTGAAGGAAATAAGTAATTGAACTATTTCTTCAGGCAGCGTGGTTTATGTTCATCCTTGATTTTTAGTTCCACAGTGATCCAGTACCATTTGTTAACAATAATAAGACATACTGTTCCATAATTACACTAACTGTAGATGTGAAAAATTTATTGCTGCTGTGGGTAGTGAGGTTTGTGACATTGATGCTTTTAAATTTTTCTTGATGGAACAGAGTGAGGTTTTTTTTGGTGGGTTTTATTTTGCTTTTAAATATAAATTTAATATGCTGCTTGATGTGTTACAGTGTTTTGAGTGTATCAAGTGGTTGTGAAGTGTGAGGGATGAGGCTTGTTTCTTGTGCAGTCTTATTTGTTCTGAGTTCAGTTTGTCATTGCAGAAAGTCAATAAAAGTAATGCAGAGAAAAAACATTCATCATCTTCACTTATGGCCAGTCTTTGTGTTGGGAGATCCCCAGTGAATGAGGTTGTTTTGAGGCATAGGTTTCCAGCATGCAGCTTTGATTGAAAGATCTTAGTATAGATCTATACAAGCTCCATTTATTAGTTTTCTTGAAACAGAGGGTCCTAAGGTTCTTGTGCTGATGACAGGGAGATTTCTTACAGAAGTGTTTTTATTTGAATATAAGAAAAAGCTTGAGTAAAGCATTGTATTTTCTTGGATCTGTTTCATTATATGCCTCTCCTCCATTATCTTGAAGAGCTAAGAGATTGAACTTATATGGGAACCATAGTATGAGAATTATGCAGCTAGTTATAAACTGATCTGGCATTGTAGGTCATCTAGTGCTGTCATGACTCACAGCTACTTCCTTTGTGAGCAGCATGAACAACATATCGGTCAATTCTGCCAGAAGACGTGTTTAATTCATTTCATTTTCAGAATAGTAATTTCCTAGCCATTATTCTCTTGGGAAGTGGGAGTGGAGTCAAGTCAGAATTTAATAGTGGAGGGTCAAATAATCCCATTAAAAAAAGGCTATGCTGACTAAAATGGCTGCCCTGGATCATTTCAATATATTTATGCCCAGTGTTGCTGTTACCACAGTGTTAGACCTTTTAAGCTGTATAATTGTTTGCAAACATTAAAGAAGAGAGGAACAGGACTGTTCCTCTGAAGGAGGATGGGTGTATATGAAGAAGAGATATTAAAGAAGTACATTGTGGAAGTGTATTATTGGATTTTACATAATGCATTAAATGAGGAAACTGGTGTAGACATGAAAGTCCTTCTACATGTGCCAGTACTGAGCTGGATTTCACTACACATCAATTTGCACATCACTCTTAGGCAGACTGAAACAAACAAAAATTGTTTCTGATTCTGAAAGAGATTTACAATAGCCTAAGTGTTTAGTTTTGTCTTTTGATGTAGCTTGAAATATACATGCAATTTAATATGAACATACCTGGCATTCAGTAGCCCTAGTGAGAGTTGATGAAAGTTTACATTTAGCATGCCAAAGTTTATTTTTGAGGATGGGAAATCGACACAAGGTCCTGCAACACTACAGTGCTTTTTGTGATTTTGCATGTTGTAAATTTACTAGCACATCCTGCATCTTTACTCTGTTCCTTGTGTGTATGTTTCCTGTATGTATGGAGCTGACACTAGTCTTTGCCATCCATCGATGTTTCCTTACATGTAAAACATATTTTGAGCTTAAATATTGATCAAACTTGGCATCACTGCATATTATTTTTCTGATCTTTGTGACCAATGTGAGATTTCTAAACAAATATATCACCATTGTCAAAATCAACCAAACCATTTCCAACCATCACAGAATGCTGCTAACAGTGACAATCTCTTGTGGCACAGCAGCTTGGCCATCATGGCAAAGTTTAGTGTGCTCCCTATGAAGATGAAGCAGCCCATGCCCCACTTGTATTGATACCTGTTTCTAGAGCTTTAACATACCAACTGCCAAAACAAGGAAATGTTAACAGATGTAGACAAAAATAGAAAAACTTGTCATGGTAACTAGAGAGATATTGTGGGCTGTTGTCTGAACATAGTTCTTATTGTCATTTTCATTGTAACAATTTCATCACATTGAAAAGAATGTTTGATATGAGCAATTCAGTCATTAGGGAAAAAAAATTATGTGCTGAATATGAATGGAAATTTCAAGGAAAAAAGCTGTCATTTTCATGAGCAGAAAAAAAATCTTTGATATATGAGCATAATTAGAAAGTGTCAGTCATTTCAAATGAAAATGATTCACAGTCAGTGTGCCTATGCAGAGGATATATTGTTAGGCAGAAATATTAACTGTAGTGTAAATCATGAATTGTATATGAGAGTTTGTAAATTATAATCTGTGTGTGTATTAAAATTTTCCCTTTTTGATTGTGTCCAGATTTGATGCCCTTTTTTTATTTTAAGGGAAGTAATGAGCGCACTTCAGTTTCATCATCATCATCCAGCATTGCTGAAGCTATTCTAAATGAACCACTGATAGGTCCTCGGATTGGTGATTCACCTACAGTTGTGTTTGAAAGTCAGGTGGTATTCTTGAAGCGCATGCCCTTTGCTCTTTGGTCATTTTTTTTTTTAATGTCTTGGGCATTTCTACATTTTGAATTGACAGTTGGTCACTGTAGAAATACTCCTTGTATAACTGCGATGCAGCAACAGCATTATGGGGATCCGTAACTTGATGTGCATCCAAATCCACCCAAGAATTAACCCTGCTAACTGAGAAAAAAAAAGGAAACATTGTTTCGTGCTTGATCTGTATGTGATTTTTGTTTTTTAATTTTATTATTATTATTTTAAAATAGATTGATTTGTTTACAGTGTGTAACTTTTGTTGGTTTGAGAAGAGTTCGGTACATATTGTGTATTAACTCTGTGGTGATATCTTTGAATATTATTCTACTAGGTAGTGTGCACTTTTCTGTACTGAAACAAACGAAGAAATATTCTTCTCTAAACAGTACACTGAATTAGTTATTACCTCCTTCCCTGCACATTGCATGGAATATTTTCTTTTGTTTTAAGTGTAGAGCATTTGAAAAGGTAGTAACAAAAGTCTTTCATTCTGGAAAATTCTTTTTAAAAAAAATGCATTGTTACAGTTGGGTTAGGACCATACTGAGGATGTAATGAATGACTGATGTTTAGGATGTTTGGATATCCGTGTAAGAATGAAAGATCTTTACACTCTAACATGCACATTCAGAATGGAAGTCTCTAGAGTACAAAATACATTAATGAATTCCTAGCCTCTCAAGTCATAGTATAAACAACAGCCTTCCAGATCACACTGCACTTTGTTTCCAGATCGAAACCAAAGTAGAAAGAAAAAAAAATCTTGAACTACGAATTTGTGCCATGTCAGCTGTTTTTGGCCATCTTATTTTCATCATAATCTGCATGAGTATGTTAGTCCAGGTGTGCAGTTCTAACTGTAGGGTTGTTTAGTGTAATATTTGAAGAATGAAATACAACAAATTTGATTTTGAGAGGAATGAATTTCAGAACTATATTGTGTGGTTTGAATCATGCTTATTAATACATCATGGAATCCATATTGATATTTGAATCTGCTGTGAAGTGTATTTTTTTGTATTTCATCTCTAGTAGCCAGCTGGTCTTCTCTGGCCCCCCCCCCCCCCCCCACCACAGATTTTCAGTTTGATGTCATTACCTTGTATGTGTGTTGTCCTCAGTGTTGTATTTACCATGGAATAGTTCAATTGCTTGAATTCTTTGTGGTGAACGAATGATCATTTTTAATTCTATATATTGCATTAGTTGGTTTTCCTTAAACAGGTGTGCTTAAGTTCCATTTACTTGTATAATATTTAAGTGAACTACTGGTCTTGTATGAGTCCGTGAATATCTAGTGCATATTTGTTTGCTGATTTGAATGTATTTCTTTGGGTGGAGAATAAAATGTCTGTATTCAGTGTGCAAGTGTAATGAAGCATTGATTGTTCTGCTAGATTATTATGACATCTGGGATGGACTGCTTGAATTTTGCTAGACAGTTTTAGTCATAGAATGGTATGTAAATTGTTAAGTAGCTTAATACTCATTAATTATCTGATATTATAAATTAAGTACCTGTTAAATACCTGTTAATTATCTGATATTTATCACAAATAAGTTGAAAAGTACTAATGACCACAAACAAGATGCCATTCTGATTTCTTACTTGTTTAAAATATACTTGTATTTATCATTATATAAATTTGGCAAATGTTAACATCAGAATATGATTCAGATATAAACATACACACGCACACACAATTTTTTCCCCTCTCTCTCTCTAAGATTCATTTATTTAGGGGAAGCCATATAAATTTTTCAATGTTTGCATTTCTTGCTGACTGGTCTGTACCTAGTACCTCTTTCTGAGATACTTGCTTATGTATTTTGACTCATATAAAACTGACCAGTCTTTATTTTTTTTTTTTTTGGTTGAAAATGTGTTCAAGAAACTTATTATAAAGGATATAAAGATAAGATATGGATCTTATATCTTTTAGCTTGTAAAGCAAAATACGTGTTTTTCTTTTTGGAAAGTTTAATCCAGCTAAAAGTTTAAATTTAGTTTGGTTAAAACATTTATTCATTTATTTGATAAGAACTGTAGATTTTAGTAAATTAATGTATTCAGTTGTTTGATAACTGCAATAAATGTTAATAAGATAGAAAATTGGAACATATAAAACTTGTTTGGCTGCGACATATATTTAGATCTCTCACTGACATAAACCAATCCATATTGTCACAGAGTAACCTTGTGGGTGCTGGACCTGGTGGCTTCCCATATGGTGTGGGTCTTGGTGTAGGCAAAGGTGATATGACAGGTGTGGTGGGTGAGGAGAAGTCAGTTGACAACAAACTTCGGTTCATACCACTACCAAAACCAGTGAAGGTCTGTATTTTGTAATTGTCTTTGCTTATTTCTCACTCATACAATTTCTATACAAGGTGTGCATAAATTATTGGCTGATTTCACTACACCACAGTTTGAGTTAGAAATGTCCAAGAATCATGAAATTCATGTCAGTTAACAGTGAACACAAATTTGGAATAGCCCTAGAGCTGCTTCTTCTATATCTCACAGAAAAAGGCATACATCAGTGCTGAAGAAAATGGCTGCCTTACCAACCAAGCATAGTTGGTGTGTCCTGTGTCCTGGAATTTGCATGAAGGGACGGTGTCATGGCAGGTCAACACATGTTCAGACAGCAGTTTGAATGCCATGACTCACCCACATTGTCAGTCCAAAGGTGGTATGAACAGTTTCATGACAGAGGATTCCCCCTGGGAACAACCGTGTTAAGAACACACTTATCTTAACATAGTCTTTGTGAGACAGGGAACAGAGATCTGTTTGCTTAAAAACTCTGACCTACTTCTGTAGCCCAGAAGCCTGTAGCAATCAACATTAATTGTAATTGTTATTTTTGTAAAATGTAATGGCAGGTTGGTGGCTGGATGGGGACATGGAGATTGCCGGGAGGAAAATCTGGTGTGAAACCAGTGAATCCATGACGTGACAAGCCTATGGGTCTTTACAACAATGGCTATCAGAATAATGTAAACAAAACAGAACCAGCAGACTATAGGTGGCGGGGAATGGATATCGTTGAAGCACTCATCGGATTCCTCATCCCAAAGTTGGGAGTGTTCTCTGTGGAACTGTCTCAAAGCCACCTGGCATTGCATGGAGAAGGGGCTTAAGTACAGGCATCAGAGGCCAAAGTTTTGGCCAGGTCAGTCTATACCACTGTCTTCATGGCCGTCCAAGCAAGACCATAGTCTGCCCTAGCAAGTAAAGGTTCTGAAATCAGATGTACCCAGCCAAAAGGCGCATCGCAAAGTTCAGGGTACCACACATCATCACCAGTGTGCGTACGAAGAAGAAGATGACAGAGGATGCATCTGTCATCAAAGGAAAGGTTTCACAGGGAAGCCAAGTGTTACCAAAAAGACGGTTGGCAGAGAGCGTGAAAGATTTATTCTGAACCCTAGGAAATCCCTATGGAGAGCCATTTGAGAACTACAGATATCGGAGTCCACAGTGAGGAAAATTCTGTGGAATTGATTGCGGTTGTACTTGTACAGATTACAACTGGTCCACTGCTGCTGGCGAGATTCTTCAGCTGCCGTGTCTGGGGTGAAACTCCTCCCAGCCATTGAAGAAAGATGCTGTTAGGGTTGCCACGCAGCGCTGTCATGGAAAAGGTGAGGGAAAGGATTAAGTGAAGTAACCATTAGTATCGAGGTCTGAACTACTCAAATCATGGCACCTCTGCTCTAGAAGCCGGCCATTTCCTATATACACTCATACTGGGGCAGATTGCCTAAATTGGCTTAACCCAGGGGTTAAACTAAGACAAATTGGCTTAACCCAGGGGTTAAACTAAGACACTGCTGGCAAGATTCTTTGGCTGCTGCGCGTGGAGTGAAACTCCTCCCAGCCAATGAAGACAATGTGAGTAGGGTTGCCGGGCGGCACTGCTGTGAAAAGGTCATGGAAGGGATAAAGTGAAGTTTAATTGGTATGTCCAGTAGTCTCGCTGTGAGAGCTACTCATACCTTGGCACCTCTGCTCTAGAGGCCGGCCACGTCCAATATACACCCATACTGGTGAAATATACCGAAACCGGCTTAACCCAGGGGTGAAACTTGATGACTACTCATGTCACTGTACCTCCACTCTAGAAGTCAGTCACGTCCTAAACACACCCATACTGGGATAATACGCCTAAACTGGCTTAACCCAGGGGTGAAACTTACTAGTGGCGAGGATTCATCCTCCTGGACAAAAGCTCCGTCCTGGTCACAACTAGGAAGAGTAGCGGCCACGACTACAAAATGCTGAAGTCGGAGACACTGGACCAGTGCAGTCTAGATAGGCAACCACCACTCACCCAGTGGAGATATACTGATATACAAAACATGTCAAGGTTTTCTGGTAAGAAACTCCAACTCTAGATTAAACTGGTGCAACGAAAACCATGGTGTCACGCAATCCTGCTTCTGCGACCCACAAAGAATACAGGCCCAAGCCCCGTGATACTCTGAATCTCTTGTGGTCCTCTTGGGGATCTCGTGTGGTCCTCAGGCGGACCACGGGACCTATCAGGGACCACAGGAGTAAATTCAATAGGATCGTTGGGCGGTCTTGGTGGTTGAAGCGAATGAAGAAGACAGCTGGTCCAAAAACTCCAACATGATGATCTGTCTAAATGGCTGTTACTGAGCATGATGTAACTGGATGAGGGTTTGTCAAACAGATCAGTTTTAATGATGAAGTGGCTTTTTGATTTATCTGGAAACGTCAGAAGCCGCAATATCCAGATATGGGGATCCCAGAATCCCCACACTAGGGTTGAGATGGAATGTAGCAGTCCCAAAGTAAATATCTTATATCCTTCCTGTGCTGTTAAACGTCTCATAGGTAGTTCGCCACTTTTTCCTGTTTTCAGCGAGCTTTTCAACTTCATCAAGGGATTTTATGCCTATTAGTTTGGCCTCCCTTAACAGTGTCCTCTTCAGAATTTCCTGTGTTCTGCCTTTTTTTCTTCAGCCTGTTGTGTTCCACTTGATAGCCTATTTTGGAACTCTCTGATCGTTTCTTCTCATCTCCTTTTCTTGATCATCCATGAGACAGGTTGTTTTCATTCATCTTTATCTCTGCATTGTTCTTGAATTCATTCTACTTGATGCAGAGTATTTTCCTTAGGCATTTGTTTTTTTAAAAAAATCTAATTTCTTGTCTATTTCTTTAGTTGTTTTCCAGCTTTAACATGCATAAATGAGGGTGGATATTACATTTGAATTGAAAAGTCTTTACTTGGTTTTTGTGCTTGTAACTTTTGAATGCCATATGTTCTCAGGATTCTTGAAGATCGATGCTGCTTTTGCAATTCTGATTCTAACCTCTTTTCTGGAGTCACCATCCTGGTCTATGTAGCTGCCAAGGTATGCAGATTGGTTGACTTCTTCAATATCTGTCCCTTCTATGTGTATTTTTCCATTTTGATTAATGAGAAGTTTCATTATTTTTGTTAATTTCAAGTCCTATTTCGCTAACCAGTGAAGACAAGGTATCTGTTTTTTCTCGCATGGGATTCACATTGTTATTGATAAGAGTTATGTCATCAGCAAAATCAAGATCTTCTAGTTGGGTCTTATGTACCCTGTAACCTGTGTTACCTGTGCAGCATTTTTTCATTATGAAGTCTATTGCAGTTCCTCCTTTTTTTCATGCCTGGAACCATTCGCTCATCCCTTCTTCTGTTTTGACTGCACAGACGTATCTGTTGTAGAGGTCCTTAATGATGTTGACAATTTTAGATGGTATTCCATATAGACTTAAAATTCTTCATAATGAATTTCTGTGTATGCTATCAAATGCCTTTTTAAAGTCTAAGAAGTTCAGTATTAATGTTTTTTTGCTTTTCGATATGTTCTTCAAGTATTATTCTTAGAGCAAAGAACTTGTCGAGGCAGTTCTCCCTTTTTGAAATCCTGCTTGTTCTTCTCTCATTGAGGTAATCACCATATATTTAATTCTATTCAAAATGACTTTGCAAAATACTTTTGACGCAACTGATACTAAAGTTATTCCTCTCCAGTTGTTGCAGTCACTATTGTTGCTTTTTTTTTTTTTTTTTTGTAATTTAACAATGATTCCTTTTTTCCATTTAGAAGGTACCTTTTCTTCTTACCAGATCTTATTAAACATTTCTCTGTAGTTGTCTCATGTTGTCATTATTGAAAGATTTTAACATTTTGGGTGTTATTTCATCTTCACCTGCAGCTTTGTTGTTAGCCATTAAATTCACTTCTGTTTCAATTTCATGCAATGTAATTTCATCTAGGTTGACATTTAGTTGTGGGTTTGGTAAATCAGTTTCAAGGTCTATCAGTTCTTTTGGGTGTGGTCGATTAAGTATTTCTTGTGTTCAGCCCATCTTTGCTTGTGGTCTTTACTTGATGCTAAGAGGGTTCCGGTTTTGCTAAGGATTGGTCTTTCTTTGGATGTAGTAGTACCTGTTAGCCTCTTTTGTAAGTTATATAAAGTTTTGCTGTCTCCTGTTTTTGCTGCTTTCGTTGCCTCTTTCGCCATATTGTCTATGTATTCTCTTTTATCCCTTCTAGCTGAACTTTTTACTTTCTTGTCTATTTCTTTATATGTTGCTTTCACCAGATCTTTTCCAAGATCTGTCTTTACATTCAGCATGGCTAATTTAGCTGCTCATCTTTCATGTATGTATTTCTATGTGTTTTCTGATATCCACGCTTTTCTATGTGTTTTTTTCAGTCCACCGCTTGCTTTTGCTGCTGTGATTATGGCTGTGCTGTAAGAATTCCATAATTCATCTATACCTATCTCCTCTACTTCACTGAATGTTGTGGAATGATTGGCAAGTTCCTGATTGAAATTCCTGTTAGTATTTTCTTCTTGTAGGCTGTGGCTGTTTATCTTTCTGGGTATTGATTTCTTGTGTTGGCTTTTCAGTTTTAGTTTTATTTTCACTATACACAGATTGTGGTCACTGTTGACATCTGAACCCCTGTATGCCCTTACATCTATCAGAGATGTTCTGTATTGCTTTCTAATACAAAAATGATCTTGGAGATATCCACGTGTTTTATGTATATCCACGTGTTTTATGTATCTCTTTGTGTGGAAATATTGTGCCTCCAATGACCAGGCCCTCTGTTAAGACATATTTCAATTAATCTTTCTCCATTCTGATTTACCGTGTTAATCCCTTCTTTCCCCATTACTTTTTCAACACCGGTGTTATCTTTCTCTACCTTAGCGTTGAAGCCCCCCCATAGCAATTAGGATGGTATGTTTAGGGACTTTGTTAATGATTTGTTGTAATTGGTGATAGAAATCATCTTTTACTTCATCATCTGCATCGTTCGTGGTGCATAACACTATATGATTGTCATTCTTCCGTGTCTTAGGTTGTATCGTGCTCTTATTATACGACTGTTCGCTGGTTCCCATCCTATAAAGCTCATTGCTGCTACATTTGACATAATTATACCTACCCTCATGGTGTTTCCTGTCATCTCTGCTTGAATGTATTATTAACTTACAGTTTTCCGCCGATCTTTTCCCTGCTTCTGGCCATCTCATTTCACTGATGCCCAGTATGTCTAGGTGGTATCTCTCCATTTCTCTGATGACTTGAGTAGTTTTTGTTGGTGCTGCCATTGTTCTTATGTTCCAGAATCCAGTCTTTGTCACATGTTTGTGGCCGACGAATGTACTCTTTTGATCTTTGTCTGATCTCTTCGGAGTTGGCATCCCTGATGCTCGGTTAATTTTGTTGCAAGTTTCCATAATGTTATGTTTTCCCCATCTAGAGTCACCTCTAGATAGGTCCCAGGATAAGGTTATTAGCCTTATGCCCTACTCCCGATACAGGATATGTGACAGATCAAACAAATACGTTTTGTGCCAATTCCAAAAGATGCACGTTTGGCCCATTCTTCTCTGTGGAGGACAGTGTCACAGGAATAGTGTACTTGAACATGCAGGAGAACTGGTTAATTCCACAACTTACAAATGAGGAGAGGACAGGAATTCATTTGCCAACAAGACAGGGCTCCACCAGATTGGGAATGCAGGCCCAGCAGTACCTAAATGGCCATTTACCAGGTTGATGGATTGGTTGTGCAGTGGGCCTCAGACAACACCTGCATATAGCCACCACTGTCAGATCCACTGACAGTGTGATTTCTTCCTGTGGAGTTTTGTCAAGGACAATATTTATGTCCCTCCACTTGTAAAGACACTGCTGAAATTGTGATGATGCATCATAGCATCACACAAGACATGCTCCAGAGGGTTTGGCGAGAATGGGAGTACCACATGGCCATTCTGCCATGCCACATATGGGGCACACATCGGATGCATGTAAGATCATATGAAACTGCAAATATTCTTCCTTCAAACAGTGGTAATATCATGTATTTCTTTAAGTGTTGGTGAAAACATAGTCTTACAAAATTGACCAATAATTTGTTGCACCCTGTACATTCATCCTACATTTTCATGTTTAACTTAATTCACTTCCCCAAAGTTCCTTCCCAGCTGTGCTCAGTCTTGCATTCTTCATCTATATGCTGCCATCAGAAAATATAATGCCAACTATATCTGTACATGCTATCAGCTGCCAGGAGATGGAAGAATTTGTAATAGTGCCAGCATTGACCATGTTTGCTAGCAGCTTATTAACTTGTTTGTATTTTCAGGAGACCAAAGAAAGTCTCAAACCAAATTATTCAGAAAATACAATGTCCTTCTTCCATCCTGCTGCCACAAGCACTGTTGGCAGAGCCAGAGTTCCTCCACCTGTACTTCCAAAAGGCAGCCAAGCTTTGGATAACAGCTTCAATGTAGGTTTTTATTATTTCTTTTCTTGTTTTCATTACTTTTCTGTATGATCACTTACAGCTTTTATCTGTAGAATGCTGAAGAAGAGCTTTGATATTTCAAATTTCTCAAAAATTACTTGCCAAAATAAAAGCTGCTACACATTTGAATTTTCATGCACTGCATCAGCAGCCTTTACAATGTCACGTGATAAAGATGGGCCAACTTTGCTTTCATTACAGTAGTCAGTAAGCAGTTCTAGCTCTACATCATTCCAAAACTGGTTTGGAAAATTAAAATAATGAGCTGAAGAAAAAAGTAAGAAAAGACTTGAGGGAGTAGAAAGGACTAAAAAAAGTTTGCTTGAAAGATTCTGTCATCACAACGCAAAGTAACTAGCTCATATGTTTGATACCTGACATGCTTACTATGTTTAGTGTTTTTTGTTTTGTTTTTTGTTCTGAAAAATCTGATGTCATTTAAACATACACAGAATGCAGTGTTTGACATATTAGTGTAACTTTCACACTCCATAGTAGGTAGATAAGAGTGATGGTTGTGATCAGATTCCATTTTTACACATTCCAGTGACATGGGTGTGAATGAGGTGGTTGAAGGTTCAAGTGATTGCTTGAAAAAAAAAATGCAGAGTTAATATGCTTAGCAAAACTGATCTTCTCACAGTAACACTTCACTTTGCACATTAGAACCTCAAACAGCTGACATTTAAGGATTTATGAGATATATATATATATTTTTTTTTTTAGTATCAGCATCTGTCTGTGGTCTATTCTTTAAAATATGAGCTTTTGCTTACTGCTGCCAACTCCTCCAGATTCATTTCAAATGATTTTGATTTCTCTTGAATGCATTTCATCACATCCAGCAGACCTACAAAGATAAAATAAATGCAAAAGAAGGAAAATACAGCATTAGTAATGTTCAGCAAACTAACAAAGTAGTGGGCTATAGTTGTGACCACTCATGCTTGGTGTAACATGAATGTCATTTGTTGTTTTAATTTTTATATTTTTTACATCGTTCTCCTGCCGTTAAACATCACATAGGGCTCACATAGTTGTTTGCCAAGTTTTCTTGTTCTCAGCAAGTCTTTCAATTTCATCAAGGGATGTTATGCCCACTAAACTGGCTTCTCTTAACAATGTCCTCAAGTTTCACGTGGTCGACCTCTTTTTCTTTGGCCTGTTGTGCTCCACTTGATAGCTTGTTTTGGTATTCTTTAATTGTTTCTTCTCATCACATGGCCTATGTATGTCCTTTTTTTTTCTGATTACCCATGAGACAAGTTGTTTGCTCATCTGTCTTATCTCTACATTGTTTAAGTTATATATTTAGTTTAAAAACTTGTAAACACTATACAGTCGAACCCACTTAATATCACATCACTTTATGTCACAATCTGAATATTGTCACAGAAGTTTCTATCCCCGGCTAGCTCCCATAAGTAATTAATGGGCTTTACTCCCATTAATATCATCCTGCTTATTCCCACAAATCAATTACTGTCACAGCATTTTTGCACCCAGAGGAGGTAAAGACCCCGCCTTGTATCACAAACTGGGTGAGTACAAGCTATAAATATCTCAGAAAGCATTATCATCTTCACAACTTGTCAAAGAAGGGGTCAGCCATTTAATCACCAAGTACCTGCTGCATCAACTTTTTAAACTTGTGGGATCAAAACTCAGGTTGTGTGAATAAAAGGCTTACCACAGCCACTCATTCGTGATTAAAGTCTGGCTTCTTTCAGGTCAATGTTTCTTGAGCACTTAAAAAAAATGCTACAACACAACATTTAAGGTCACTTCAAATGAACTGGCCCGAGTTTACACCGATGTCGTTAATGATTGGATTTTACGCTTGCCAAAAATTTTGGATGCGTACAGCCCAGATGACATTTTTTATCTAGATGGGGTAGGCGAATTTTATAAACTACTACTGAACAGAACTAAGTGCTTTCATGATTAAAAGTGCCACAGTGGCAAATGAACTGAAGATCACTTACCAGATGTTGTGTGCAATAACATGTCTAACATGTCTGATTAATAGACCAGTTATCACTTCATTCATTCATTTGCATGTCCCCTGCGGAACTTTGCCTCCCAAACAGCACTCCTGTAGGCCTCTCGGTTGTGAGCAAGATGGCCTGCTGCTACTGCATCCATTTGCAGATCATCAACGATGTCTTGCAGCCATCTTCGTTTTGGTCTTCCTCTTTTTCTTTTTCCCATTATGTATCCTTCCAAT